>CM075343.1:43978076-44461873 GCA_037788925.1 Mytilus galloprovincialis | reverse complement strand
AGAAGAAGCCTGGGGTGAACTGGACTCATATGAGGAAATCAAAACAATGTTACAAAAGGGAGAACCACCTCGCGCATTGGCACTCACGAAAATTCCAGAACCAATAAACAATATTCTTAGAGGCTGTGTCATGTTTAATCCTGACACCCGTCCAAATGCCCTGGAAGTCGTATTGTCCATAAAGAGATTTGTATGAACTTGCAAAAGTAATTATTGACATAGAGCTAACAGTGAGGCTCAGTTACAAAGTGCAGTTTATTGTTGCTTGTAGAATTATTATTCTCATTTGGTCACTAGGGTATTTGAGGTATTGATGCCACTTGGCGTCTATGGTAACTTTTACTTTATTTTTAACTTCTCTGAAAACACAGGGCCTTATTACACCAGTTGAGGCCACACTCATCCTAATGTTTACCTCAAAATGACCATATACATGTATGTATTATATATAAAGCTCCGTAAGCCCTCCTCCTTTACTCGCCTTTCATATTTCATGCGCTTTGATTTAGTTTTAAGAATAGCCATGATATGGGAGATATAAAGAGTTATTTGAATAGTTAATCTGTTTTTTTTTTAATGACGCCCACTTAAACCTTTTGTCAAATTAAAAAAAAAATGCTTATGTTGTGTAATTGTGCTATTGAAAACCATACAATATTTAAAAACTTTGCACCAAAATACTAATGTTCATAACGAGGTGCTACTGAAGGGAGATGATGCAGGCTTGATAAACATCGATCTGATAGGGAATCATCCATAAAAAGAGCATATTCTAAGACCTTCATTTTATATATTGTCAAGGCTAGCAGTTATTTACAAAATAAATTAATAAAAGGTCAAACATTGCAGATCTGTTACTGTAATTTTTTTATTAAACTATCTGCTAAAAAAATTGAATTAAATACTAATGTCTGTGTCAAGTGATGTATCTATTACAACAAAAATGCACGAGTTCTCAATTATTTCTGTAATTGATATTGCATTTTTTTTTTTGTAATTTACATTGGCTATTTGTGTTTTGAGATAGTGAAAATATGTTATGTTTTATAACATGTTAACAATTTCCGGAAATAACCTTGTTACGAATGTAATAAAAGTTACTTTTTATTTAGTTAATTCTACTAGTAGACTTAGATTTGGTATATTAGGATATGAAGATATTATTATAGGTAGTTTATTTCAATATTATGTAATATTGAATTGAGTTTGACACGTTGTAAAGCTGTAAATAACCGTTAGTTACTTCAATAAATTAAGAAAAGAATTTTATGTGTTTGATTTTTTATACTGACACAATAACAAAAAAAGCGTTCTGTGAGTATTGATTTCGTTTGCATACATAACATTACATAGTTCCCAACCTGTTAAAAAGTCATTGTATTGGTACACCATTCTAACATAAAGAAAAAAAGTGCGAAAAAATATTAATTGAGAGAAGGTTCTAAGTCTTCGTGACCATAACTCTGCATAAAATCATTATAAAAATTAAACTAGATCGGTAACTTGACATGATAAATCAATAAATAAAAAAAGTGTGGAAACTGATTTGCCTGACTGACAGACGGGCGGACGAACGGAGTGCAAACCCGAAGTTGCTTTGGCTTTCTCGGTAGGGGACTAAGCATCTGCTTGGGGAAAATCATCTTTAGTAAAATCAATTGTTTTATACGACTGTCTTGGGTTTGTATATTGCTATGATGTTGTCTTTGGGTAGCATATTGGGAAAACGGTACAATTATTTTGTCATAGGTGACAATACTAAAATTCTTTAAATTTACCACTTTTATAATATAAACCTGGATAAACAGTTATGTGTGGTGTAAGTACTTTATTATTCCGTTATAATAGTATAATGACCAACTTTCAACGGTGCTATGTTATCCATGCCCACCGTCATTTTACATCTATTTCGCGAATAATTCTCTAGAAAATATTTTATTAGGTTTCAAAATTAATATTGTAAATATATAAAGTAACACTGCAGTTATTCATAAATAAATTAAAAAATATATATATATGTCTAGCGGGACGGCTGCAGTGCAGGCGATTTGGTGTCACGATATCACAGTAGCATGGGTTCGAATCCCGGCGAGGGAAGAACCAAAAATTTGCGAAAGCAAATTTACAGATCTAACATTGTTGGGTTGATGTTTAGACGAGTTGTATATACATTATGTACACAGCCATGTATCACCATCATTGATGGCGATCCGATGGATACATCTGTTGTAGGGTTGTCACTGACTCAGACGTACTTATGAATATAATTATTTTCTGTGACTGTATCTTACATTAATTTGTAGGATCCTTTACTATAGATAATTTAGCTGATCTGTAACAATAACATCTTCATGCCTTATATATCATGTACTGCAGTACGCCGCTAGATTAAAACTGACGTGGAAAGGTAACACATGCCCACCGAAAGCTCTTTTTTGAGAGCCCAGGTGGTCGTGTGGTCTAGCGGGACGGCTGCAGTGCAGGCGATTTGGTGTCACGATATCACAGTAGCATGGGTTCGAATCCCGGCGAGGGAAGAACCAAAAATTTGCGAAAGCAAATTTACAGATCTAACATTGTTGGGTTGATGTTTAGACGAGTTGTATATATATATATATATATATATATATTGTACCCTAACATCCTTTCACAGCGCTCCCAAGTCGATTTTCTTCGCCTGCCTTGGGTACACAACAGGCCGACCTAATGCTAGGAAAATGTAATGCATGTAGTATCGTTTTCCCTTTACTATAGCTATGGTGACTTTGGGTTCGTATATCAGTTCTATGATGTCGTCGTCGTCCGAAGACACATTTTGTTTCCCGACAGTAACTAATAGTTAAAGTGAATGGATCTCTATAATATCTTTCAAGAAGGTTCAATCTTTTATAAGGAAGGTGGGATTGATGTAAGGGGTTATTGTACCAACAGTTTAGAAATAATTGGCCAAAAGGGGCCAAACACAATAACTTGTGTGTATTTGTATGGATCTCTCTGAAATTGTACCACAAGTGTCCATATCACAAAGGAAAGGCTGGGCTTGAGTAAGGTGGTTACTGCCCTAAACATCCAGGAAAACGGGGCAAAAGATTAGCATTTTTCTTGTTTCCGACAATTATAACTTGTGTTTGAGTGTATTGATCCATCTAAAATTGTACTGTACGGTTCTATACCACAAAGGGAAATTTTCAATAGCACAGTCATGATTGCGCAATACACTTTTACCACATTTATTTTGTGTCACATACCTTAAATAGGTCAATTTGATCACAATCCAAATTAAGAAAGTAGCAAACTTGAATTTTGTGTCCAAACTTGCCACATCTGCTCAGTGTTCGACATCTGTGGTCGTATCATGCTGCGCTCAGCGAAGCATTTTAATATATATATGTATATATGTGTAACAGCGTACGCCAAGACATTTCTAGCTTGAAGATTATTTTAATTGAACATGAAAAATTCTTAGAAAGATATGACAATTGCTTAAAGTCCAATGGCAAATGTTTCATGTTATATTCCGGAATAAAACGAATTAACCATAAATACAATGTGAAGGTTTCTTTAACTCGTTTCAGTATGTCCGGATTTCTTGGAAAGTGCCTGATGTTTTAAATAGCATGAGTAAAATAAAGGTTATGAAATATAAATCCACGACACAAAATCAGTTCATGCACAGCAAAAACGAACAAATATGTGCCTCATGAGCGCATGTATACGCCATACGCTTTCTCAAATAATGAACTCTTCAATGTCATATATCAGAATTTTTTTATTTTTTTAAACTAAAGGGGGGTTATTTCAAAAGACACAAAGCAGTCAGCAGTCAGTTATAAAAACTGCTGAAAACTTTTTTGAGTTATTATTGAAAAATTGAAAACGTCTCCTTTTTGATAAATAAAACCCAATAACTGAATGTAGCATAATACGTTGCGTAAACGGGCGTATTGATATCACACATAAACTACAGCTTACTATTTGGAACAAGCATCTACATTTTCAACAAGAAAGACTTTGAACCACGCAGAATAACAAAACATAGCCGAGGGCCAATCATTGATACACTTGTTATTATCAGAATAACTGGTATATAAGTGTTTTATTACAGAGAGTCTTGCTTTTTAAAGATATCAAGCGGTAAATAGTCTTTTTCAATTTCTTAAAATAAGTAAATCCCTTCGTCCATAATTTAAAAAAAAAAAATACAAACTGAGGTATGATAATATATTTAAAGTAATTTAGATGTGCTACAGTGTCACTATTGAATACACCAAAACAGTAAAAAACCGGCATGAATCAACATCACTTAGTTCAGTTTGAATGCGACAAATTCTAATACGGTTCTGCATGTTGTCTTCTACTGTGTTGACATTTTTGTTGGTTATTTTCTGGAAACGTTATTTCAAGTATACAAAATGTCAGTCTGTCGATTTCTTTAACATTAGTAGAAACCAAAATGGATCCAACCAAGTGAAATCTCATCTCACTGGAAATTTTCACTTTAAAATTATTTTTCTTACGAATATACGTATGAAAGAATATCATTCCGTATATGAAGAATCGGTGTACAGTCTAGAACGACATTTCATATTATAATACAATGACGGCAACACGTTATTTTGGGGCATGTTAGACACAGATGAAATATATAAACATATTCGCTCCAGGTTTTGATACATGTATATTTGAAATGAATAGCAATCTTATATTTGTAAATAACAAAGTATAGAACATTTTGAAAAATAATATTTATCAATTGGTTAGAAAACATGGGATTTCCCTTCTTGTTTGGCCTTATAATAGTTCGTTTAATATACAAATCAACTCCATAAACAAAGACAATGCCTGATCTGTGTTTTCTGGCTGAGTGTAATTAGGCTTTATAATATTGACAATCTCAAGAAATTTTTCACTACAACCATATAGATTTGGTAGTTCACGAACGTACATTTCATAACATGTATTTATATCGTCATCATTAACAGCTGTTACAAAGCTTTCTGTATTAACAGCCTCTGGTAAAAAGTACAAAATGTCTGGTATACCTCGTGCACAATCAAACTCTCTTTGCTTTTGTACCTGCAGACGGTGCTGATTCCACTCTGATGCAATATTGTTGAGCCCCTTTCTTATCAAACGTGTGAAACAGAAGCGTAAACAATCACAATGCAATGGATCCGATTCATCATATTTTCCAGAATCTTGTAAATCTTTGAAAATTGCCATCCACCAATCGTTAAACTGTTTTCTAAGAATACTCCACCAGAACTCGATTCTTTGATTATGACAACTTTTGCCAAAAATAAAGCTTTTTTGGCCATTTAAACAATCGTTATCGCTAAAACGAAAATAAGTTTGAAGGAAGCTGACAACCTGATTCTCTGTCCCAAGATCGGCTCTTATAATTTTTGGTGTTACTTTCAACCTCTGAAGGCAGTTGAGATAGTACGAAGCTATGATATAGGGATTTTTGTTTGCGGCCCTACTTCCAACCATAAGATACGTCGAGAGAACCCATCAATACAACCGTGAATAGCAAAGCCGTATGGCTTTAACTTGTCATTGCCGTCGATATGCCACATAAAGTTAGGACCAGGGTTTACGTAGTGCCGCCTAATTAATCTATGTTTCTTTCTTCTGTCTACACTTTCTGGATCAATGACTTTCATGGCAGTCATGACAACATCCCGCTTCACATTTAGACCGTGACTTATTTTTAACCTTTTCCACATGGATCTATATCCAAAACAAGACCCAGAATCCTTTTTTTCTTTCAATATCGCAGATACCACATCTTCCAAATTACTGTTCATGGTACGACGTTTAAGATTTAACCGTCGTAAAAGTCTTTTAATCGTTGAAATGCTTAAGTAAATTGCATGACCGACTGAAAGTGCATTCACTATTTCCAGATTTGTGTAGCCTCTATCAAAATATGCTTTCACAAGTTCCTCTCTCGAGAAAATCGTGTCGTCCAAAAGGGGGTGTTTGTCTATAAAGACTGCATTCACGTTTAAGAACAGTGTACAGAAGAAGAAAATCTGAAATATATAAATATACAAGTTGAAAACAGCGTTCAAACCTAGTACATGTATGATTGCATCGGATAAAAACCGCAATTTTCATACGTTTGCATGTACAACTTTGTAGAGGGGTTTGAATATAGCACAAACAAAATTTTCCAAAAGACCACTTATACATTTATAAATTTTTAATTTTGTCAAGTATAATGATTTCAAACAGCATATACATGACTTTGAATACGAAAAACCTAATTCTAAACGTTTTTAAATGTTAAATGTTGTACATTACCAAAGTATAATATTTAAAATTTTAAATGGGACACACAAAAGGGTATATATCATTTAACCTGCATTGCTCGAGTGATGCTACTTGCCCCGAACGACGTATGAGTTCGTGTTAATGGGTCACCCCGACCGTGCAGATTTAATGATATACATGTACCGTATACCGATTTAGTTGGCCAATCAGTTGAACAAGCGCTTGTTCTAATAAATACACGACGCCACTAATTTGAACGTATTGGAAATATTTAGACGACATTCAATACCCGGCTCCTAGAAAATTCTTTTTTGGTCTGAACATTTCTGAGCAGATAGACCTTGACCAAACGAACAATTATTTTTAATGCTTTGGTTTCTGAGATTTGGCCAAAAACTTCATTTCACCCTATGCACCATTTTAGCCATGTCCGCCATCTTGGTTCGCAAGTCGGATCATCGGACATATTTTTTAAACGAGACACCATAATGATGATTGTGGACAAGTATGGTTAAATTTGGTCCAGTAGTTTCAGAGGAGAAGATTTTTGTAAAAAAATACGTGAAATTACGGAAAAAGACAAAAATTGACTATAAAGGGCAATAACTCGTTAAGGAGTCAACTGACCATTTTGGTCATGTTGACTTTTATGTAGATCTAACTTTGCTGAACATTATTGCTGTATACAGTTTATCTCTATCTATGATAATATTCAAGATAATAACCCAAAACAGAAAATTTTCCTTAAAATTACCAATTTAGGGGCAGACCTGATAAATATTTTACTCCATGTAAGATTTTCTCTAAATGCTTTGGTTTCAGAGTTAAAAGCAAAAATCTACATTTAACCCCTATGTTCTATTTTTAGCCATGGCGGCCATCTTGGTTGGTTGGCCGGGTCTACAGACAATTTTTATAAACAAGATACCCGAATGATGATTGTGACAAAGTATGGTTAAATTTGGTCCAGTAGTTTCAGATAAGAAGTTTTTTGTAATAGACGGACGACGGACGCCAAGTGCTGAGAAAAGCTCACTTGGCCCTTTTGGGCCAGGTGAGCTAAAAAAAACTACTTAGGGTATTCAATCATATTTTAACGCATTTTACGAAAAATTGAGAGACGGATTAATGGGCAGGGTGTCCGCACTCTTTTTTGTAGGAAAAAACTTTGTTGATTATAAAGTGAATAAATGGAGCATGACTAACTTATGATAGTAGATGACCATCATGTGAGCTCATTATGTGGAGGCGTTAGGAAAATAATCCTTATAACTCTTCGTTAAGGTGGCTCATGGGTACAACAATTTTAGCAAAAAATTCAACCTTTATTTTTTCATTACAAATTTTATTTATTACACTATTAGTTGTTACTTTATGATATGGTACAAAAAACAACCCAAAAAAATGATTTGGTTTGGACCCAGATGACTTTGAAAATTGAAAAAGCTCCAAATTATCTCCCTTTGATGCAAAAAAGCCATTTTTTTGCCTTAAATTTGAAATATCTTTTTTAACTCATCGGTGACCTATATTTTTTATTATTGTTTTCAAATAAGCTGTACATAAACTAAATAATTGTAACATTAAAGCGATTTCTTAATATATTAGGTTATTTTTTTATTTCGATATTTCCTCTTTTTCTCCTATTAGTTCAACAGAAAAAAAGGACATTAACAAAAATGTATGCTTCTTCCAGAGGCAGATTTTAGCTTAAATGAACGGTGACCTCATTTTTTTTATTTCGTTTTTCTTTTAAGTATATGATAAAGTTTATTTATGAAAAAATATAGCGAAATCCTATATTAGAAAAAAAAATCATTTATACCCAGGAACCCCCTTTAGCCCCAGTCCCACTAGACAACGATCGCACCATAACCTAAATCTAATTCAGATCGTGGTAAGGTCGCGTTATGAGCGGCATAACAATGTTAATTTTCGTTGTTTTCACGAATATACTACGTCCTCATTATGCTTCCTCAACGATCCAGCTACAATAATACAATGTTCTCACCACACTTTTTCTATAATTATCACGATCTTGCTACGCTCATCACGTTCTCACTACGACTTTACCACGAGATATCCGATTGCAACACGATCTTACCACGCTTCCGTTTATTTCTAATTAGTACGTAGATTTCTCGGAAACAAAACAGTCATGCATGCCACCAAAATCTACCAGAACACTTAGGCGTGTGGTGGTAGGGTTAGATGTAGAGGCAACGACAGCTCTGATAGTAACGACTCCTGATTCAACAGAAATGTCGGACCGACTAATCCAACCTAAATTACAACCTTTTCCTGGTCCCTGAAGTTCAAATGACGATACATTAGTGAATAATAGCACAGATGACACAGATGTGTCAAGCATGTTTGAGCCGTTAATAGAGACAATGGACAAGAGATTCTTATTACATACAGACAATCAACACCTGGAGAGATTTAATATTTTATATGAAAATGACAATTGAGAATGATGGTCGTAGTAGGAACGTAGTCAGATCGTAAAACGAGCGTGGTGAGGGCGGTATGGGCGTGCTAGAATCGTACTATAGTCGTAAACCGCGTGGTGATAACGTCGTAGTGGAAGCGTAGTTGGGTCGCGGTGAGAACCAGTAGGACAACCGGAAGCGCCTGAGTAAGGATTTCGGTGCTCAGTGATACGGTTCACTGGACGACGTTGTCAACACGTAATGGCGGCCATTATTTGACGTTGGATTTGGCATTCCACGCTGAAAAGTTGTTTATGACATTCTTGGATGCTTAAACTTTATGCTAAGCAACACAAAAGGTAAAGGTTTATTCCAGATATTTCAGTTAATTATTATCAAATAAGTCGGATCCAAAGAAATGATTTAAACGGCAAAAATAAAATGTAAAATTATATCAAACATGAAAATTAAAATCCAATATATCATCATTTCCTTTTCATATACTAGTATTAAATGAATTACATTCGGATTTCGATCTAAGGTATCCGCACTTGTCTCCGGAAATATTACACCCACACAAGTTGTCAACATCCGTTTTTAAACTGGTCAAGGTGTTCTTCGTTCTTCCCGATCTCCATGGAAAATATTCACGCTTTCACTTTTTGCTCAGATAATAGAACATTGTAAACCTCTAACTGCAAATACTGACCAAAATGAATCAAATTCGAAAGCACGTATGATCCCGTTTCATGCCGATTGTAAGTTCTCTAAAAAGGGGGATAATTTCCAGGCCCCAAAATTGCAAAATATAGGCTACTTAGGCTACACGAATTTTGCTGAACGTCGTGGGTTCAACTCAAAAGTGGGCCCACTTTTACTGTTGGCTATTTTATACCTGGTATAATGTTTCATTTGGAAAAAAAATATTTGTGTCCCTAATTTCATATAATATGTACACCAAAATGTACATGTAATATTCATAAAAATTAAATCTTTCATAAACATAAAATACAAAGGGAAAGCGATTACAGGCACAGGCTCCTCTTTCCCATATAAAAAAAAAAGATAGCCATCATGATACATCCTCTAAATTCATATCTCATATTTTAAAAGAAATTTACACATTGAAATAACCACTGAATTTCCATCCCATTACAGAGCTTACACATGCATTAAAATGTATCCCCATGACCAGGAACTATTACAAATTTACGGTCTCACTAATTAGCGACAAGAAGAATTATTTTAGCGACAAGAAACTATTTAGCAACAAGAAAACATTTTTTTCCCTTAAAATTACTTATTCCAAATAAGTATTAAAAGAATATGCAAAAGAAAACAGTTTTAGCAACAAAAAATTTAATATTGATACAAAAAAAATTGATAAATTTATTTACATGATATTTTATCATTTATTATGTTTAACAGTATTACGTTTACCCTGTTTATTATGATATTAATTTTACTTGTTTTAGAACAATAATATATTTATCTTATAATTTGTTTTTTAAAATTCTCTTTGTACAATTTATAATAAACTTGCAGAAAATACAGACACAAATTGTGAAATACAAAGAACTGAAATCAGAGACATATATATATGTCTCTGCTGAAATAAAAAAAATATCAATTTATTTCTGCCCGTATATTAAAAAAAAATTGAATGTATATAGTTCTTTAATAAAAAAAATGTGTTCTTGTTGCTAAATAGTCTTCTTGACGCTTCTTGTCGCTAATTAGTGAGACCCCAAATTTAATATGCCTGTACAGATTCTTTATATCCATTATGTTATATTATTCCTATAGGCTATAGTCATATATATATACAAACTAATCATGCTAATTAGAAATGATAATCCATTGATAATATTAATTACTTTCAAAAAATGTACTCAAACTACATCAATATCATAATATTATCAAATTAATGGTGTTATGACAGTGGTGGTTCATGGATTTAAATTAAAACTAGGTTGTGAGTGCCCCCAAAATCAAGGATTTGTATACAAATCCTTGCCAAAATGTATAAAATTTCAGCTTGCATTTATTTATGTACACTATTATAATATGTTTTCTTTGCCTGTGACTTTTATGTATTGAGCAGAAATGCTAGAGGCATAATCATTTATAATACATTATAAATATATAAAATTGAGAATGGCAATGGGTAGAGCAGACAACAGCTGACGGCCACCAATGGGTCTTCATTGGGGCAAGAAAATATGTTTTTTCTTGGTAATTTATTTGGCAAATTTTTATTCATGTGTTGATAATAACAATGCAAAATTAATTTTGCTTAATTTTGCTTTGAATAATTTAGTATAATTGATTTAGTAGATGTATGTACATTTGCTTGTACATTTGCTGTATATTTACAGGATGGAGAAGGATGTTCACTATGAATCAAAAATTCAAAACAGAGGACTTTTTATATATCAACAAAAACACTTGCAGAACATGCACATATATGATATACATACAGCAAGAAAACAGTAATCAAATGGAATGTCAAAGACAAGTAATGCTGAAAGCAAAATTATTTTGTTTAAAATAGAAAACAATATGACTAGAATATATTTAGGGTAAGTAATCCAAATGTGTCTGTTCAGGGTAACATCAGTGGGTTATTTACAATGCGCTATGATTTCAATCCCACAAATATGAAACAAACATGATAGACATTATGAATTAACACTATTTTGATAACTGAAAATATTTTACATTTAACAGTCAGATAAGAAAATTGGCAATGGAATAATTTTGGAATGGAAGTTAAAATTTATAGTTTATAGGTTCAAGAATTATACACAGACTTTAAGGCCAAATGGTATACTTTTAATAGTTTAAAGATTTTATACTACATGTATTATCTATTCTGTATAATTTCAAGATAGTTTCATTTGGATTTAAAACCTAATTTCAAGAATGAAGGGTACAGTAATTTAAAATTTATTTATGAAGATAAAACACAATATAAGGGAGTTAACTCTTACAAGATGTGCATCATATCCATGAGAATATCAGAAGTGTTTTTTAATAAACTTTACCATTTTTTTCAGATAAGAGAATGTTAAGGATGTCTGCTTGTCATGTTTTGGAATTTTTGTCAGATTTTCGGAATCCTCTGATTTTATCCATTTGAATGCCTTAAGAAAATTTGGGTCAAAGATGCCCATAACAATGAAATATAATATATTAAATTATCATTCATCATTTCTTTTCAATTGAATCAACAAACTTTATTTAATAACAAAATATTTTTTTTATTTTCAGTACACAACACATCCTGTCAGAAGAATAATTTTACTGGAGGATTAAAATGTTGATACCTGGAATCAGTAATGTATATGAAATTTGTTATGAGAGATATATTCATGTACAGAATGGTAACCGAGGTGCTTCAAGTGTTTATTAGCAGACATTTTTGTTGAATTTATGCAGAATGGAATAAATGAAACTTAAGTCGACTATGGGCTCAATGTGTAGTAAAAAGAGGATTTTGAAATATGCGAGACTCATCAACATTAAAATGTGCATAAGTGAAATGTCACCATATTTAGTAAAAAAAATCAGATTATTGACTCAGCTGTTTTCGTGAAAAAAAGTTTCAAAGCAATATCACTGTTGTATAGTTAATATATAAGATTCCTCATTTTTGTCGAGTCTGCGACTTTGGTTGAAGAAAGCTCGACAAAGGGAAAGTGATCCAGCCGCTACAGCGACGGCGTTAGATAACTACTTAAAAGCTTTATATTTTAGAAGGTTAAAGACCTGGATGCTTCATCCTTGGTATATGGATGCCTCATATTACGAAGTTTCCGTCAGTCACATGTCCAATGTCCTTGACCTCATTTTCATGGTTCAGTGACTTCTTGAAAAAAAGGTTAAGATTTTTTGTAATGTTAAATTCTCTCCCATTATAAGTAATAGGATAACTATATTTGGTATGTCATACCTTGCAAGGTCCTCATGCCCGTCAGACAGTTTTCACTTGACCTCGACCTCATTTCATGGATCAGTGAACAAGGTGAAGTTTTGGTGGTCAAGTCCATATCTCAGATACTATAAGCAATAGGTCTAGGATATTTGGTGTATGGAAGGACTGTAAGGTGTACATGTCCAACTGGCAGGTGTCATTTGACCTTGACCTCATTTTCATGGTTCAGTGGTTACAGTTAACTTTTTGTGTTTTGGTCTGTTTTTCTTATACTGTATGCAATAGGTCTACTGTATTTGGTGTATGGAATGATTGTAAGGTGTACATTTGTACATGTCTAGCTGGCAGGTGTCATCTAACCTTGACCTTATTTTCATGGTTCAGTGGTCAAAGTTAAGTTTTTGAGTTTTGGTCTTTTTTTCTAATACTATATGCAATTGGTCAACTATATTTGGTATATGGAAATATTTTATGATCTATATGTCAGTCACACAGGTTTTTTTTTACCTTGACCTCATTTTCACAGTTCACTGCTCAATGTTAAGTTTTTGTTTTGTGTTTTCTTAAACTATGAGCAATAGCCTATAGGTCAACTATATTTGTTGTATGGAAGATTTGTTTGCTGTACATGACTACCTTAAACAGTTCATCTGACCTTGACCTCATTTTCATGTTTCATTGGTCAATGTTTAGTTTACTTGGTTAATGTTAAGTTTGTGTGACAGTTGTAATAAAGCTTTATAATTAGGACTATCAACATAATATCAATGATTAGTAAAGAAGGCGAGACATTTCAGCGTGTGCACTCTTGTATTGTATACTTCTGAAAAACAAATATATCTTCCCTCTGGACTCAAGTGTTTCCCTTTTATTTTGCATGTGTTTAATTTAAAGAAAGCTCACTTTAACTTTTGGGCTTATTCAAGTTTTACCATTCCAGAATTATTTGACTTTTTTCATGGTAAATTAAGACTTTTACCTTTCACCCATATGTTGTAAAACTCAATTTTGCTTTGATATTTTTTCAAGAATTGAATCACAAGGCTGAATTTGATCAAATAAACTCACTTTTCGATATTTATCACATATCACATACTTAAATAATCTATTAAATTGAGGCTTGATTACAATTCTAATATGAAAATAAGAAGTTGGTGTATGGTTGCCAATGAGACAACTCTTCACCAGATACCAAATGACTAAATATATATCTCTGACAGGCTTCAACAATTTTCATTTATTTTAGCAGAACCAATAATGTATAGTAAGCTACATATACAAAAGACCCCTAAATAACATGACACAAGACGACCTGAAAAGGAATATTCTGCGTCTGTATGCATAATTGAAATATATTTAGAAATAAAAGCATATGATGCAATGGATGCAAATTAATAAATAGTCAATCCAGAAAAATATCCTACTATAGATCTCCAATGTTATGGTTTATGCGGTTTATTAAAAAAGTTGGCAAAAAACTTTTACATACTTCATTCAAATAATTTACATTAAAAAAAATAACAAAAAAAATATGAACAGGTACCGTTGAATGGATATAAAGGTAAAGCACCTAGGACAAACAAGTACTAGTACAAACACACCAGGACTCTCTTCGAATTACCACCATCTAGTCATACCTAGAAAAGCAAATGGTCGCCCCCTCCCTCTATGCATAGTCGTAGGAAGGCGTCCCAGAAAAAAAAATTAAAATAGCCTTACCAGACGTCATAATTATTTGGACTAGATGTCAACAAGTCAATCTCATGATGATGATGTAATCATACGTTTTTTGATTGAGTTAAGTCTGCCAATTGATATTTTATCGTATGTTTTTCTATGTTGTGATGTTATGCTATTGTTTCAGAAAAAGGGAGAAGGTTTGGATCCATTAAAACGTTTAATCCCGCTGCAAATGTTTGCACCTGTCCTAAGTCAGGAATCTGATGTACAGTTGTTGTCGTTTGTTTATGTAATATATACGTGTTTCTCGTTTCTCGTTTTGTTTATATAGATTAGACCGTTGGTTTTCCCGTTTGAATGGTTTTATACTAGTAATTTTGGGGCCCTTTATAGCTTGTTGTTCGGTGTGAGCCAAGGCTCCGTGTTGAAGGCCGTACTTTAACCTATAATGGTTTACTTTTTTAAATTGTTATTTGGATGGAGAGTTGTCTCATTGGCACTCACACCACATCTGCCTTTATCTACTTAACTGTTAGTTTACCAAGTAAGGCCTGTTTTGGTATAACGTTGATATGGATTCAACATATTGCATGACTTTCTTGACTGACATTAAGATAAACAAAATTTATACAAAGAAGAAAAGATTCCAACTTTTAATGACATTTTCACGTTGACATTTTTGGCGCCGGAAATTGACAACGTTGATCTATGTATTGACACAACATCGGATGGGGTCGATTCCGGCATATTCTGTTTAAAAAATCAGTAGCACTTAAAATTTATTGATGTCTTAAAATATATTCATTTTGTTTCAATGATATTTAATTGATAATTAATTTCGAGAGATGAATAGCTATCGTGTACTTCAGAAACAAGTGAAAGGAGGACCACGCCCCCATAGTGGGGACATACAAAATAAAGATGACCGTTCTCCATTTCTACTCGATAGAAGTGCCTAATTTTTTCATAACATCTGCGTTATGTACCAAAGATTCTAAAATGAAAGTATAAAAAAAATCGAGGCGGAGATTTTTTAGAATCATCTAATAATTATAGCAGGCCAATAGACGTAATAGAGAAATAGGCGAAAATGGCGCCTTCTTCAATTTCGAAAAAAAAATCTATAATTTTACAATTAATTGACACATATTGATATTTTTATAGGGGTTATATATATAAGGATTCAGCTATTCTTGTTAGTTGAATGAATATTTACTTTAATAATAGAATCTTTTCCAATTTCTAATTCTACCGGCCATGCAAAGAAAAACCTTCAAAAAAATGAGACCCCTACTTTAAAATGGGTACAATTTTTTGCCCTACTTTGGACACCCCTTTTCTTTACGGATTTTGATGTGAAAACCTAGCGAAATTACACTGTAAAAATTTTAGGGTAATTGAAGGATATGCTTTTTTTTTGTACCCCTTTTTAATATCGCTATTTAATTCAACAGTGCAGAAAATCGAAATCCGAAATTCTATGTTCAGATGTGAAAAAATAAGATTTTCTTTTATTTTTTTGTTGAAACATGAAAATAATAAGTAAACTCATATATTTTTCTCTTATAAATGTGCTTACAATCAACAGCATTTACCGCCGGTACTTTGCTGTAAACAAATGAATTTTTTTTACAAAAGCGCGCCATTTTTCAGCTGACGTCGGCCGACGCAAAAAAGTCCAATTTTCGGCGTAGGACTACTGAGCGCCGCCGAATCACATTTTGGCCAAAAAGGCACATCCGGTTGTCCTACTGAACTTGATGGTTGCAGTGAGGTCGAAATGACGTCGCTGTGAGATCGTAGCGCAGTCTCTCCGATTAGAATCACGCTTTCTCTACGCTATCCTTACGATGATATAGCGACCTTTTCGATTTTACCACGACCTCGGTGCGCTATCACTACGCTTCTTCTACGACCTATCTTGCCACGACCGCTCCACTTTGTTTTGAACATGTTTAAAGTTGACCACGCTCATCACGATCTTGAAGACCTCACTACGACCGTGATACGACCTTACTACGAGCTATGAGATCGCACTCCGATCGTCTAAATTTGCATTGTTAGTGCGATCGTGGCCCAGTGGGACTGCTGTATTATGGAATGACGGAATGGCAGAATGACGGGATGAAGAACAAGTGTAAAACTATATATATGGCCCCGACCTAAGTCAACGAGACTATAAAAATATTTGCCTACATGTACATGTATAAGATATAGTCTTTTCATATTTGAGTGACGTCATTCACGAAGCCGACAAAATCTGATTTACATAGAGGAAATAAAAAGTAATATTTTTATATTTTATAAGAATACACAGTTAATTATGTCGTCTGTTTATCTAATTCTTAATGATAATATATCATAGTTTTAATTTTTCTATAATGTTAACTTTAGCAAAATTACATTTAAAATCTGAGTCTTCTAGCAATATAAATCAAAGAAAATCACAACAAACTAATAGTTTTTAAAATATGCATTGTGAAAAAGCCGAAATCATTTTATTATTTTTTTTTTCAATCATTTTCCACTTATTTTGTAAATAGTATATCTTACCTCTTTTGTAACAGTGTAAGATAGATAAGTTTGTAAACATTTAAGAGGAATAAATAATGTCATGTGAAAATTATTTGACAATTGCCAGATTCCGTAACACTTTCAGCAGATTATATTTATTCACAGTGATCCATGGTTATGGATTTAGAATTTTATTTTTCTCTCTCATCGTATTGGTACACCTTATCACTACTTTTGTATTGTTATATGAATTGTTATTATATCTTTTTTTTTTTCAATTAATCGCCAAAACAGAAACTTTAGCTTATGAATGCAAATTTTCAAATCTTTACTTAAAAATTATAATTGTTTTAATACTTACAGGTTGCTTCCTTGGCGTCATTTTGCATATTCTGTGGTATCATACCGGAAACACGTGTTATGTTGTTACAAAATGTATGTTCGCCATATTTTTTTTTAAGTTTTGAATTTTGAATTATGAATTATGAATTATGAATTTTGAATTTTGAATGATCCTTCTCGGCTTTCGTAAATACTCAAACTATTCTGTCTCTATTTGATGTGTACGTAGGTAGTGTAATTTTGTATGCATGCGAAGTCTGGGGATTTTATAAAGGTGATGATGTCGAAAAAGTCCATTTGCATTTTTGCAAAAGACAACTTGGTGTTAAACAGTCTACAAATTCTGCATACATAGAACTAGGAAGACTTCCAATAATCGTTAAAAGGAAACTACAATTTTTTAAATGTTGGTTCAAAATTATGTCAACAAATAACTGTATTTTAAGCTCCGTATACAAAGAAATGTGTATCGATATTGACAGAAAAATTTCAAAATTTGTAAATTGGGCAAAGTTAATCAGAGATGAACTAAACAACATTGGACTTGGAGATATGTGGATTAAACAATCAGACCTCGTATTTGAGATTGACTTCCCTCTTATTAAACAACGACTTTTAGATATTAAAAAAACAGGAGATGAATTCGTTACTTGATAGCAGTAGCAAGTGCCGTATCTATAAATACATTATAAACAGTTTCGATTTACAGTTTTATTTGACAGTGTATTGACGAGCTCTTTCAAAAATAAGACTTTCTTCTCATTCTTTGGCAGTGGAAACTGGACGATACCAAAACATTGAGTTGTCACGTCGTATATGTACAATTTGCCGTCAGTGTATTGAAGACGAATTCCATTTCATCTTAGTGTGTCCGAAATATAAGGAACTTAGAGTAAAATTTATAAAGAAATACTACTGGTCTAGACCAAGTGTGTTTAAATTTATTGAACTTTTAAGTTTAATAAATATCAAACAGTTAACCAATTTAGGAAAATACATTTTTAATGCATTTAAAATCAGAGACAATATTACATGAACATTCTCTGTCTGTTTACTTGTTTACTATGAACATTTGTACATGTATTTACACCGATGAACTGTAAAGTTCAAGGTAATACAGAATTTGAATTTGAACTCGGTAACAATGAGATCATCAGCAGAATATAGAGAGTAAAAAAGCAACAAATTCAACTAATTCAAAAAATATTCACCATGATAGCAATTGATCACAATCATTGTTTTAACATTTACCAAAAGTCTTTAAAGGACAAGGGGTGTTTCGAAGGAGACGTTTAATTCAATGTATAAACAATCGTATCATTAATGAATGAATATCAAATAAGTTATCACTGATTAAATAAATGCTTGATGATGTGTGAGGTTTTGGAATTTTATGAGATATTTGTTTTTTTCCTATGATATATGGTAAAATGTGTTGGCCAATTACAACACTTCAAATTTAAGCAAATCCTGGATTTCTTTTTTTTCCTTTAATTTTAGACCCAAATAATACCAATCCAAATATAAGGTAAAAGTCCGAGTTTTAGCTTATTGTAACTAATGATTTTTTTTACTTAAAGTATTAATTTAAATTCTAGAAATGTTAAATTTCACCCAAGTACATCCTTAGACATAAACATTATTATCAATTGCAGTTGTTCAAATTCTTCAATTCGAAGCTAGTTACTTATCGCAAAACAAATACATGATACAAACTTTCAGATCTTAAAATAAGTAAAACTTCAGTGGATCCCAAATACGAAATACGCATTTTGTATTTTTTTATTATTCCATTTCAGTTATATTCAAATACCACTCGTCTTTGATAAATGGTGGATAATCTAATTATTTCTACATGTAGCAATATTTACATAAGTAAAACAGGTTTGATGTTTGTATGTTAAGTAAAATGTATTTGAAATATGAAACACGGGGACTAAATATTATAAATATGATCACTTTTGGCTCTTCTTAAAGTCTATGGTCTGCCTGGCTGTTCTAGATGTAAAAATTATAATAAAGTCCGGTCAGAAATGGGACGTTGAATATACTGAAGAATGTGAAGAATACGGACAAAAGATACCAGAGGGACATTCAATTACATGTAAATAGAAAATAACCTGACAACGCCATGGCTAAAAATATCAATGTACTGATCATCGTATGACCCTTGTGGATGGTCAAAAGCACTTGTCTTAGAAAAAAAATCACATATCTCTTTACCTGAAATTGAGGTAAATGTACAGAGATATATTTTTTTCCGAGACAAGTTCGTGTGTGGATGAAGAATAAATAACAGGAATTTCAACTTCACCGTAATAACTATTATATCAGTGTAGTGATACAAAACACGGTATACACTGAGTTGTTGTTAAATATTATATTAAAATAACAGTTACATGATACATATATGATTTCCATCCATTTGTATATCATTCTATTCAACTATTATAATAATAGTGCAATGCAAGTGAATGGTGGACACTTTTCTGTAAAATATCGATTTTTCTTAAAGATTGGATACGAGTAGGCATTCATATTTTCCCGAAAAAACAATTACAGAGTTATTTGTCCTTGCCAGTATTGTCGCAAAACGTTCTTTAAGGTATTATTCCGCATTCTTTAACACAATTTTTCGGTACGTGTGCGTTGCTATTATCAATGATTTTTTACTCATACATGTATATATGTAAAATTCCAATCGACGTCCGTTCCTAAAATCGACGTCCAAATTTCACGTCACAATAAAATATCCTTCCAAATGGACGGCCTATTCTATGCCTATCTAATCGACGTCCATTTTTTTTGGCTCCTCTAGTCGACGTCTAATTTTTTTACCTACTCTAATCAACGTCCGTTTTGGACACAGAATACAAAATTTTACTAAACCGAAAGCAGCTGAAATTTCTCGTTTTTTTATTTAGATTAGACTGTTGGTTTTCCCGTTTGAATGGTTTTACACTAGTAATTTTGGGGCACTTTATAGCTTGTTGTTCGATGTGAGCCAAGGCTCCGTGTTGAAGGCCGTACATTGACCTATAATGGTTTACTTTTTTAAATTGTTATTTGGATGGAGGGTTGCCTCATTGGCACTCACACCACATCTTCCTATATCTATGTAGACCTTTAGATATAATTATGTATGACAAATGAGATCTATCGAAATAAAAAGGTTTTTTTTTTGTTAATGTAATAAATACTAGACTAAGTATGTAAACAGGTTATGATAGATATTGTAAAAGTGCAGTTTTTAACAACGAAAAAAAAACATACTACCAAGGCTAAACACAGCCACGATTTGAATAATATAAACAATTCCAATAAGGAAACTAACGGTCTTATTTATAATAAACAATTCCGAAAAGCAAACTATGACAGACATAATCCATCGGAAACCACTGCACTACAGGCCCATAGAAAATATGTCGGGGTTGAGTATATGTATGTACGCACTTAAACCTATTAAACCAAGAGTTCCAAATGGTGAAGTTGAAATCATCCCTTCGTAAATTTTACGGACGCCATCACGAGTTGGTTGACAGTTATGGAATAACCGTTTCACAAATGATATCGGATATGTTCCTTACGTCGTAACTACAATCCCCTTCCCTTTCATGAATGTGACCTACCGAATTAGACTATTTACCGGATTTGTAATCACATAGGCAACACGACGGGTGCCACATGTGGAGCAGGATCTGCTTACCCTTCCGGAGCACCTGAGATCACCCCTAGTTTTTGGTGGGGTTCATGTTGTTTATTCTTTAGTTTTCTATGTTGTGTCGTGTGTGCTATTGTTTTTCTGTTTGTCTTTTTCATTTTTAGCCATGGCGTTGTCAGTTTGTTTTAGATTTATGAGTTTGACTGTCCCTTTGGTATCTTTCGTCCCTCTTTTAAACTAGAACAGTGCAACATAAAAAGAAAATGCCAACTCAAAATATTGTTGAAAAATAGCTTTATACAGAGTCAGAACTACATGTATGATACTCTAACAATTGGCTGTACTTCTTTATATTTTGTCTATAGTTGAAGACTTAATAAGACTCCTTTTACACTGGCAACGAAATTGAATCGATCTTTATTTGAATCGATCTTAAAAAGACCAGTATGCGTTTTCATTGCACAAGCAAGATCGATCATCTCGATCGAATTTTATCCAGTGCGTTTACACTACAACATAAAAAGAACAGAACTGATCTTTATTTTCATATCTAAATATAACATTCACCTGAAAAAAGATCGATCGGGATCGATTCAAGCATTTTCACCAAAAAAAAAGATCGATTGAAATAAGATCGATCCTTTTAAAACCACCTCTTGAGGTAAACTTTTAAAGTCCGATTGAAGACCGATCTAACCCGTTTACACTGGACCAAAGATCGATCTTACAGCGTAGATCGATAAGATTGACTCTTTAACAAGGTAAACATTCATTATTTGCATGTTACCTATTTCGGGCTGAAAAAGGTCTAAATGGAAAGTCTGTATAAACGTTTAAAAATCTAGATTGTCATATAAACCCCTTCAAAACATGTACATGTTTAAGTGTTAGTCGAGTTATAAATGGATTTTGAACAATGATTACAGATTACTACAATCTATCGGACTTTTTTTCGCAGTACATTACGTCACATTGGACGTCGATTAGAGTATCAAAATGTATTGGACGTCGATTTGAGAATGTGACTTCAGATTTGGACGTCGAATTGAGGAACGGCGGTCGATTTGAGAATCGGACATCGATTAGAGGCCGGACGTCGATCTGAGTCTAACATATATATATCTAACAACAAAACGTTTGCATATAATAAATTTATGTTGTAAACCAAAATATTTGTTAGTATTCATTGAAGATATAAAATTGAGAATGGAAATGGGGAATGTGTCAAAGAGACAACAACCCGCCCAAATAAAAAACAACAGCAGAGGGTCACCAACAGGTCTTCAATGTAGCGAGAAATTCCAGCACCCGGAGGCGTCCTTCAGCTGGCCCCTAAACAAATATATACTAGTCCAGTGATAATGAACGCCATACTAATTTCCAAATTGTACACAAGAAACTAAAATTAAAATAATACAAGACTAACAAAGGCCAGAGGCTCCTGACTTGGGACAGGCGCAAAAATGCGGCGGGGTTAAACATGTTTGTGAGATCTCAACCCTCCCCCTATACCTCTAACCAATGTAGTAAAGTAAACGCATAACAATACGCACATTAAAATTCAGTTCAAGAGAAATCCGAGTCTGATGTCAGAAGATGTAACCAAAGAAAATAAACAAAATGACAATAATACATAAATAACAACAGACTACTAGCAGTTAACTGACATGCCAGCTCCAGACTTCAACTAAACTGACTGAAAGATTATGATTTCATCATATGAACATCAGGCACAATCCTTCCCGTTAGGGGTTTAGTATCATACCATCATAACATATATGAGAAGAACATAACCCGTGTCATGCCAACAACTGTTTTTAGAATAAATGTGTTTAGTTCCGATGCAAAGACCTTATCAATGACTCAATATTAACGCCAAAATATGCAATCTTTAATGACTTGACAACAGTATCGTAATTATATCCCTTCTTAATAAGTCTATTCAAAGGTTTTGTAAGTTTCTGAGGTGAATACTGACACCTTTGTGCTTTATAAAGAATATTACCATAAAAAATTGGATGTGAAATACCTGAACGTATTAAAAGTCTGCATGTTGAGCTATATTTACGAATAATGTCTTTATACCGATGATAAAATTTAGTAAATGTTTTGACTAGTTTGTGATATCGAAAACCCTGGTGTAATAATTTTTCAGTAATACATAAATTTCTCTCGTTAAAATCTAAAACATTGTTACATACACGAGCGAATCGTACAAGTTGAGATATATAAACACCGTAAGATGGTGACAAGGGAACGTCACCATCTAAAAACGGATAATTAACGATAGGAAATGAAAAATCATCCCTTTTATCATAAATTTTAGTATTCAGCTTTCCATTTGTGATGTAGATATCAAGATCGAGAAAAGGGCAGTGGTCATTGTTAGTATTAGCTTTATTTAAAGTAAGTTCAACAGGATAAATTTCATTAATATACATACTGAAGTCGTCATTATTGAGAGCCAAAATATCATCCAAATATCTAAAAGTATTATTAAATTTGTTTATCAGATGTTGTTTCGATGGGTCTTTGCTTATTTTTGTCATAAATTGTAACTCATAACAATACAAACACAGGTCCGCAATAAGTGGTGCACAGTTAGTCCCCATTGGAATTCCGATAATCTGACGATATACGGAATCCCCGAAGCGAACAAAAATGTTATCTAGTAAAAATTCAAGGGCATATATAGTATCAAAGCATGTCCAATTAACATAGTTTTTTTTTATTGCTACTAAAAAGAGTTTGAACATATATATTCACATTCTGATTTTTTGAATGCCCATTTAATTAGGTGTGTGAATTTTTTCTTAATGAGAATGTGAGGCAATGTGGTATACAGGGTAGAAAAATCAAAACTTTGAACAGATTCAAAATCACCAATATAAGCATGCAATTTATCAAGTACTTCCAACGAGTTCTTGACACTCCAAAAGTAATTTATTCCACTATTTTCGAAGGCCTTATTTGAACAATTTATTATCAGGTTTTTAATTGTACCAAGTGTGCTGGTAAGAAGAATAGACAATTTAGTAGTTGAACAATGGCTTGAAGACGAAATAAATCTATATTTGTAAGGGGTTTTGTGTAGCTTCGGTGTATTTATAACAAACGATAAGGAATGTTATTTTGCACTCGTTTATGTGCGTGTATTTATCATGTTTATAGATCGGTTACAAACTAAAAACTATTTAACATAATGGAAATTTAGGCGATAGCAATACATCGGAATGACCTTAAGTCCATCGCGATGTAAAAATGACAATCAATCGTACACAAAACACAACATAGAATACTAAATAAATAAACAACACGAACCCGACCAAAAACTAGGGAAGACCTGGGGTGCTCCGCAAGGGAAAGCACACCTTGCTCCATGTGTCGTAGGTGTGTTGTTCATGTTAGAACAAACCTGGTAACTGAATTGAGGGATCTGTTCGACAACTCTTTGAGGGGACTGTAGGTAGTCTGTTACAAGACTAAAATGTCTACCATCATCTTTCTTTCATTTTCGAAATTAGTTTAAACATATTTATTTATAGTAGATTAGGATTTTTTATTATTATTAATCCCTTTCCACTTAGCAGATGCGAGTGCTGCCTTGTAGCAGCATTAGCCTATACTTTTTCGAAATCTACAAAAGAGTGTCTTTTACATGCAAGATATATGTCTCACTCTCTTAACACGGGTCAACCATTTATCGTCTCCTTCCGACGGACTATAATCGTTGCCTCAAGACCATACTCCCAATTGGTATCGAGGGAGAGCCGAAAATTCAGTCCCAGAAATGTTCTCCCTGGAACGGGGATCGAACCAGGAACCCTTGTGTTAGTAGTCCGACGCACTAACCACTAAACCACGGCTCTCTGACAGTCAAAAAGTTTCGCCCTTCATTCATAACAGCAGATTCATATTACAGGATTCACTTAATATTCTATTGTTTATAATTTCTACCTTCCTGAACATACATGAGATATTTGTCACTGGACGTTAAGCAGCTAACAATTACACTTTTATTTTGCTTGTTCATACGTTCAAAAACTAAGGTATGCCTAGTACTAGAGTAAATATTCTGATAACAAATTAACACAAAACAAATAAATTGCACATGCATATTGATGATGATGGTGATCATGATGGATGGCTTCTTCGCACCGAGTTGCAAATTGCTAGTAATATGCATACTCAGGATGCGTATCATCATGTTAAATTAATGTGAATATTAACTCTGCTTTGTATACGTACTAGACCGACATGCAGAGTCAGATTTTACCATGCTATTTCACAAGGTAACAACCTGCAGGAAGACATGTCAGCTTACCTGCAAACATTATTCTGACTTCGATCTGAACGGTGTTTTCTCTTATTCCTTAATGCTGATTGTCGAGGTGAGAAGCAACAAGTTTTTATTTGACCTGGCCGACGTTTGAACCTGCTACATTTAGCACTTGAGATGAACACGCTACCATGAGACCACCAAGAAGGTCCAATGTAATATTTTTGAAGTTCATGTCGTTGAACAGTAATGCTAATCGAAATGAAGTATGTAGTAATGAATACTATGTATACAATGTATCTGTATGAATGGTGCAGCTAGATCATCTGTTTTAGAAGGTCCTAATTATTCGTACAATGCGTGCATTTTCTATAGAAATTGTGACCTTCGAAAAAGCATGAAACCTCGTAATACGAGAATAATTCAACCTTAACGTTAGGGGTAGTAAACAGCTGCTGTGTTAAAAAGAGATATGCATTAAATGATGTTTTATATCAATATTGCACTAGTTATTCACCATTGTTCACCGCTTCAAGTAGCTAGGACACACATAGAACGGAAGGAGAGAAAAAAAAAAACCAAGTACATGTATATTATTCTATTTTGAAATGTGTTATAACACTGCATGACTATTATCACCAAGCTAGCAAACAGTTGTGTATAACATGTATCAGGTAGTAGTTAAGACAACTTTTTCTACAAACTTAATGAAGACACAGACACAGAAAATTAATAACATTTTCATTTGAGATGGAGTTTCAAAAAAAAAATAACATACAAACGAGGAGAATATATTAAACTTTCATTTTTCAAGTACCAAATGCTAAGATAAACAGGACATACGTTACATGAATCGTATATATATAAGGAAGCAAGGCCTTTGTTTGTATGCCACCTGCTTTTTTTTCTTTTCTTAAGTACCAAGACACGAATTCTCACACGGCGGTGGACTACCTATTTCTTCATCTTATCAATAATTGTAACTCTATAAATATTATACCTAAACCGTGGTCATTACCCTTGACCTGTATTGAGTCTTTTCAAACATGTGTCACTGAATAGTTTAAAAGCTTGATTGTCGTAGGATAAGCAGTATTATATTCATACGAATACAGCATGTGTATGTCCAAACAACCTGATACGTTAAACATCTTATTTTAATAAATGCTAGTTTCAAGATATTGCATGTTTCCTTATTCAGATGAATATTCTAATTCCGATCCGACCAGTTTAATCCCAAATACAGTGTGGTTATCGAAAAAAAAACAGTAGATACAAACTTTCTTAGACACTAATCTATAAAAAAAACAGTCCAGTCGAACTATTTCCTGAATGAATGGAAAACTATCAGCTTTGACTGTAGTGTTATTAATGTCAACTGAAAAAATACTACATATAACAGTTGAATTTGATAAATGGAGTAACAAAAACAATATTTATTAAAGTGTGCTTAGAACGCGGATACAGTTCTATCTTTTTTCATGAAGGTGTATTTGTTCTTTAAAAATGCCAATTGGTTTGATAAAAAATTATTACTATTTCTTTTAAATTAAACGGTATCGAACTGTCAATTATAACCAATTTATCAGTAAATGCGGAAAATAAGGAAAACAAGCTATGTATTCAAAATTGTTGATACTACATTTGAATGTAAAAGGCACTTACATGTACGTCCTATTAAACATTAATATATTAATTAATAGTGGGACTTATACATTTTTTTAATTTAAATACAGTTATTTGAGGTTAATTTTAAATTTCTGTACAAAAATGAATAACAATTTTGTACTTTCTCGTTTATTTACAACCGCTTTTTGTAGTTCATATCTGAAATTAAAGCAAGAAAAAAATATACAGATTGCTGTATCTTACTAAATCACGCATTTCTTCTTTCATTATTTACTGGTTTGCAACACTGAGTTGTCTATCTTTGTACAAGCGTGTAAATTTTAACACCGAGGATGATCCAACAAAGTCTACATTACTGGTTATTCTTTATATTTCGGCCTTTTTTCTTTCTTTTTTATAGCTTTGGGCTATTTTTTTGTATTCAGTTAACCTCATTCAAATCCTCAGATATTCGCATAATGATATTATTCAGTCCTCACCATTGCTTGCTCTTATTTCTTCAGCAGACAGTGCCTTAATTATCCGGAATCGTCGAATTGATATAGGAAAAAGAAACACAAAAGAGATAAAACTTCTACATTTTTTGGTTTTTGTTTTATTATTTGAAATCTTTCCAAACAGAAATTGGATCTTTGCTATTTGATTTAAGAAGAAAAAAATAGAAAACAAGTCTACAAACTTGGATGGAGAGTTGTCTCATTGGCATTCATACCGCATCTTCCTATATCTATTTGCATAACAATTCAGTTTCGTGCATAAGACACATTGTCTTTGTACATACACTGAGTTTTATTTTAATATGTGTCACTGGATGTTACGTACATGTAGTTAACGACAAATCAAATAATCTATATTTTATTCTGCTGTTTGGAAGGACTATTTTACTATTAGTGACTATTTTAGTGCAGAAAAGAAGACTGTTACATAACATAGACACGCAGTCGGGTCCGTGAACTTCATTGACAATCTCATGCCAACAAATCCATGTTCACGCCGACCTAAATAAAAATAATACACTTCAGCTATGCTGTTCGTGCATTACACGAATCGTCGATGGTCTGTGTGGAACTAAAAGAATAGAGATAGAAGGGCAAAACTCCAAAAATAATGCACAGAAACGAAATAAAAGAACCAAGCAAAAACAAATTGAAAAAAATAAATAGAAAAAAGTACATAATGCAGGATGTTAGGGAGCTACCATTTGATTTTCATGGGGGGGCTAGGATGAACAATTTTGTCCTGCATTTTTTTTTAGCTGTAATCTCTGTCCTGCCTTTTTATTTTTCACCCTTATCGGTCCTGCCTTTTTTTTTTTTAGTTTATCCTGACTTTTTTTACCTAAATTGTCGTCCTGACTTTTTTTTTTTTGCAAGTGTGACATCCTGCCTTTTTTTTTACTCAAAACTCCTGTCCTGCCTATTTTTTTCAAATTTCATCCTAGCCCCCCCATAAAAATCAAATGGTAGCTCCCTTAAGCTATGAAGAACAGGGAGAAAGTTTTTAAATGTTAGGGAAAAAAAAAGACAATCCAGGACCTCTAACATACAATGTAATTGTATTCGAAAGGATTGTGCTCTGTAAATAACGTAAGCATGTTTTTATATTGAATTATATTTGATACTCGTGTTAAAAAAATGTGTCAGTTTAATATCAAATTACAAAAGAAATATTACAAAGACAATCGTACTAGTATAACCAAAGCGTTGTACAAGAATTGAGGATTACATTAATTTTGTAACTATATATCAAAGAGCGACAAAGACATTTCTAAACTAAATAGAGGTATAAAAAAAAAATTAAAAATATTTTTTTCTCACATGAACATAGTCTGATAATTTGGACATTATGTGTGTATGGGTCCTTCCTACAAGATAATGTGTACTAGTGGGAGATATTATGGACATAATTGTGCAAAATCGTGATACAAGCATGAAATTTGGTATAAAGGTTGACTAAATGATACTTATAAAAAATCCGCTGCTGGCCAGAAAAAAAAATCAATTTTTCAAGATGGCCACCACACATTTGGGAAATGGCGTCATTGCAAATTGGTAGTAATTCGTTAATCCTTTGAAAGGTGTGTTATATGTAAAATCCAATGTTAGATTTTATTAAAAGTAAATGACAGTTCCTAAATTACGACTAGACAATACATTAATGAAACTAAAGGTGACTTCCGGTTTCAAAATGCCGGCAAGAAGTAAAAAAAATCATTTTTTATACTTTAAAGCAACTTCACAGGGGATGTAAATTCTTGAAAGATGTTTTATCGGTATAATCCAATGTTAGTTATGAAAAAACGTTAACAACAGTTCCTAAGTACGACAAAACAACACATAAATGAAGAAAAATAGTGATTTCCGGTTCCTAAATGGAGGCAAATACGTAGAAAATACTTTTATAATTTCCATCAACTTAACAAGTGATACGACTCTTGGTTAAGTTTAAATGCCTAGTTTGGTTAGAAAGACAGGTTGCGTATCTTATAATTATCTGACAATTGCCTCTACAACAACCCGTACAATGAAAGCCAGAACGGTAGCATTAACAGTTACCAACACAGCTGGATTTTTGCCTCCGCATTTCAAAAGTTCCTGACACTGGGATACAACGGCAGTCACAGAAATCCATTTCGGTTTCCAATTGTCATTGTTTCTTTCTTTCATCCAACCGCAGTGTTCATGACTTGGTACATGTACCTGTCGAATACATGAATCAGGCTGAGCCCACACAACTCCTCCTTGATTTACTTTTCTTTTGATGTGCTCTTGAAAAGAACCTCTTGTAGGCGGAATTGCATCACAATGCCGCTGCTTCCTGGCAAACAATTCACATCGTGCCTCGCTTCATACTTAAGCCAAAAAAACGTCCTTTATATCTGATAAACCTTCCATTGTTTGCCAAGCTGACCACTTTCCTTTCCTCACGAAAATTCGACAAAGTGCCACATCCACTGAATGCATGGACGAAAGGAAGAGCAGCTACACAAGGACCAAACGCATGTGACTTGTCACGTACAGGAAGCCAAAAAAGTCTTTATTCCTTCCATAACCTATCCACAATGTGTTCTACCTAGTTTTGCGATTGTTGCAATTCTTGATACTATTACATCTGTGTCAGTACTACCTAAATTACATTTTACAACACTTTTCATAATCATGCCGAACATAGACAAACACTCGTATATCTGCTTCTTCATGATTACATGGGTTAGATAGGAAGTATCCTTATTGAAATTGCAAAGAATATTTTCACCGTGAGTAACATACACATTTTAATTAGTATCTTAAGAAGCAAAAAACTTGAACAATTTCGTTTGGTTGTCATCTTCACAGAGAAAACTACTCCAAACCCTTGGTGTTCTACCAGAGCCAACACCTTTCCATCTGGCACAAAAACATTGCCTTTGTCTTGTCACAGCCTTTAAATTATTCATTTGGTAAACATCAAATACAATGTCTACTCTTGAATACTTATCGATGCAAGATTTTATGTAAATAAACTCATCATAGATACAAGGACTAAATTTAGTATATACGTCAGATGCGCGTTTCGTCTACAAAAGACTCATCAGTGACGCTCGAATTCTAAAAAAGTTAAAAAGGCCAAATAAAGTACGAAGTTGAAGAGCATTGAGAACCAAAATTCCTAAATGTTTGCCAAATATAGCTAAGGTGTTCTATGCTTCAGGTAGAAAAGCCTTAGTATTTCAAAAAATTCAATAAATTTTAAACAGTTAATTTATAAATATAACCAAATCAATGACAATTCATGTCAGCACAAAAAGTGCTGACTACTGGGCTTGTGATACCCTCGAGGAAATAAATCTCCAGCAGCAGTTGCATCGACCCTGAGGTTGTAAATAAACTCATCATACATGTAGATACCAGGAGTAAATTTAGTATATACGCCAGACGCGCGTTTCGTCAACAAAAGACTCATCAGTGACGCTCGAATCCAGTAAGGCAGTATGACATCATTTGCTTAATCATCAAATATTGTGGCCCAACTTTTTTTACCTGAAATTAACCATTACTGCCCAACCAACGATAAATGCGACCGAATTTGGATCAGCAAATCGCAGAATGTTTCACGTAAACCCATTTGCAGCGATTTAATACCACTATTTCAAGAAACATGTTCACAAGAACTTTCAAATTCATGTTCTAGTATACTGACTCCTGCTCCAGCTACCATCCATTTGTCTAAATGGGATCTTTGGTTAATCCTATTGCACCAACATCGCCCTTCACAATTGCATTATTCTGTTTTTGTGCCTGATCAATTATGTTATAAGAAAGAAATAAGCTGGTCTTACGTACAGTGAAATTATCATTTTCAAATTCCATTGCCACCTGTGGGTAATGTTCGGGAAGGGAAGTCATATCTATGAGATGGGCATTATTTACACGATCATATCTTAGAGATGGGCATTATTTACACGATCATATCTTAGAGATGGGCATTATTTACACGATGCTTTATATGGACTGTTTGTGAAGTACGAAATCTCACTCATGAAATGAGCATAATACCAAAATCAGAAGACGTTCTTAATTTATAATTGAACGCCAGGAATGAAACTGTGGTCGAGATGACTCTATACACCAGTCTTTTAAACCATTGAACTTCAGAGTCATGACATAATTATATATTCTGAGTTAAGCTTTCATAATCCGAAATTAACAGTTCAAGCATGCAGTTGTCTGATGCGCCTGTCTAGTCCTTGGTACATTGGAACATATAAAAAGAATCTGCCGTTCTTGGTGTTGCAACATTGGCTTCAGAAAGACAAGTCCATCCCCTATCACGCAATATATCATCCAGAGTTTTATAACAAGTCATATTAATGTGCAATCCACCAAACATGACGATACACTTATCTTTTCCGTAAAAATAGGCCATTCCTAGTGAATTTGCTTAGGCATTTCAAAAAGTAGCTGATTTGCAATTACAATTGATGTTTCTCTGGGATTCACCACATTTTCGCCTTATCCATCGAATACCTGAGAATTGACTGGTAATGCCTACACATCGCTCTTGATGTCTATAAATAGTTTGCACAAGTGTTAAACACATGTGTAGCATAACCTTGAAAAATATCATTAAACCAATTCATATTATCATTAGAAATCCAAAAACACTAAATATATTGTAAATAGTTCAATGTTTTTGAAAGAATTTTGTAACATTTTCGCGCATGCGCAAATACTGGATATATCAAATATTCATTTTTAATAAAATGTGATATAAGGAAGTTAGCAGCCAAACTTGATAATTGGTTTTTACTAAAAGAAGTTCAAAAAGAAGTTTTCCAGAAAAATCAGTATTTTCAAACTGAAGAAAAACAGCCATTTTAGAAAATGGCCGTGGCCATCTTGAAATTTTTTTTTTTTTTAATGGCCAGCAGTTATTTCTTTAACAGTATATAATAATGATGCTTCGTGGTAATTTTCATCCTTGTATCATCATTTGCACAATTCCCTCGATTTTGCTTGCTAATATCTCCCACTATACTGGTTCTACTTCAATTCAATATAAAAAAATTTTACTTTGAAAAAACTGTTACATTGGATAATGACATTTTATTTAGATCTGGTCTATGAATGAAGAGCGTGAAAGATGTTGTTTGATCCACAGTGTGAAATATCAAGTGCATATCAGGACGACAAATTGGAATCTGACACGAAATTGAACCATGGGCGTTATACACATTGGCTATTGTAACGTGCCTCTCTTCAAGTCAAAGAAAATTGACCATACTCTTAGCATGTGTCTTGTTGCAAGGAAAAAGTTCTGCGCCTATCAAACACACCCTCAGTTTCCAGTGTAAAATGCTGGTCCTTTATCCCGTTCAAAGACCATAATTTTGAATAAATAGTATATTGTTTTCGTCTAAAATATGTATGAACTATTTGCCACCGAACGTCACGCGATTTGTAGTCATCATTTTAAGTGAAATGTGTACTTAAACAATAAACAACTTTGCTAATGATATCGTCAGTTTCTCTTCAGCTTACACGCTTTGAATGTCCGATTGATACTTTCCCGTATCTTTTAATTCGTTGATTATTATTTGAATGAATTTCCTGCAAAAACAATACTGTAGATATTATAACATACATGTACATTTGTAATATGACTGATCATTTAAAAAAAATACAATTTAAGTTTTGTTACTACATTTTAGATAATTTTTTGTTGTTTTTTTGTTGTTGTTGTTGGGTTTATTATTTTTATCAGAACACATTTTATTGTTATCCTTTCTAGCTAGTTGAAACGGATTATTGCAATCTATAATCGAGCTACAATCGGAACACTATTGGCCGTGTTCACTTGAAACTTTCGAGTTACTAGTACATTGTAACTTTACTTACTCGGGTTTCAACAAAACGATTTTACTTGAACCACTCGAGTCAACCCCTCGTACCCTGGTTCCAACCCTCACCGAGCCAGGGTTAAACTCGAGAAACTCTTTAATGACGTCAAAACAATGAGAATATTTTATTTTTTATGCTTGGTCAGAGCCTTACCCTAGAGTTGCTTAGAGTTGTTCGGAAAATCAACTCTAGTGCGTTCACGTGATTATTCCATTAACTCTTAAGTCGATTGAAGAGTTTCAAGTAGCTCGGCCATTGTATAAGGTTACAAGAGCGCAATTATTTGTTTACATTTAACTGGCAAGTTTTTTACCCCAAGATGGTACTCAGAATAGAATCCGATACGGCTTCTGATTGGTTGATACAGGATTGGAATTACATTTAATCGAAAGCTTATCCAATTAGGTTTAAAAATTGCCGAAAATCATATTCACATTTTACGAAGTATAGAAAATATCTTCAATTTCTGCACGTCGGAGCCATTAAAAATATGCCTTTTTCATTAAGCGAAAAAAGTAGACGATTTTTTTCAACTGCATTTTAAGGCAATTTGAGCCGCATGACCCTATATTTTTTTTTTTGGTTGTAATGCAACACTGGCATTTCTAGTAACAGGAACTGCCACCCGTTTTTCGCTAGTTTGTGTAGTCTTCGAGAAAAAAAATACGGAACACTAGTGGTACCCTATGGAAAATGCATTACGAATAATTGCGCTCTTGTAACCATAAAACGAATTATACATCATACCCGTATTTCTTCCATGTTCAAACACTAAGTTATCTCTCTTTGTACAACTGGTAAATTTTAACGCCTTGGGTTTTCTTTAATGCGGGGTTCACACATTGCCGATTATTGCTCCCGTTTGAGATCAGACAGCGATACGACACGAAAAGTGAAAAAGTCGGATTAGTATCCTCAATTATCTGGAATGTCCTATTATTGTCTGAACGCAGTCGTTTTAGTTCGTAACAGATTCCTACTGGTCGGGAAGGGTCCGAATAGTTCGGCAAAGCACCCCGACAGTTAGGTGCGTCCCGTAACATTCGGGGAAACTCAGCCGATTTTTTCTAGTCGGATTACAATCGTGCCTATGTCGTGACAGATTCTGCTGTATCGGATCGAATTCCTAACAATGTTCTGTGTATTCGGGACGGTGTCCTGTGGAACGGGAATGATCTGGAGAAGTCCCGACAATAACAGAATACAATACGACTGAGACCAGACAAAGCCGTTTGCAATGCGATAGAGCGGACCGTGATAGGATTACGTTCCGACAGTACCCGATCATCCCGATTATGCCGACAGTTTTCGAACGGATAACTTCCGTCAGCGTCGGTTCAATGTCTTGTCACTATCTGATCTCTGTCGGATTACATTCGGTAGAATCGGGACGCAGTCGTGACAGACTCGGTCGAATTTTACCTGGCGAAAGATACAAATCGAATTTCCATCCAAGATTCACACGATCTTGATCAGACTTTTGACAAATTTTAATCGGGAATGGTCCTGTCAAGGACGGCAGTAAAAATCGTGAATGTGTGACCCCAGCTTTATTACGAGAAAAATATACTATTTACCTTTTGAATACATTACATTCATACATGTAAAATTATTCAAAGTCTTACAAATTGACGAATCATACGTAAGACTCGTTTTAGGGATCCTTTATTTTGACATATTTATATAATAGTCGTGGAACTTTGGACAATAATCGTGCATGCTACGACACTTATTAAATTGGATTTTTCTTGAGATATATTTAGGATTTCGGGACCTACGATAGGTAAGAATATGATTATTGATACCACCAGGTCGATGGAGGTAACACTACAAAGTATTCTAAATATAGAGTTGTCAGACGAAAAAAATGTCCCCTAGAAAACTAAAAACCGACCCCTCCCCCACTTTTAATATTACAATGTTGCACTGTTTAACCTAAGAAAATGTCAAAGCAAATACAAATGTCTTCTTTCCTAACAGAAATACAAATACTTCCTTGATTCATAATTTGCAACGCTCAAAATAATAAAATGAAGAAAAAAGGATGATCTTTATACTATGTCATATGCTGGTGCTCATTTCATAACTTTTGAATCATCGCCTTAATGTGATATATGATACACCGGAGCAATGGAACGGTTATTTTAGCGTATAACTGCGTTTTGCCTAACTCCTGAACATTCATGAAATATTACCCACTGGACGATAAGTGACAACTTCGTGTCTATCTTCCAAATATGTGTACTGTTAAATCGTCATTATAAAATCCACAATATGTATGGTGCAAAACTGTAGATTTATTTCTTGATATACAAAGTCTTTATTTTTTTATTTTTTTTTTTTAGATTTGTTCAACATTACTTTTTAAAATCATTGTATCATCATTTTATAGCAAATCTCGATATTCCACTTTGACAATTTGCTGAAAGTGTACTGTAACAAATAAAAATAAATGTGAATCTTGTCGTTAAATTTAGACTAACGATCTTGAAATGTTAATTGTGAAATTCCACTGTGTCTAAACCACACCGGCAAAATTTGCTCGGACTCGATGGTATCTAACATCCGACACAATGACGGAACACCAATAGACAAAAGAAAGGTAGGTTTCTCCTTATTTTTTTATTTTTTTTATGATATCGAAGAATATATATACATATACAACTATTTCCTATTGTGAGATGCAATATTTTCTACAACCGTTCTATATTAACGGAGAAATAAGTCAAAATGCATGTCAAAATGACGAATTGAGTGAACCTTGCCTCAAATTGTTTAATTTCTCGTTAAATTGTTCACATTGTACGGAAAGAAAGGTACGGGAAGATAGATATTGACACGGAGATTGCAAATTTAGTTATTATGAGCATCTCCATAATTGTATTTCTATGTATGGAACGAAAGAAATGGGTCATGTCAAAATGGAACTGGCCGGTTTCGTCAATGTATACAACCCGGTTTCGTCATAGATTTCAAAATGCATAACCCGGTTTGGTCAAATAAAAAAAATCATAATCGCATTACATTATAATTGATTATTTAACTTCAGCGTTCAAAAGGAGTTTTGTGGGTCGTTGGAAAACAAATTCGTTCACCGGACAACGGCTTATTATTTATATGAGTCTCATATTCAAATAAATAATAAGCAAAAACTTGAATTCCTACTCTTATAGAACACAAATATTTTAATTTACTTTGCATTCCGAAATTTTTTAACAGCATATTGAGATTAAAGCTCTCTAAATATGCGTTTTCTATATTAGTTATGGGAAAATATGTTGAACATGTTTAAACTTGAAATTAAAGTTACGGTCTTAAAAACCGAAACACACAATTGATATGTGATTTTCTCGCACAAAAGGATGGACACCTTTATAAGTAATCTAATCATTCTATGTATGTTATCTTTTCTACAATCGTTAAAAATAAATCTTCTTAAGGATAAACGTTGATAATAAGACAATTGTATATGCATGCATAATCGACATAGAAAATGAATGTAGGATTACAACTACCATGATTTAAAATATTTTTCTTTTATCCCTTATTGTATCTATACTGCTATGTACAAATTAGTATAATAGTATAATAGTCTCAGGTCATCGACAAAATTCAATAATAATTATTTTGTTAACATTACTAAAAAAAAACGAGTCTGTACTGTCGCCGTTGTGTTATGATGATCGCACACTGACGTTGGTCAATATATTTTGACAATATATACGGACAGACGGATTCAGTTTACTTCAAAGTGGACGTATTATTTAAAAATGTCTATCAACATGAAAAGTTCATACAAATTCCAAGCGACAACAACCCGACCATAGAGCAGAAAACAACCGAAGGCCACAATGGGTCTTCAATGAAGCGAGAAACTCCCGCATCCGGTGGCGTCCTTTAGCTGGCCCCTTAATAAATATTTATACTAGTTCAGTGATAGTGGACTTCATAGTAAACTGCGAATACATGTATATTTATTATATTTAAGGGATAATTTTAACTATGATACAAGTTTTGGTACACATCGCGCATTTACTATACAGGCTCTGTCATCGGACGAGTTAAGGTTTTTTCTTTTTTTTTTTTTACCAACAAATAAATATTCTTTATTCTTCAAATTGCTTGTTACATCTTTACTTCATTGTCCAAGCTTCAATAAAGTATCCCTGTGAATTACTTTCTGAGTATCCAGGAAAATACACAAAATATAATAAAATATAATAAAACATTATTTTTTTTTTTCCCATCAATTATATTAATCTTTTTAACTTTATGAAAAATACATTTTGAGATACTGTTTGGTTCTCATTCATAAACCTTCGTAAATCCTTTATAAACATAGCATACACATCTAAAAATTTCAGTTTTTGCTCGGATACATAGTACGACTTGTAAATACAAAAACCTATAATTGTCAAGAAATAATTAAAACCGTTATACCCTTGATCTGATATTTTGTATCCAAATACTATATGTTTTGCTAATATCTTGTTTTGAAAATTCATTTTTGCTAGAAGATAATGTACTTTCTCCCAAAAATCTTTCAAAAATGAACATGTAATAAAGAAATGCAAATAATCTTCTTCTTTTGTTTTACAAAAATTGCATTTATCGTTCTCAGATATTTTCAACTTTAATAGTAGCTGCTTTGTAGGAATAATATATTGAAGCAGTTTCCATCTGAAAATTTTTTACTTATTTTCCTTTAAAATTTTAAATATAAAATCGTATACAAATGACATCTGTGGTATGTATTCTAATTTTAAATATCTTGTCCAAATGTTGATACCTATTGGCTTTATATATTTTTTATCTACTAAAGTTTTATAGAGTATTTTATTGTTGATATCTTTTGTTTCAATTTGTTTATTTTGCCATCTTAATTTAACCTTACATATATTGATTATACTCTTAATGGAGTTTTCTTTTTTTAAAACTTGCATCCATTCTTTTGGGATGCAGGATTTTAACATCTTAAACTCTGCAATCCAGTTTGTTTTATTAATTAACTTTTTTAAAATAAAACTTTCGGAGGTTAATGTTTTTTCATCATTTTTTATTATTTGTACTTTTTGTTGTACTTTTTGTGTCAGCGACAACACTTTGACTCAGTCCATTCCCGAATCACACGCTTGTAATTCCATGGTTGTCTTTGGTTGCTTTATACCATATGCGTTTTGAACATAAAATAGGTAGGTAGTTTTCTTGTTTGAATTGTTTTACATTTATAATTTAGGGCCCTGTTATAGCTTGCTTTCATGCAGTTTGTGTGTTTTTCACATTGTTTAAGGCATACGCTGACCTAAACTTGATTAATTCAACATAATTTTTGTGTCTAAAAGAAAGTTGTCTCATTGTCAATGTTTATGGGATAAGTGGTTACCGTCACTTCTTCTTAATAAGAAATAGATATAAATGACGGTCATGTTTTGCAAACCAACTTTTATTCACATTGAAAATACAAAACTGTCAGATATTGTTTTCGAAAGTTATCTTGAAGTTTCATAATTAACTATGTCCAAAAGTGCCAGTTTAAAATAGATTTTAACACGCCAAGTTTACTTTACAATAAATATACATTTAAATTCTCGAAAGACAATGTTCAGATCCGTGCCAAAGTTTCTTTTCATAAATTGTTTGTTAAAAAAAACACAAAAAAAACCGGGTGATATATACAGACGAAACCGGGTGATTGTGTAGTAACAACATTGACGAAACCGGTTTATTTTAATTTGACACGACCCTTTTCTTTCGTTCCATACACAGAAATACAATTATGGAGATGCTCATAATAACTAAATTTGCAATCTCCGTGTCAATATCTATCTTCCTGTACCTTTCTTTCCGTACAATGTGAACAATTTAACGAGAAATTAAACAATTTCGAGGCAAGGTTCACTCAATTCGTCATTTTGACATGCATTTTGACTTATTTCTCCGTTAATATAGAACGGTTGTAGAAAATATTGCATCTCACAATAGAAAATAGTTGTATATGTATATATATTCTTCGATATCATAAAAAAAATAAAAAAAATAAGGAGAAACCTACCTTTCTTTTGTCTATTGGTGTTCCGTCATTGTGCCGGATGTTAGATACCATCGAGTCCGAGCAAATTTTGCCGGTGTGGTTTAGACACAGTGAATTCGTGCTTAAAAAATTCCATCGGAAATGTGTGTACTCGTGGTTTACGTAAATAACGTATCGGACGTAAGTGTATTTGACACTATTTTTCTCTGTTTGATTATATTAAAATCGTGTATTATTTGCGATATTATTTTTTTTTTAAAATAAACTTGATTTAGAAAAGAATGCTGTTTTACTGGATAAAACAAAGACTCTTTTAACTGTTTTTGTAGAAATGAAATACGTGCTCCCTTTACGTTCGTTCGTACCTTTCGTCAATCTGTAAGAAAGCTCTAATAGAAAGATCAACATGTGCCTAACGTTATTAACAGAAACATAATTATTTACCAATAAAAAAACAAAAGGCAGATAAAGTGCATGGAATAATTGTTAAGTTTTCAAAACTAACTATTTTTTGTTTCTTTGTTCATTTTCTTGTTGATTCGAATTTTGGTGTTTGATATTTTTTTATAATTTAGTTTTGAATGTTACACGTCTTCTGATTGGCTGAAAGTGTTTTGTCTATCAAGTGATAGACATAAATTTACTAACGTTTTTTTTCAAAATGTTCTTCTTAAAAATGGAATTTTGAATTTAGTTACTATAAGGAACGCCTGTATTGTATGTTTCTGTCTATTCGAAATAACAAAAAAAAAAAAAAAAAAAAAACGTGGTACACACTTTTAATTAACACGCGGGTTAATCGGTGTGCACCACATTTTTTATGTTATTTTTTTCATTGACAGACAAAAATATTACAGTCCTGATTCGATGTTTTACTACAATATTTAGGTTTATGAAAAACTGCTATTGTGAGGGACGTTTTAAACATTTGTGTGTTTTATTGTTTAGGAACTGTCCAAATATTTCATGTATTTGCAGGCTGTTAATAAAGTAACAACACATATATTACTATAGTATTAATGAATGGGTATTTTTATAATGGCCCTGCTATATGTCCAATGTGTTGAAAAAACAGGATGAACAGTGATCCCTTTATATGGTTCTTTAATATTTGTTGCTGGTTACTAAATTGAATAAAATACAAAAAGGTATTATACTCTTTACAGCTTAATTTTATTAACTTTATTAAAAACCCTAACTTGGCTTAATACAGACAAGCTGGGCATTAATACAGGGCCATTACAGAAAAAACAGGGCCATTACAGAAATAACAAGGCCATTACAGAAAATCAGGGCCATTACAGAAAAACAGGGCCATTACAGAAAAAAACAGGGCCATTACAGAAAATATATAATTTTTAATAAACAGTAATTTTTGGCAATAATGTACTTAGTTGGTTAATAAACTATGTTCATGACTTTTGTTTTTCGATGGGCTCGCAAATACAACCATAAAGTAATAGATTTTACACGAAAACATTTAAGAAGATTTCAATAAAATTAAAATAAAATATCAAAGAATATGAATTAAATGAAATAAAATCACCCCAAAAATAGAAGAAAATAATCGTTTTCCTTTCTAAGACTTTATTTTAAAATGTATCGAGTTTTAATATTTAGATATGCCATGTAGGCGTATTCATTTTACTTATGATTTCGTTCTATGTAATTTTATAATACAGGGTTAAATATCGTCGCAATATCCAACTTGAAGGCTACGTACACATTATTTATACCGATACAACAAAGGCATTGGATATATGTCGTTAAACTTTGTCACGAGTTATTTGATTGGCATATATGGTTTTCTATATAAAAGATTATTCTACAATTTTTTGGTTGAAAAAGAAGTCTGATCATGCAGTGCATGCAATGATAGGAAGGTAAGCGTAAACTATCTTTGCTTTTATTATTATCTTATTCATCTGTTTATTTTTTCTCCATTTAGATAACTTTCGGTATTTTATCATTAGTTTTTTTCGATATCTTAAAAACGTTTTATGTATTTTAATATGCATCATTACTCGGTTGGAGCAGTTTTTTGTAAGTAGCAGAATCCTGTTAATGAAGTCCGCATAGTATAAACATACACTCACCATTGTGCTGTTGTTACATTTATTGTACATGCTTTGTGCTTTGTATCGATCAAATGAATTTTCAATTATTTTTATTGTTTGTCTTCATATAGTACTTTTGCACCACTGTTTTTGTATTAAAAAAAAAAACACTGTTTTTGTATTAAAAAAAAACCAGGTAAACGCCTCCTTATTCTGTATCTGGTTATCCTAAATCAGGTGGCTGTGATAAAGTGTTTGACGTGTGTTGCTGCATATTATATATTTTTTTTTTATTTGTTTATTTGTTCATATGAAGCCTTTATTTTTTTTTCATTTGAATTAGTTCACATTTGTCGTTCTTGGGCTTTTCAAAGCTTGTTTTGCAAGTATGAGTTTTGTTCATTGTTAAAGATCATACGGTAAACTGTAAAGTTCGTCTATGGTGGAAATTGTATCTCATTGACAATCATGTCACATCGTCTTAATAAACATGTTACGAAAAGGTATATTCTCGACGCTGAGGTTGACAAATTAGACTTTAAATTTGGGGACGGTGTCAAAACATTGATTATAGATTTACACAGGTAAAAATTAAATCCTGTGCGTCTTGGTTATTTCGAATCACATTTATCTAGAACATCATTATTTAACAGCCTATATGACAATTGCTTTTGTAAAATTATAAGACACGAAGGGTGTACGCGTGCAGGAGTGGGTGGCCTAGAAGAAGGGGGACTGAGAGTTATACAAGTTTATTCGACTCTTTATTGATAATATATACATATACATTGTCATTTCGGGGCCTTTTATACATGTAGCTGACTATGCGGTATGGGCTTTGCTCAATGGTGAAGGCTGTACGATGACCTATAGTTGTTAATTTCTGTGTCATTATGGTCTCTTGTAGAGAGATGTCTCATTGGTAATCATACCACATCTCCTTTTTTTTTTTTTTTTTTTTCTTTTATAGTAAGCCAGATTGATATTAGTCATGTTACTTTTATTGTTGTATTACAATTCCTGAAAAAAAGTTTAATCTGTCGCTCCACTAATCCCACACAAAGCTCTACAATCTAGTTGATTTTGTCTCTAGTGTGTCTCCGTAAGCTTTCAATGACTCTGCAAGACTTTAAGCGCCTTATAACGTGTTTATGTTCTAGATATACCCGACTCTGATAAGCGCAAATTCAATTTTTTTTAACATTTTCTTCTTTCTGCTCGTGGTTTATCTCTTAGAAGATGGCGTCTTTAGGGGGTAACGAGGGACGATCGACATACTACACGTGTATTATAATTTATCCGCTAAGATGACAAAATTCTGGGAGAAACTCCAAACCTGGTCCAATTAAAGGCAATAGATTATACTGTTGGACATCATTTTGATGTCCTAGGAAACCACTTCGAATAAACCTCATATGATTTCTGTTGTCCACAATCACCTGTGTATGAATGCAATGTCTGCGTCTGTTTCCGGAGTAAAGTTGTTCTTGAGGTTCAGTCTGTGGTCTGTAAATGGCATGATAGGTTCTGTCAATTGCAGCTAACGCTGTGGGTAATGTATGCCACCCACCGCGTAGTTGGCGCCAATTTTCTACGGTTGGCCAAGAAATATTGGGGGCATATATTTCCCAAGGAATTGGAATCCAGGTATTTATTTATCAACAGAGGAAACGCGCAAAACCAAAAACTCTTGATCTTGCTATATATATAGCTAGAAAAAATCAAATGCTGTATTACAAGTTTATTAGAAAAACTATGCCGAAAGTCCTTAAAGACAGTAGCAGTGACTTTGGACTTCTGATAGTAAAAGTAGTTGAATAAGATTAGAATAAGAATAAGAATATTTATTATTCCAATTAAGGGCCCTTTATGGGCAGCATAACATGTACACATAAAACAATACATCATGATTTGACAGAAAAAAAAATTTATATACTAAAATGAAACATTAAAAAGTTTAGACAGATGTTATTATCTTCATTCTATAAAATAAAAATAATAGCGCGCTTTCATATTTCCCCCGCGTAAGTTTACAAAAATAATGAGATGGGGTATCATTTACAATAAAACATCTATCCATCTATCTTCTAGCCGTCATAAGGCCTTTGACAATGAGAAAAACCTATCCCGCATACTAGTAGTCGGCGATAAAAGATCCCGAAAGAGAAAAATAATTTATAACAAAACCTTTTACGAAGAACAAATGTGACAGACAGTAGCAAACCACAACCACTGAACTACATGCTCTTATTTTGGGACACGCTAATGAAAAGTACTGCGGGCTTAAACATGTTTGTAAAATATTTCCTGCTTTTTTATTGCCCTATTCTGTCTACTCAAAACTCCTGTCCTACCATTTTCAAATTTCATCCAATTTCCACAAAAATATCTGCATAACATGGTGTTAAGGTGAAAACGCAGTCATTATGCAATGTTTTTGAAACTCTTCAGGAATGTTCAACCGATCAGTAGGTATTGAGTCATGTTTTAAAAAAACCTTTTCTCGTTCTGAACATACATGAAATATTTTCCACTGGACGTTTATCAACCAACAATCAATCAATCACAAACCCCTTATAAAGAAAATAAAAATTGAGCTGAAACTGTTCGAATTAAGAAAAAGTTGGAAGGAAATAAAGGAAGAAAATAAAGAAAGAAAATACATGGCTTCGAAGCTATATGACCGAGAGTAAATTTTCTAAAACTGTATAAATGCAACATATTTCAAGTTGAAATTGTATAAAAATCGTGTTTTAGGTGTTTTAAATCAGACCCCATTAGATAATAATTTAGGTTGCAAACAACTGGATCAAAATACATACACTCCAGCTTGCTGTTCGGTGTGAGAAAGGGCTTCGTGTTGAAGGCCTTTAGTTACCTTAACCTATAATGGTTTAATTTCATAAATTGTTATTTTGGATGGAGAGTTGTGTCATTGGCACTCATACCAAATTTCTCTATATCTACTCCTCTGTTTGCTTTTCATAACTTTATAAATATGACCGTTACATATATATTCTCGAGTAGGTATAAAACAGATTATAATACCTAAGATTACTTGCAAGGTATTTTAAGGGCTCACCGAAGAATTCACACAAGTATGTACCCCATGTCTATGTTGCCCCGCACATCTACTGCATTTACATGACCCCCCGTTTTTTTTTCTGAAATAGGGTTTTTTAAAAGTATGATGGAATCTATTAATATCTATAAATATCTATTTCTAATATTTCTTATGGTCCAAATGTTATTGAATATTTTTTCCATTCGGAATTGCCGCCAAAAGGATCAATGCAGTTTTTAAACAATATTCAATGTAAACACAGGTAATCTTTTTAGTGTTTTGACTCAGTCCCCACATTTAAAGTGTAATTTGTCAACCTCAGCGTCGTGAATATATCTTTTCGTAACATGTCTAATGCTTTTTCTCCCTATTATTAACATGTACTGTAGATATACATTGCTTAAATCCTGATTCATTGTCATCGTATTGAAATGTTCTACGTGTATTCGTTATCTTAATCAGAGGCGGATTTAGGGGGGGGGGGGGGGGGGGAGGCAGGGAGCCCGGGCCCCCCTCTTTTTGGGAAAAAAATGGTTGCTTTTATAGGGAAACATTGAAGCGTGACTGGAGCGGGCCCCCTCTTAGGTCAGTCAGTTGGCCCCCACTTATGAAAATTTCTGGATCCGCCACTGTTAATCATATTAGGGTGTTAAGTAGTGTAGACAGTTAAAGTGACTATTGTATGTATACCAAAGACGATAGTATTAACGGTAGTGGTTGTAGTAGAACTAGTATTACTATTATTTAAGTCTTGTCTTCAATCATTATCTAGTTCACAACTTCATCAATGATGCTCCTCACAGATTTCCAAAGTTATCACAACCTGTTAACGTGGTCATGTGATTAACATAAAGTTAAGTACAGTCAGTTGAATTGATGCATACACATTCTTGACTTTTCTTTAAATAAAACAAAGGTAAAATATAATAAACCCCCCCCCCCCCAAAAAAAAAAAAAAAAAAAAAACGGTGTTCACATTGGTAATTTATTTAAAAAAAAAATGTAATGTAAATACATTGTATATCAGCAACATGTATATGGTGTCATTTAACATTTTCAATCTACATGTAGTTGTTTCAAAAGAATGGTACGATTCACAAATCTTGTAATGTTTTTAAATGTTCCAAAATTCCATCTTTCGGATGTGTGCGTTCTCATTTCATGGACTTAACTTACATTGAATACCTACTGTGATGTACATGTATTTATTCCTATGAAATAAATGTGGCTATTGGAAAACCTGTATAAAGAGTCGGTGTAAATAATTCAATATACACTACAAATAATACTTCACCCTATCTAAAACTAGGAGAAGTAGTATGATTGTCAATGAGAAAAATATTCACAAAGAACCAAAATAACCTTTCGAATTAAGTTCACCGTGCGGTCTTCAACAATGCGCAACCATTGATTGATTGATTGTTGGTTGCTTAACGTACAGTGGCAAACGTTTCATGAATGTTCAGACGAGCAATGATCAATAAGCAAACACCCTACTGTAGATATATGTATAGTCGAGCAATACATTATGATCTTCCATTTTGTAATACCTTAATATTTTAATGTAAGTAGGTTTGCTCATCTATATGTACTGGATCGACTACAAATTGATTACGATTTTAGATTTGTCTATATAACTAGTCAACAAAAGAAAAGATACACAAGTTTGAACTAAAAATTATCATAAAATGTAATAAGAGGAAAAACTATTGAATTATCAAATGAAAAACGAACTATTATGTTTAGCTATAAGTATCTTACATCGGAACGGGTGTGATATAAGACATTGTATCTACCATCTTTACAGATGTAACGTTTTTCATGCAAGTGCGTGGGATAAGGTGAGTATCAAGAGATGTTCACTAACTCAAAACTGATTTACTAAATCGGTGGTGCGTTTGATTATTGTACAATTGATACTTAAGTATAATTTCAATTTGTTCAAAGACTGAAAAAGAGTGTATCATAATTATTATTGTAAGCTGTTTTACCTTCGTCATCAGAAATATAAACAATTATAATGAACGTGTTTTTTTTGTTAACAATGTTAAAGATGCAATTTAATATAATGATCAACGCATCTATTCTCTTATACATTTGATTGCAGGATTATAAGTGTATTCTTGAAGACGAAATGAATTCCGATCACTATAAGGTTTTGTCTACTGCTACCTCTATAAAAATTTCATGGAACACACAACACGTGCAAGACAATCTTGTTTCGGAAGAGATAACACAGTATGAAACTAAATATAGGGAATCTGGTGGAAATTGGACAACTCTTCATGGATCAAATGAAGGAGGAGAATCAGAAATAACAGGTCTTTCCTCCGATACTTCATATGATATCATTGTTTATTGGTATGGCAAATCTGAACCTGGAGACATTAATAAGTTGTTTACAGCGCGTTGTAAAACAAAAGAATCAAAAGCAAGTTTTCTTATAGAAAATGCTCGTGCAGACAAATCAACGAGTCCAATCGTGTATCATTTAAACCCAGTAAATATAGCTGAACATGAAGTTAAAGTAAAAACGGAGAACAATGATGCATATTTGAGAAACGAAGACGGTACATGTGTTGTTGATCGATTTCGAGTTTGCGATATGAGTAAGTATTTTTTGTAACGCCGCGGGTTTTTCTGTTAAAACAAATTTACGAGTAATTGCATTTACAATAGGTATTGTAACTTTTATTGTAACAATTATATTCGTAAGGATTTGTTTTCCTTTTTTTGTATGTGAATGAGTGTGCCAATGGTTAACGTATATTACTTGTTGAAATGAAAATAAAGCATTTAACCAAATTATTGTATTGTATGTACATGTACCTTAAAATGAGAATAAAAATGGGGGATATTTTTAAAAGACAACAACCCGACCAAAGACCAGACACTAGCCGAAAACCACCAATGGTTCTTCAACACAGCGAGAAAATTTCGCACTTAGAGGTACGTGGTAAAATGTACTCGGCTGGACCCTAAATTAAATTGTGTTTAAGTTCAGTTAACATGGACTTAACACTAGACTCCAGAACATACAAATTAACTAAAAATATAAAACAAACATACAAAACTAGCAGGCTCCTGACTAGGGACAGGCGCAAAAACATTGTGTGAGATTTCAACCCTCCCCCTATACCTCTTGTCAATGTAGAAATAAGCCACATATAGCAATACGCAGTTAAACTCAGTTTAAAAAAAGGCCGAGAAATGTCAGAATAGGTCACAAAAGAAAGTTTATAGTTTGTATAATATTACCCCTTTGAAGTAGATGCATGCATACCCATTTATCTTACAAATTCTGAACAGCATTACACAAGATCCGTGCAAGCATGCATTGCACAGTTGTAAAGATCCTCAAATCTAGTTATATATTAACATTATTCAAAGTTACATGCAATAAAATGTTTTCAAAGTATAATATAACAGAGGTTGGCCTCAAAACAGTAACTTATTTTCTTTGATTTAGTTTCAGATTACACACACGGTATAGAGACATCTGAAGAAAAAACCTTGCTTCTATTAGGAGCAACTGGGACAGGAAAAAGCACATTCTTAGAGGCGCTAATCAATTATATAGCAAATGTTTCATTTGATGATGATCATCGATTTTCCGTAATAAACAAAACTGATGAAGAGAAGGAAAGAGTCGACAAACAGGTAATTTCACATTTGTTATTAAACATGGATCAATGACAAAATTTATGTCACAAAAATACTGAGCTCCGAGGAAAATTCAAAACGGAAAGTCCCTAATCAAATAGCAAAATCAAATGATAAAACTAATCAAAAGAATGGACAACAACTGTCAAATTGCTGACTTGTTACAGTCATTTCCAAACTTTTTTGCTAATAAATGATACAATGATAAAGATGGCAATGTAAAAACCCTGAACATTTATTAGGAAAAGCTAAAGTTGACCAGTCTATTACTTCGAAAAGTAATCAATTGATAAAAAAGAATAACATTTATATCAAAACATGAAATAATATCTATATTAGAGTTATCTGACCACTCATAATGTACGTAATTGCATGCATTGCATGTTTCTATGTTTAAGAAACTGGGATTAAAGAAAAAAGAATGACATTAAAAATCAATAGATCTGTCAGCCAGAATACTCCACAATAGATCTGAACGTGCATAATAGAAACGACAAAGATTATACACAACAACTCATTATTTTCCCTATATATATATATATATACAATTATTCTGATTTAATTAAGGCTAAATTAATAACAAAGAAAATGGAATTCATAAACATGTTCAACACCACACTAAACCGATAATAAACAACACTAGAAACATCAAATAAGACTTATGAAAAGTCATCCATTACAACATCATCAACAACAACCTCATTATATTTGACCCCTCTTTTGAAGATAAACGGTGTAACTGGTAGGATACAGGATGCTACGGGTTTTGATGAAATATGTGAAATCTGGTTATGAAATTCAGTATGTTTGATATTTGCATTTTAACATTTCTTTTAATGTGTATTCACCTTTGCTAAAAGTGTATTCATTTATAATTAGAGAAAGGTAATATCTATAATACTAAAATTACGAGGTCCAATTTGTCAGCCGTCATCACGTAAAAACGATGAATCAAAGAATTCAACTTTATATATAACTAATATAGTACAAAGGTGTAGATTAAAAATTACACCACTCCAGACCCTTTTGTTTTCCACGTAATTAATATTGCCAATAATTAAGAAGTTCCGGGTCGAGTCCGATACCGATACAAATAGTATATTCACCTGTTACCTATTACCTTATCTGTACGTTCCACATCTGACAGGCGCACCACCAAACGGTGTATTCAGAATTAATATGCTATATACACGGGTCATAATCACAAGATTGACACTACTAAATTGTAGTATTTTAATCAGTAAGACTTTTTAAGATAACAATACGAATACTAAACATCTGGACTAAAAATAAGGCGTATAGGCAGTGGCGGATCCAGAACTTGACCTAAGCGGGTGCTCGCTGACTGACCTAAGGGGGCCCCGCTCCAGTCATGTTTCAGTGATTCCCTATATAATCAACCAAATTTAACCCACAAAAGGGGGGGGGGGCGGGCCCCCAGCCCCGCCCCCCTGGATCCGGCTTTGATAGGTACAGTTTTATAATTTGTTAGCGGGCATGACGTAAAACAGCGAATCAAAGACTTCAACTATATTTATAACTAATATAGGACAATGCTGTTGATTAAAAAATACTCCATTCCAGGACCTTTTGTTTTCCAAATAATTAATAATACCAATAATTGATAAGTTCCAGTTCGACGGGTTCAAACAGAAAGATTTGAAAACAGAGAAAACTGTGTATCTTATAATCGGCATGACTTTATCAGATGACAATACTAATCCTTAAATAAGGCTTGGGCAAAGTTATAGTCACGGACCCGCGATATCACGGGTGTGTTCTAGTGATAAATTAACATGACACAAAAGATGGCCTTTTATATGTTTTGACAGTAATACATTTTAATTGTCTGTTGAATATGCGCGAGGAAAACTCTTGTGATTGTTTATTTATTTGATTATATAGTGTAAAGATGGTCAGTATTGTTAATTAACAGGATATCTTTGTCAAAACATTTACGAACCTTGTACATACGAATACACGAAAGCACAATCATTTGTTTACGAAAGATTGTTTGTGCCCGATTGCAACAGCTGTCGATTTTTTTCAACAGAATGTTTATCAAGAATAACATTACACATGCTTATTTCCAGAAACGGTTCATGAACCTCATTGTTTGTTACGTGAAGCAGTACAAAAGCTTTTGAAACAGGTAGTAAGGAGTTTCTTTCTTGTAAACTGAAAGAGGATGCAGCGCTCTAGAATAGTTTTGAATTCTGGAAAATTGACGAGAAATGTCTGTTAAAAATTGGTTTGTACAGACCTTTTTTAAAATTATTATATTATTATAGTTTGTAAAAAGTTATGATACAAACTAATTTATTTTGCACATATTATTGTTTGTACAAAATTACAACTTCTTAACAAACATATATATTTATAAATTAATTTTTAATAATATTTTAACATATTGTAGTCTCAGTCACAAACGACGTCAGTTACAGTTTATCGAATACCAAAGGTCGATGGGTTTCAGGTCGATTATCAATTAAATATCATAGACACTCCGGGATTCAATGACACGAGGGGAAAGTTTGACAAAAGGATCATAGAACAGGTAAAAGAACTTTTTGAGAGAAGAATTAATCATTTGGATGCAATAATAATTGTTATACCTTTATCAACAACAAGACTAACCGAGGCACAAAATGAGGTGTTTTCAAATATTGCAGGTATGTTTGGTGAGGACATTGCTAAAAATATACTTATTGCTACAACATGGGATGATGGCGGGGTTAGAACATGTTTGACCGTTTTGCGCGCCGCTAAAATACCGATCAATGACACTTTTAGATTTAACAACGCAAGTGTCTTAGTAAAATATCCGGCAGACCCATCACCAAATGAAACGGTAGATGAAACCCGAGAAAAATCAAATGAAAAAGACAAGCACATCAAGTACAAGGCCTATTGGGATGAAAGACACGCAAGTTTCTCAAAGCTTTTCAAAACAGTTGAACAAATCCAAAGGACAACTGTTAAATCAAGCATTGAAGTTATGCGTGCACGATTGAATCTAGACATTCGGCTTGCAGCATTAAAGGACGAGATTACTAAACAAACGCAACTCATTGCAAACTTCATACAAGACAAGGACATCTTGTTAAAACTTGAACATGAAACTCCTGAAAACAAGAAAAAAGCGGTATTCAGGGAGATCAAGATGGAGATGCAGCCTCAGTTTTATGGCAAATCTTCGCTCAATTGCAGAAAATGCCGTAAAACATGCCATAAAAGTTGTTGGGTGCCAATTGACATGAATTTATTAAAACTAACATGTGAGGCAATGTGTAATAAGAAATGTACAGTTTGCGAAGGAAAATGTGGATTAAATGACCACAGTCTAGAAAAGTATGTGTATGAACTACAGCCCGTGACAAAAGAATATTCAGCCGAAGACGCAGTTAACCGACAAAAAGAACGGGAGATAGCGTTTCGCCGATTTCAAGAAATCCTTGTAGATACAGGGGGTTTAATCGACCTGCTGAATGAAAAAGCTCTTGAAAAGAATGATTTAACTCTACCAAGGTTCATCAAAGATCTTATCACCAAAGAGAAAAAAGATGAAAAACCCGGATTTAAAATGAGAATTAAGTTACTGGGAAAGATTTGCGATTATTTGAAGCGGAATGACTCTCTCTGGGCGATTTCAATGGCATGCTTATCTTGAATAATACATTGTTGATAAACGACTTGTTATGTTTGAATCACTCAAATAGGTCTGTTTTGTTACAAGTGTCGTCACGGTGTAATACAAATTTTGACTAATCGGGTTAAAGGTAACATAATAAGCATTTCCAGTCGTTTTTTGTCTAAAAATTTTATATCTATTTCTTTTAAAACTTGTAAATGTCCTTAAGTAACACTATATATCTACAAGTATTTTACAAAATATTATGAAATAAAAAAAGTAGATTTTTATTCATGACATCATCTTAATGAATTGCACCAAGTAGTCATTAAAACATGAAGAAAAGCAATACTCAATAAAAAATATTTTTAAAAAGACAAGTGGTACACTACAACTGTCGACATAAATATCCGCTTACGTTATATTAAATGTATGCCGCCATTTTTAGTCGTCGTAAAACACCAGTACACAATAGTTTTAATGTTTAATTAGATCATAATCAATGAGTAAAGATATACCGATGGTCCACAATCAATAACAGAGGGTTCAATAATGTACCTCTGTAGACACTGTTTATGAAATGGACAAAGTTTCCTTGCACATAGGCTAAAAGTCTGATACGAATAAACGATAACATGTTTTTTTCCAACGCAGGTACATGTATAATCGAACATTACCAAAGGAAAATAACATCATCCGATTTATACACGGATTTTAACAATCGTCCAGTGAATATCAATAATATCATACGATTTAGGGAGGTTATTATTTTAATTAACAGTCATCCATTTTCTTCTATAAATTATACATATTAGATTATAAAGTACTAAAAGGGGGCCCCATTACCGGCAATGCTATTTTTAGCAATTATCTCCTTAAAAGGCGTCTTATAATAAACTAATTATGGAAAACTGCTGTTGTCTAATTGGAGCTCGATATCTATTTGTGATTTTACCGCACTTAAATATATATGGTCCCATGGCTATTCTTGGTGAATTTTGGCGTTTTTTACGATACCTTACGATTTCGCAGTAAATTTTTCCTAATTTTGATCAACATTAAAAAAATAATTCCGACCCTTTATCCTATACATTTAAGGACAAATTTGTGGTTGCATGAAACTTTATTCATAATGCTTTCCAGGAAAAAAATACATAAATGATATAACGACCAATCACAAAGAGCCATCTATTTTTATCTCTATGTCATGTTCCTTTCATAAAATGGCTGCGCCCATGTAATTCTATTTGGTACATTGTAACCATTAATGTTATAGGGCAGGTACATAAACTATACAGATGCGTTTTCCCTCGGTGTAACAATCTGATAAATTAAGCCCCGTTCAACTGATTTTTATGGTTTGTCTTATGTTGTGCTGTAATATCACTGTCTCAGGCTCTTGTCTGTCATATTTGTATTACGTCATTTTTGTTTGTTTTAAATTAGCCCATAAGTTTTCTTAATTGTATTGTTTCATATTTTTGTAAGAGACTATAAGTATACTATATGGGTTTCTCCTCATTTTTGATGATCGAACAATGCCTATAACTGCTTACATCAACTTTATTATCCGTGTATGTACTAAATAATACAAGGCTTTTAAAGGATTTCGTTTCTGATTATACAGCTAAAGCAGCGCTGTTGTTCATTATTTTTAAACCTCTTGACCATATTGAAACCAAAAACGTTGGCGACAATAGTTCATCCTTAACTATCACGATGATTGGTGTGATATAATATGTTATGCTAAATCTATCTATCAGAGCTGAAGTGGTGTAGATGAAGCCATGCTCCAAACATTGACGGGAAATTGGACTAACATGATTGGGACAAACACACTTTAGCATCGATAAAACACTTGTCGAAGTTCTTATTTGCTTTTTAAAGTATAACTTGTACAAGTAAATTTAATTAAGCGATCGAAAATTTACGTAAATCCATGTCCATTAACTTGGTTAGGCTCTATAAACAATATCAGTGTACGGACGACGAGGGTGCACTTCTTAGTTACTTCACTTCTGTAACAGCTGTACTCATTTGGTCATTTCAAAACAGAAAACTAACGGCCTGATTTCTGTTAAAACGATGAATGTAATACAAATATGATTAACAACAACACACGACAACCACTAAATTACAGGATCGGACAGGGAAATACGAAAGAGGGGTTTATCATGTAAGCGGGCAAAATTCTTCCTTCTAACACAAGACAGTGTTGTAACAGTTAAACATGTAAATTACACTATGTTTATTTTGTATATTTAATTGAACATGAACGCAATTTTCTTAAGTAAGGTCTAGAATTCGACAAACAACGAAAAACTATATTAAATTCTCATATAAAAGTATGTATTGTATCAGTTTTATTTATACAAGACTAGATACATGTACAGATACATTTTGTTTCTTATGATCATTAGATTTTTCACCCTTTGATATTTCTATACGTACATCGATGAAACGTTTAATAAAGGTTACGTCTGATCGAGAAAATTGCAAAACAATACTTGACAACATTTTGCTTCTTTTATTCTGATATTTGACATAAAACAAATTTAACTACTAATCACTACAGTTCAGTTTGTACAATTTACACAAAGTCAGTTATTTGTGCTGAAACTCTGTGAACACATGCAATGAAATAAAATGAAATACAAACACTTCAACAGGATATGTTATAGGTCACACATACTGAGCCAAAAGTTTTGCAACATGAAAAATGTAAAATTTTATTTTATTACAAAATCTTACATGTCTTAACAGGATAAAATTTTGATAGTTATAACAAAATGGAATCATGACATGTAAGAAGCAAAATGCATGTTTATTACTCACATTCAATAGGAAATTCCTTGTATGGAGTGCAGCAGGGTCGAAAATGCGGCAATGAGTATAGTGTTATTCAAAATCAATTTCTCGTCAATGCTTCATGTGCATCAAATAAGGATAAGCAAGCACTTCACTAGCTGCCTTGAGTCTATGCACTAACCGTGTGGCCGGAATAAACTTGTCACGTGTTGACTTAAAGCGAAGGTAGCGCTCTTCCCCTGACGTTAGTTTTTGTTGGTCTTCGAGCTCTCGACCTATCCTGTGCAGTAGCAATTTGTCGATATCTGTTTGTTAGTCTTTAAACTGTTGACTTATGAACATTAAATCGAGCCGCGACGTCGACAACACTCGTCCTGGCATCAACCATTCTTTGGCTCGGTATATTTTATGATAATATTATTTCTTATTATTATTTGACAAAATTAGGTTCTGGTAAAAGTTGACAAGTGTAATACCGTGGAAACCATTTTCAATTTGTAATATTTTATAGACAATCTTTTTGTGATTAGCGGCTACAAGCATATTTCAGACGAATTGTGCACTTCCTGCTACAAGCATGAAATTTGGCATAGACCTTCCTCAAATATTACTCTTTTAATTCAGATAGGGAGGCATTTGAAAAAATGTCTCACTTCCGGTAAAATCCAAAATGGCGGACATCATACTTAAATCAGCCCTATGTCGAAGGCTAGTTTGTGAAAATGTGTTATGATCATGCTACAACCATAATATTTGGTACCAACCATTGTTATATACTACTTTTGGATATATGATATAGATAAGATGTCTTAAAAAACCCTACTTCCGGTAAAATCCAACATGGCGGATATAGAACTAGAACAAGCTTATTTTTAGGGAGGGTAATTGAAATGTGTTTTAATGTATTGCTACTATCATTACATTGGGCAGGAATCTTTCTTGTGTGCTTCTCATGGATACAATGCATAAGACATATCTCTTTTAAAACCTTACTTCCGGTAATATCCAGAATGGCGGACATAGAAATATCAATTTTCTATTTTAATATTCAACTTTTTTCAAATGTAAAGAAAATGTTTTTTGTTGTTTTTTTTTTTTTGTTTTGCTTGTCATTAAAATATTAGCTTCTAGTTATCCTCAAAACCACTAATTTTATTTTGTTGTAAATTTTTAAATCACCCTTCTGATAAAAAAAACAAAACAACCCCCATATTGGTGTAAATTTCAAAAATGAGTCCTCAATCCATATCTTTTCAGAGTTTTAGATAGATTGGTAAAACAAAATAAAATTACTGAAGTACTAAAACATTTTTCAAATTACTAATATTTGGCTAAAAATACATGTTTATTCACAGTCACCCCACATGCAGACAAAGCAGTGCACAGGATACCCGATTTTCCACATTAACGACGACAGCGACATCCTCTGTACCTGTTGGAATACGTTGTCGATACCAATTCTGGCTTTAATATAACGGTTTGGGAGAGTGCCACCGATTTATTGACCAGGCGTTAGAGCAGATTTGACGCTTTCTACGCTTGATGTGCGCACTACAGTGTCGTCTAGCTGATTCGACGCGATCACTGTCTTTACAAAGAATGAGTTAGAGTATTGTGGTGTTTTGTTTAGTGGAATGTCAAAACACTTAGAGTGATTCTTTACTTGCTTTTCCACAATATTTGTTGCGTGGTATTCTTCGAACTTCTTGTCAGTTATGTTTCTCTTAGGACGTGCTTTTTTGAGAACTTTGTCTGGTTCAATATCGGGAATCAGCCCCTAAACCACTTTGTACATAATAGTGCGGTGACTGAAGGCAGATTTTTTTGGAATTTAATCTCCCCACCGAACACACACCTACATAATATATCACTGGAAAGAGGAGATCGTGTACTATAATAACATGCCTGTCGTCAGGACTTGATATGGTCACATTTTTTTTAAATTGAGGTCAAAGGTCATATGTAAAAATCTGTGAAAGTTTGGGAGGGTTTCAATTTTGACATTTTTTTCTATTTCTAAACTCTACCTATATACAAATGATACTGTTTTGGCTTTAGTAATGTTTGTTGCATACATAAACCTTAATCATTGAGATTTGTTTATAAAAAAAAAATCCTAAAACGACGTTTTATAACCAAAACTTCAAAAATCAAGTATTCAACCTATAAAATGTTTAAAGCACCTTAACCTTATGAAAAATATCAATTTCAGGTAAAAATCAAGTGTCAAGTAGGACAATACTTTAAAAAAATTTTTTAAACTATCATAGTGGGTGAGTCATCAAACCAAAGCCATAGAACACTACAGTCAAATATGACCTCAAATTGAATTTGCGGATACTTCAGTTTTTTTTTATAGACTACTCGTTGCTTTTGTTTTTTTTTTAACAATTATTACTGCTACCATAGTATTATCTTTTGTTGTGTATTTAACTCTTGTTAATATCTATAACATTATAGGTTTTGTAACTATATCCTCTTTTTTCCCTTGCAACGTACCCCAAACTTCAAAAGTATTCCATATAAAAAAAAGAAGATTGGATATGATTGCAAATGAGACAACTCTCCAAATGAGACCAAATGAGACATAAAACAATTATAGGTCCCGTACGGGCTTCAACAATGAGTAAAATTCATACTGCATGGTCTTCAATTCCCGAAATGAATAATGTAAAACAAACAAAAAATCTAACGACCTGATTAATGTACAAAATAAATAAGAAAGAAACAAATACAGTATATAGAAACAAACGACAAACACTGCATTACCGTCTCGTGACTTGAAACAGACACATACAGATATTGGCGGGGTTTAACTTTTTTAAGGGCACGCCCCAACACTACCCTTACCTCGGGACTGGAACCGTGTGTACCAGTGCAACAAGATATATACCAAATCAATCGTTATCTCCATCATCTTCATTTTCATCAACCGTCACAAGACATGTTTTAATATTTCTACACATTTGCTCAAAGCAAACACGCTATTTTGAGTTTTTCTTTACAAGTACAGACAAGGTGTTGTAGGAAGTCCGAAGACATTTGTTCTTAAAAAAATACCAGCTTCAAACCATCCCTATCAATTCATCCAATATTTTAAAAGAGATCTAAAAGGGGGTTTAGGAAGGTGTGATGACATCCATATGCTTGTCTGCAAAGATGCTGGGGAAACATTATACGAGACGTACACACTATCTTGAATTCGCTCAATTAATTTTCATGGTTGGCAACACATTAGATAGCGTCGCACTTTACTTTAAGTAGCATAAAATCCATTGGCATTCAATGTTTCAACAAGGTGTTTTGAACCAAACTCATGGTACATTTGTAAAGCCAATCCTAAATGAAAAGGAGTAAAACAAAAACGATTGCCTCAACAATTGCTTAGAATTTTCACAATTTCTCTGGTGCAATTTCCTGAGAATAGTCTTGGCTGTATGCATTTTCATTGAGTAACCATAGAATGAATTGCAATAAATACGAAGGCATTAGCTGAATTAAGAAGGAAGAGACAATTCATCCGAAGTTGGGTAGTCTTCTTTAGATCTTCGATGTCTTTTCTAAGTAAACTTGCAGCGGAATGAAATATCTGTCCGTTATTTGTGTCTATTACAGTTGACATGGAGATTTTGAGGTCAGTTTTCTATTGACAAGAAGCTTATATGGCATCTTAAATAGTTTTTTTGCTACTAATTTTTGTTATATTTGCCTTGAACTTGTTGAAGTTGTTTGACAACTAAATTTCTATAGAAATAAATTAGTTTAGATTGCATTTTACATGTAGAATATTTTAAATGAGAATCAACCGGAAGAAATGATCTATATTTATCGAGTAACGGTGTCATACGCATGAATCGTTGTCAATAGTCAAAATAAAATTACTAAAAGCAGTATCGTGTTTTGAGATATCTGCTTCCATGGGTTTGGATTTTTTTTACGTTTTTAGCAAATAATTTGTAATGCAACCAAAATGACAGAGTGATTGAAGTTTAAAAGATGGACGGGAAACTATTTCAACTTTAACTTTATTTGACACGGATAAAACATTTTTTAATACGATCATCTGATTCAAACTTGAGTAATTTTTTATCTTTCTAAAATGTTTTTTTGCAACAAAATATACAAGCGCTCCAGTTAAACGACTGCATTCTAGAACGTGTACAAATACCCGAAACTGAGGAACAACAGTAATTGTATGTCGTCATTAAATATTAGACTAGAAGCTTCCTCGCTCTAAAAGGGGGAACACATATGTTTACTTGTGTAAGTTTTGTAGCATGAACGATGATAAACTGCCTGCACGGAGTTCTTCAAATTAACAGCAATTGCATGAAACAGCTTGATGTTCACCTCATCCAATCTTTTATGCAATGCAGATACAAAAAATCGACTTCCCTAAACTGGTATATTTCAATCGAGTTTTTTTTTTTGGCATATTATGCACTGCATAAAATGTAACTACTTTTGTCTTTTCTTTGAACTTAATGGAGCAAGTTGCAAAGGACTTGACATATCACGGAATATTTACTGAAACTATCCGTCAATTATTTTGATTTTACAATAAGACTTTTCTGACAAAGTATATTTGTTTTAAAACGAAAAAAACATAGAATATAAACATATACAAACAAAGTATGTGGCATATATCAGTGCAATTTAATTGAAAATATGTGTATATAATAGCGAAAAAGGTAGTAATTTCATATATCATTTGAGAGCAAATTATTGACTAATACACAAAATGTGACGGAAGGCAAATGATTTGGTTCCGTGCTGAAATTGAAGATTTTTACACCATTCTTTTTCGATTGATTTCTTAAGGTTTTTTTCATATTTTGGTTCCGAAATTTTTATCACTATTTAGTTTTATTAAATATTATATGCTTAAAATATTATGGGATAATTTTTATTACTACTATGAAGAGGAAACTAAAGTTTGAGTCTAAACTTCGCAAATTTATAGATTAGAAGAAAATAAAATACTGAATGGAATATTTTGACATATAAAAATAGCTTCAGGAAAAACTATTTCAATTAAATGTAAGCAAACATACACATTTTTTTCATTTTGAAAAAGGGGGTTGAAACTCTCCAATATACTACCAGTCATTAAAACGACTTTTTAGAAAAAAAGTGGCCGTACGAAATTCTGACGACAGGGCAAAAACTAAAGAAGACATATTTGTGTATAAGTTAAGGCCATTTTTAGCCGTGTATTATTTGAGGAGATTAAACTCGCGATCTAGACGATTTTTTACACTTCTGTCACCGCACTATAAATATCAACTTCTTGCTTGTTCGTCTTGCAATTGTCTGGAGGTCTTGTAGTTCCAGTTGGGCAAGCATATTGGAGACACACCCGTCCTCTCTTAACTTGTAATCTATGGTGATAAATCTTGCCGCTTGACGTTATATCCTTTCTAGCTTATTTACGTTTGTTACCGTGTAGGGGTCCCATACTATGGCTCCATATTCCATCGTTGATCAACGAGCGAGATGTAAGCTGTTTTTTTTGCAATCTTGTGGGCACTATTTCAAGTTTCTTCTTTGAAAGCCTAGTGTTGAATTTGCTGTCTTTGCCACGTTTAATATGTGGGTGGTCAATTTGAGGCCTTTCGAAATTTGTAGGCCTAGGTACGTATTATGCTTGATTTGTTGTAGTATGTGTCCATTTAAACTGTAGAATTTATGGCTTTTGTTTCTGATGCGTAGGATGTACCATTTTTTGGCATTGAACCGCATTCCCCAGTACATCCACAATGTACAAGCTTCTGTTAAAATGATGAGGCCTTAAAAAGAGTTATTTAAAAGATATCCTCTGTGTCCCTTCGCCATCCATTAGCGCCTGAACTGGGTATCATAAGAATCAATTCCAAGCTCGTCCCCCTAAACACCTGCCTTAGTATATTTCACGTTTTACATGCTGGAAAAAACTAGACCAAGTTGAGAGAATACCCTCAATTAGTCTTCTCTTTTGCGCAAATAGTTATTTTCTTGATTTATTAACCATGTTAACCCCATCTGTTAAGTTTGTGTGATCTTACAGTTAAACCTAGGTGATTTAGGCTGATCAATCATCATTCTTTATGACAAAGTCACATCTTCAAATGCCATCATTGTCTCCCACGCAGTCTTTTTTTCCTTTTCAAGCAATCAGAGAACCATATCACAACTGGTAAAGACATGGATCACAATTAGTGTGTGCAATCACCTATTGCCACGTGTTTTTGAAAGGTCATTGATATATATTTATCCAAAGCTTTTTGCCATCCCAAACACAATCCATAATTCGTATACCCTTGTCATGGAATATCAAAACAGTAACGACTATTCGAATCATGACTCGTGCAAGTTCGTGTTTCATTGCATCAGACACATGCACCATGATTCTATTGCCAGCCTCTTAATGCGAACATGGTGATAAACTTGAAATACATCTCGAGGTAGATAAGATAGAATGTCTTGAGCATTTGTTATGAGAAGCAAGAGCTACATTTAGGGGAAATGGAATACATAGACAAATCCAGAGTCAAAACAAGATTACGACAATAAGAAAGAAATTTTAAGTTTTCATTTGCAACAGCTTGCTCAATAGATTTTGAGGAAAATGTAGTTGTAGCAACAATTGCTCAGGATGTTCTGTATTATCCACCACTTTGTGATGTTTCAAGCTTAGCATCATGTTCACGTGAGGAGGCTGACACATGAATCAAGATGCATGTGTCTGATGCAGTGAAACACAGACTTAACTGAGTCATGACTCGAACAGTCAATACTTATGTTGCTGTCATTGCTGTTTCGCTTTTTAGTGACATAGGGGCAGACAAACTTTGGCTTGCATTTGGAAGTAGGAAAAGCTTAGATATATATCTATCCATGACCTTTCAAATACACTAAGCATTGAGAGATTACACGTTTGCTGGAAAAGGAACTCTTTGGTGACACGAAAGGTGTTTAAAGATTCTATCATTTAGAATGATGATTGATCAGCCAACATCACCAGATATGGATTTGGCAAATTCATTAATAGAACAGTATATGGTTTTGTTGTAAAATCGAACAAACTTATCAAATGGGGTTAAAGAAGCAAGAAAAAATATGTTTTTGGAAGGGGAAATACTTATTGAGGCTATTCCCATGACTCGGTCTAGTCTTTTTCAGCAAGTAAAACGTGCAATACACCATGGCGGGTGCGAATGAGTAACAAGCTTGGAATTGGTTCCTTTGCTACTTAGTCCATCGCTTATGATTGGCGAAGGGGAAAATATGATCCATGGGAACCCTTTTGGATAACTCTTTGCGAAGCCTCTTCGTCTCAGTATCAGGAGCTTGTACATTATAGATGCAAGACACAATACCACGATATTTATAAATTTGGAAAATAAGCTCTCCGATTGTAAATAAACATGTATTTGCGGCCATAAATAAGTCATTTTAAAGATTTTTAAGAACTTTAGTGATTTTATTTTGTTATAATCAATTTATCCTATACTCGAAATAGAAGATATTGATTGAGGACTCAACAGTTTGTAATTAACGCCATATTGGTTTTTTTTTACCGGAAGTGTTAATTTTGTATTTAAACATATAAAGCTGAATAGAATTAGTGGTTTTGAGAATGACTTAAAGCCAAAAGTTAAACGACCAGCTAAAAAAACATGTTTTATTTACATTTAAAAAAAAGTTGAATATTAAAATGAAAAATTATCAATATTTCTATGTCCGTCATATTTGATATCAACGGAAGTAAGGGTTTTAAGGTAGCACAATACAAATATTTTTCATCCCCAATCAGACATCTTAAAACTGATGTAATTCCACTCATCCTTCTTTAAATTTTATAAATGAGGTACCAAAAGAAAGAAGAATGATTAATCTTTCAAATTGTGATAATTTCATTATGACATAATTATTACATAGTTAATTGTTAACACAGACACAGTTTTGGAGGTCAAGCTGTGTTGTACAAGAATCTTTAAAATATTTTGGGATGCTATGAAGAACAAAGACGCTAAATTCATTCAAGTGTGGACATCACAATATAGAAACTAATTACATTAACAATTGATTATGTAATACTTATGTCATACTGAAATTATCACAATTTGAAAGATTAATCTTTCTTCTTTCTTTTGGTACCTCATTTATGAAATATAAAGAAGGATGAAATGAATTACATCAGTTTAAAGTTATCTGATTGGGAGTGAAACAAATCTTTGTACCTTAAAGACATATGTCTTATACATTGTATCCATGAGAAGCATCAAAGATAGGTTCCTGCACAATATAATGATAGTAGCAATACTTTAAAACACATTTCATTTACCCTCCCTAAAAATAAGCTTATTCTAGTACTATATCCCCCATGTTGGATTTTACCGAAAGTAGGGTTTTTGAAGACATCTTATCTATATCATATATCCAAAAGTAGTACAAAACAAAGGTTTGTACCAAATGTTATGATAATAACACCTTTTCACATACTAGACTTCGATATTGGATTAATTTAAATATGATGTCTGCCATTCTGGACTTTACCGGAAGTGAGACATTTTATTCAAATGCCTCCCTATCTGAAATGAAAGAGAAATAGTTGAGGAAGGTCTATGCCAAATTTCATGCTTGTAGCAGGAGGTGCACAATTTTTCACAAAGCCGCCGTACTAGATGTCTTGTTGTGTCATTAAGTATGTGTCCTCGTTGCGTATTTATCATATCTGTATCATACCTGTCAACTGACAAGTATCCTGCAGGTAACACCCGAGAATTTCGCCAAACACATTTTTTTTCAATCTATGCGACTCTGATCTTCAGTTATGAGAATTTTTAATTGGAGTTATTGACAAACAATTGCGGTTCATTACTTGTGCCACTTTTCTTTATTCACGTTTCTGTAATGTTGCGTTGTACATATACCATGTATACATCATTACATGTGTGTTTAAAAAAAAAAACTGTTAGTTGATTTCCATAAATCGATGAATAATTGATTCATTGTTTTGACATAATACGTGATCAGTTATCATTTCAGGCAAAAATTAAAACGAAAACCATTTTTATTACAGATTTTAGTGGATTTGTCATGACAAATACTGCAGTAGAATGTAATAAAATTAAGCATGGAAATGAGCAGACAACAGCCGACGGCCACCAATGGGTCTTCAATGTAGCGAGAAACTCCCGCACCCAGAGACGTCCTTCAGCTGGCCCCTAAACACATATGTATACTAGTTCAGTGATAAAGGACGTCATATTTTACTCCGAATTATACACAAGAAACTAAAATTAAAATGCATACAAGACTAACAAAGGCAAGAGGCTCCTGACTTGGGACAGGCGCAAAATTGCGGCGGCGTTAAGCATTTTTTTGAGATCTCAAATATTCCCCTATACATCTAGCCAATGCAGAAAAAAAACCAAAAGCAACACAGTACTTACAGCAAAACTCAGTTTAAGAGAAGTCCGAGTCAGATGTCAGAATATGAAACAAAAGAAAAAAACATAATGACAATAATACATAAATAACAAGACTTCTAGCAGTTACTGACACGCCAGCTCCAGACCTCAATTGAACTGATTGAAAGATTATTTCTTCATCAAATTAATATCAGGCACAATCCCTCCTGTTAGGGGTTAAGTATTATACCGTCATGAAATATACGGGAAGAACATAACCCGTGTCATGCATCCAATGTAACCGGGACGTTAAGCTGTTTCCATCCTTTTCCTTTAGTTGTTGGTGGATACATGGTGGCTGCAATCAATTCACCTTTCCTTTGTTGTGTAAATTATTCGACGGATAAATAAAGAGAACAGTATACCGCTATTCGAAAGTCATAAATTGATTACGAGAAAACTAATCTGGGTTACAAACTAAAACTGAGGAAAATACAACAATTATAAGAGGAAAAGAACGAATCAACAGAAACACTGAAGTGCAATAACACATTAATATTATACATTAATTCATTAAGTTCAAGCATTTCTGTCCTCCACGACACTGCCGGGTGAGCTGACCAGTTTAATTCTTGAAAAAAGCGACCCTCCTATTTTAATACGTGAATTTCGTTTTTTTTTGTAAAAAATAAATAAAAGAAATTGCAAAATATGTGAGTGATACCTCAACACCTGCATGTCTTGGTTTGACATCAGAAAAAGAGCAACATATGAGTCACTGACGCAAGCAGCATCCAGTGATTAAACCTATATGACACCATTTGTTCAAACTTTACCCTTAGTGGAACTGTCAGTCTGTTGTCTTTAAGGCAAGCCTGTTGAATGCAGTTGCAAAGCATAATATGCGGGTAATTTAGATTTTGTCACATTTCTATAACTAAGGCCTACATTTCTTATTCCTGGAGAGTTGTCGTATTTGCCGAATACAGCATTTATATGGCTTTATAACTATTTTGACATGAGTGTCACTGATGAGTCTTATGTAGACGGAACGCGGGTCTAGTGTACTAAATTATAATCCTGATACCTTTGATAAATATTGTACAACGAGTAACATTGATTGCACGATATTCCCAATACTCACTGGTTATATACCACGCATATTTTTTGCAAGTTATGATGTGAATGTAGTTAATTTATTTGATTTGGAAATCTATAACTTTATACGAAGTATATATCTCTCATTCGATACGATAGTGTAGAACTATCATGATGCTACTGATAAAGGTTTGCTGCTTACAATAAAGCTATTAAATCAAAAACTCCAAATATCGAAGTTGAAATTATCTCTTTGAAAATTGTGCGGATGCCATCACGAATTCGGTGGCAGTTATGGAATATCATTTTCACAAATGACGTCGATTATGTTCTAATTTTCGAAATATAATCTCATTTTTCGCCCGGTACCGGATTATCTATAGGATTCGTTTTGTTTTCTGGGATGTTGTTTGTAGGTTGTACTTATGCGTTTCAATGTTCTGTTGGGATCCCTCGCCTCTTTGTTTTACAAAACAAAGGTGTCATTGAGATACTTGTTTTCAAATAAGAGAGGCGAAATGTAGTAAATGCCATTCAAACTCGCAAGTCGTACATCAATATAGGAAGCTTTGGAAAATATCGACAATCGACTCTAAGCAACCCAACAATATACAAAACCATAATTTTCAAGGAGCAACACGAATTCCACTTAAACTGCACTAAACATCACTACGGAAATCAACCTTTTTTTTTTATAAATGATAGATTTAATTCTAGACATACCCACGTATTACATGCATAGCAAATATGTCCATTATTTCGAGATTACATATTTTGTGTTTCAACGAATTGCTCACATGCTTAAAATATATATAGTTTGAAAAGTAAATGCTATTATTCCACTGCATGTTGATTTTGATAGCGATAGGCATTTCATTATATAGATGGTGTTTGATTAAAAGAAATTTTTACTATTTTTGTTTAAATAATTTTAAGTGAGAAATGTTTAAATAGAATATTTTGATTTGGTTTATTTTAAAAATCATTCCAAATCTTAAATCACATAGGAAAAAATAATTAATTAATTAATTTTAAATCGGTACTGATTATCATTGTGTGTGTTGTGTTTATTTATAAACAAAACGAATAAGAAAACAATTATGTACATTTTATATTCAGAATTAAAAAAAAGTATAGGCAGTGGAATAAAACATTCATTTCCATTGGCTTCGTGAGATATGCAGATTTGTTCACCCTCAAAAAGTGATATTTCCCATCGGGCGATGCCCTCGCGAAATATGGTTTTCTTTGGTGAACAAATCATCATATTTCCCTCACACACAGATCATGTATAGTTACCACATGAAATAATATACAATAAATGTACCACTTTTAACACCACCCAAATCATGCTCAAATATACCTTGTTGTACATAGTTTCTGCATTGACTCGATTGTGAAATTCGCCAGTATATCATCTTAACTTAGTTCAGTTGAAAAAAAACATATTCAAGAAAAAAGTAAAATTAAAAATAGCAAATTCCAAGGAAAATCCAAATAGGAAAGTCCCTAATCCAATAGAATAATTAAAAGTGCAAACACATCATATGAACGAAAATCAACTGTAATATTCCTGAATTGGTAGAGGCATTTCATTATTTAGATGGTGATTGATTAAAAGAAATTTTTACTATTTTTGTTTAAATAATTTTAAGTGAGAAATAATATAGTATAATATTTTGGAATTGTCACCGTTAGATTAACTAAAGATGTAATGATAACTCACTTTATCTCAGAAAAGACGCATCGTTGACAGGATTACTATTGCCTGCTATGAATTCATATCACGTCAACAATATCAATACGACGATATTCGATAGGAACGTATACATTTAATCTATTTTAGATAAATTGAGAACTGATTTAATGTTTTAGTCTCAAAGAACGTGTGACTTTAGTCAACATGTTAAATAACATTATAAAAAATACCGTTATATTTTAATTCTGATAGTAAAAAACAAGAACGCATAATGCGCCTAAAAAGGGTTTGCACATGTTTTACTCCATATTAGAACATGATTAGACACAAATTGATCCGGATGGATGACGTGCCTCAACCTGTATTATCACACTAATAAACTTAAATTCTACACATATTTATACTTTTCGTACAATTCTAAATGGTAATAAGTACATAAGTAGCTATTTTATTATCATTACATTATCAACCCAAACAGAAATAATTGGTTGTCGTGATAATAACTCGCATTCAACATCCAAGTTAGTGTAAAAAACACACCGCAGGCAAATTATATGTTTTCGTTCTTATTGTTAAACACAATAACATATACATATTTTAATTTACCGAAACACTTCAAATTTCGTAAATCATAAAAAAAAACTGCTCGTGTGTCGGAATCGCACATCTGCACCAACTGCATCAGGACCACTAAGATATGAAAATCAGAGAGCTAGATGACATAAACCAAGACATGTCAAATGTCATAGAACATAAAGAAACATTCTAGTACATGACACATAATAAGGAAAACCTAAATAACAATAAAAAAACGTTCACATCAAGACTTATAAATAAAGACCATCCTGTACTTTTTATGAAGAGATGATGATAACTTTGCCTATTTTCCAATACTATCAACAAAGTAAACATAAGTATACGAGTCAACCTGAAAGCAATTATGTTTTTATCTTTTATCTTTTGACTGACCTCTATCTTTTTTTTTCTCCAATTTTTCAGACAGATATAGAAATGGGACAATCAACACAGCAAAACTGTAAATTTAATTCATTCGACTCCCCAAACAAATTTCATGATATAACCTCATAAGCGTAAGTTTAAATCTTCAGTATTTGCGAGAAACAAGTAAGTGTTAAAAATCGTTGCATCCCTAATGAAAACCACAGTCACCTGGATAAGTTAATAATATGTAACGTGCTGCTAAAAAATGGTATAATCTCTATAGGGTAAAATATATCATTCCGTAGTAGTTGTCCAAATAATCGTCTCCTTTTGTGTACATTTAACATTCAAGTATATCAATGCTACTTATGCAGTTGTTTTAAAGAAAAGAAAATTACATTGAAGATCTTTTTTATAATAGTCAATGTTCAAGACCTTTTTAAAAAAGATTTCTGCTTACAAAATGTACATCTCAAAGCTCTCATACGAGGTAATACAATGCCTGAGTAGTTATATAGGAAAGGGGAGAAATCCATTATCTTTGAACTAGTATAAATCTTTTTTATTTCAGTTTCTCGCTGATTGAAGACCCAATGGGGGCATTTAGGTGTTGTCTGATCAGTGGTTGGGTTGTTATTTCTTTGATATATTCCTCATTTCTATTCTCAATTTTATTGAAATAAGAATAAATGTACTAATTATATTAATAATATTCAATAATGTTGTTTTTTTTAAACTTGTTCATGATCTCTACAATGCAGTTATGCATTTAAACACAGTTTCTAGAATAGAATATGCTTTAGATAATACGTATATTTCCTGCCTGTTGACTACGAAGTGTATCCCCGATTTGCAGAGTTATCTCCTTTTTAATAGAGGTTTTGTTGTAAAAACGTGTATTGGCAATGTTTTCTTGTTTTGAAATACAAACACTTGTGAAGTGATGTTCATTATGATCAGTCTTTAGAATATTTTTCAGACTTATCCACGGTGGCACATTCAATACTGTTTACACAATTTTTTTCTATCAATTCAGTTCTGATTCGGAGATTTTCCGACAATTCATGTAAATTGGAGAGAAAAAGGCGCAACAAGTGTGTTATACAAATAGTATAAGTACTTAAATTGGCTAAGGGTTGTTGCTTTTGTATCGTTCACCGTTCTGTAACATCAAGCCAAATCAACGAAATATACCCAGATCAGTAATGAAACACGGAAATTCATTTAAAAAAATAAATTCCTTCAGTTTGTATTTGAGATCTATTAATTCCGTTGAAATTATCTTTATACTTGTACTTGTTATGAATTCATTCTAACAAATGTGTGCTTCCAATATTTGTTCAAATTCTGACTGTACTTTCTAACCAGATGGGGTTCTGAAGGAGATAAAAAATATATTTTTCAACTTTTTATGGAAAGGAAAACCAGATATAGTGAAGAGAAGAATAGTAAAGTCTGAACACTGTGATGGCGGTCTTCAGATGCCCAATATTTATTATTTTTGCTATATTGTGATAATGGCTGTTTAGATTACTAGACCCACAAAATTAATCTCCTTGGAAAGTTTTGCTGCTTGGTTATATACATAAATTTATTTTACACTTTAATCATGATGGGTTGCTTTAATTAGCAAAGAAATTCAATCCCTTTTGGCATTCCCATGACGACATTCTTGTAAATTTTTCCAAGTTGCAAAATAAGTTTAAATTAAAAAAAAAAACAACAATACTGATATTCTAGCCTAGTCCATATGCCTGAACCCAAAGGTCAACATAGGTGGAAAGATGTTTCTGAAGTTTAAATATATTGAAAATTGTGTATTCTTTATTAATGATCTTATGTCAGATGATAATACGTTATTATCATACATGTATGGAGAATTAAAAAAAAGTATACAAGCAATACTAGTTTTGTAGAATTTTATGGGATTATAAGTGCAATTCCAAATAGACGGAAAAATATTATAGAAGGAATTGGTAGATAAAATTGAAAAGGAACAAAAATCTTGTGAATTGTTCTATCAATAATTTTTTGATGACAAATAAAGTGTTAACTTTATCTTCCCTGAATAAATGGGAAATATATACGCAGGACTCTAAAGTGCGATGGTACTCTAAAGTGCGATAATCACGCTTAAGTGCGATGGTCTACACTAAAGTACGATAATGACTCACGCTAAAGTGTGATCGTTGTTTGTTTGCTTAAGTACGTTTATAAATAGAAGACGAACCACGTAATAAATGCTAAAAAGATAATTTAGGTGTGACAGAATACTGTATTTCCTGTTGAATATATTTTTTATCAATTCAGACGTATTTAAAAATATTTGGATAATTGGCGTAGCTTGCCGTTCACACAAATCATCAATATTCTTAACGCCCTCCTCCCCTTTTTTTGTACATTCGTCATTTTAATTACAAATACAAAATGTCGGAACAAGTAATATCATTTGTACAAGCTTTAATCTAAATGTGAGAAAAATGCAATATATTCTCCAATCTTTCTCCCTCTTTGTAACAAGTACAAATACATGTTATATTTTCTTACAATGAACAAACTTTTTATGTACGCTTAACCTTGAATAAAATCGACAATATTTTAAACTGCAACGTAAACAATGATATAATTGGACATGTTCTCTTGCAGTAGAAACAGGACACAGGAAACCTATGTGTATATTATTTTGTATCTATATAGTAAAATGCCAGGTAGGACAAGGGTTTGTATAAACGACTGTTAACGTCATAATCCAACTGCCTTTCTTACATATATACTTTCGCGGACCATCGGACGTTAGCGTACTGAGGCATCGCACTTTAGCGCAGACCATCTCACTTTAGCGTGGCTATCGTACTTTGGCGTCCCCATCGCACTTTAGAGTCCTACATATATAAATATGCAGATTGAAGATTATAATACGTTTTACACCATGCCTTTTACATGTTTTATTACATCCAGAAATTCGTTTTAACAAAATTTTAGTTTAAGATTGTTCATAGGATTATACCATGTAATACATTTTTATTGAAATGTAAATTAAAAACTGAACTACATGTACTGTGAATTCATTCATCTTCGTTGGATACAAATTTTCGTGCATTTCGTTGGTAGAGGTAAACCACGAAATCAAATATTCAACGAATGGTAAATTTTCTATAGACTTGTATACAGACTTCAGCAAAACCACAAAATTAAATACCTACGAACATGCAAGTTTGCTCTAATCCACGAAAATTGGTACCCGCGAAATAAAATGAATCCACAGTATGTACAATTTGTTCAGAAATCAAAAGAAAATTATTTTCACCTTTTTGAGAATTGTAATGTTACACAAAATTTATGGCTTTCCATTAAAGGTTGGATAAAACACTATGACATTTTCTTTTCTTTTATCGCAACATAAGTCATTTTAGGTGTGTCAGAGGATTTTGTCAACAGTAAAAACGTTAATAAATACAATTTAAAAAAAGTGTAGATGTAAGAACGTATTCCCCGCAAAATAAAATGGGATAGAATATTTAAAATATTGGATAAATATAGAAAAAAATATTCTGTGTATTTTCTTAGCCCTGCACAAAAAATAAAAATGGATCAGAAGTGGCAATTGTAAGAAGCAGCATTTAATTAACGAAATCAATTGTAATATTTATATCTTATTATACCATTATGATTTGATCGAACTTACATGTGTTACTTAATTTTTTTTTATAAATTGTGTCTTTTACTGTAGTATGTTATTTCACATGTTTTATCTTGACAAATAATAAAAACAAAATATAAAAGAAATTGTTCTTTTGCTTAAATAATTGCCCATCAGGTTCTCATAAGTGGAAGAATTTGCTCCTGATAGACATGTAATTTTTATGGTAATTACATATGAATCGAATATAATGAAAGGAGAACTTTAAAGCGATAAAATTTCATATTATCAAACAAAGTCAACAGAACAACACTTTAGGATGAATTTTGTGCATTGCCTTTCATGTCGATTAACATTACATTCATTAATTTCCATCGCTACTTGAACTTCAAAAGTAGTTAAGTGGTTGAAAGGAATATGAAGGAGACTCAAATCGGTGGTCTAGAACTTCTTCATTGTTTACTACAAAGAAAACAGAATGATTCATGTTGATCAAATGTAATATCTCATCAAAATTGGACAAATGACGCGAGAAAAAGACACACCTGTACACCCCATACAGAGATGTCTGTAAATATGAGTGATGTTGTTATCAATATTCTTAAACGAAAACCAAATTATCCATATAAAGTTGTTTATCACAAATTCATAACCTTGAAGATAAACATGTTATAGTCGGTAACTCTAGCAAAACCTACAATTGAATATGCTAAGCACCCTGCGTTCGAAAACAAATTAAATAGACCAACAAACAGAAATAAAATATCTTACGTTGTTAAATGACTATATTTAAAAATAAAACATGTATAATGTTCATATAACTGTCACAAATATTAATATTGAAAAGAAAAACATGCAGAAGCAAGAATGTGTCCACAGTACAAGGATGTCCCACTCGCACTATGATTTGCTATGTTTAGTAACGTTTTGAATTAAAATTAAAAATATCATATCAAAGGGAACCTGTGTACTAAGTTTTCAGTTGATTGGACTTCAAATTCATTCAAAAGTACCTTCGCTTAAAGCTTTTAACTGAAGCGGGACAGACGGACGAAGGAACGAACGGACGCACAGACCAGAAAACATAATACCCCACTGTTACCCTATAAGGGGCATCAAAATAAAAATAGTTTACTTAATTGTATACTATCTTTAAAGTTTATTCTCATTTAAAAAACATTAAATGCTTTTATTCACTTGTCGTTTGTTGATGTGGGTCATACGTGTTTCTCGTTTCTTGTTTTTTTTTATATATAGATTAGACCCCTTATAGCTTGCTGTTCGGTGTGAGCCCAGGCGTCGTGTTGAAGACCGCACCTTGACCTTTAATGGTTTACTCTTATAAAGTATGACTTGGATGGAGAGTTGTATCATTGGCACTAATACCACATCTTCCTATATCTATTTGTCGTTATTTCCGTTTTCGACCAATCATTTCTTCTAAAGTAGTCGGTAAGTTAAGCATACATACAGATGGATGCAGACCAAGCATAAAATAAAGTAAACGCAAGTTAACGCCCCATGAAATACCTTAAGCAGTCAAATTAGAAGTGTATAATGCCTACTCGAGTAACGTGTGTTTACCCGAGTAGGCATAATCAGTTTCAATATAAGTTTACAAACTTTCTGAAAAATAAGATATATCAGAGTCTTATACAATATTGGTAATGTAATCTTTAAATTTTCCTTATATTCAATGGCGTTTTCATATTATGCAACGATAGATAAATAAAGAGAGGCAATTGAAAAAACAGAATATGCAAACTCATACATCAAACACGAACTAACAATGCAATGGTAAAATGAAAAATACGACCAGAAGACAATCTACAAAACCAAATCAAATCAAAAAGATCTATGGTGGTCCAAAAGGGTAATCAAATTAAAAAAACACACTTTGTATTATTGGTATAAAACGTAAAAAAACAGTTGTGCTCATCTATAGTTACATGTAAAGAGTACGAATTGTAAACAAAAATATTTCAAGATTGAAACAATTAAAGTGCTACCAACAAAACAAATAATTATTTCACGACGACACTATACAATTATAGCCTTTGTATGAGGTCGATACAAGGATATATTGACCTGTAAGAAGTATATTGACTGAGGACAACGTTCGAGGTCGATATACTTCTTTGGGTCGATAAATCCTGTATTGACCTCATACAAAGGCTATAGTTATTATATTATTAATTTCCGACCATATTTGTATCAAAGTCGTCAGTGTAATATATTTGATCATTTGATTTTGTTGGAATTTTATAGATATCACAATGTCTCCCAGACAATATTAACATGTTAGTTGTTATTTCATAATTTTTTCATGTTTTTTTGTACATCCTATATATTTGAAGATTTTTTTTTTAAATAATCGATCATGAGTTTTTTTTAAACTTTTAACAATATCATGAAGTTCATTACATGACGTCACAAAATAAATCGGTTTTAAGATATTCTAAAAATAATCATGCAATCTGCTTTTTGCTATCCGTCGTTTTCTGTACTGGTCAACATAGGTAAATAAAAAGCGTTCAACCGTAACAGATCAATAAACGCGTGCTGGTCTTTAGTGTCGATAAAGGATGAAAGGGTTCATGAAGTAACAAATGTAGCTATACCTGACAATCATTTGATTTAAGACTGCGGGGCATATTTCCGAGATGTCTGAGATGAGACGACGGACAGGGAATGAATGACGTAATAAGACTCAATATGTTCTGTATGAAGTCAGGTTTATACAAGCTGAGGAACAATTCGACAAGAAGAGGAGCAGAGTGGGTTCCCATGGAATATGGATTGTTTGCTGAAAAACACGTCCTCAAAGTAAGAAACATGTGCTCAAACAAAAATAAAGCATTGAGGTATTGTCATTTTCAAGTAATTATTGGTTTCAATCCTAATGAAAAGTTTCGATAGATCCTTACCTTTGGCAACATACTTATATTAACGTTGACCAATTTATTTAAGCAGAACCTAGCTTTCAATATGTCTTCTATACTATTAAACGAGAAGACCTCATTTTGTGTGTCGCTTCTCTTCCTTCCACAATAAATTAATCATCATGCCTCTGTGACCTATAGGTACCATGTATTGTCGCATTTGTCATCCATGATTATTCAGTTTGAGTTATTTTGGGAGAAAAACGAAAAAAACTGCGTCCGGATATTTTTCCGTCATTGGACGAAATTTTAAGTCAGACTAGACATCCGGTTTGCGTTTTTCTGTACCATGTACATACCAAAGACTATGACTAACGTGTATTTGCTATCTGCTATCATTTTCAAGTTTACTATCCACGGCGGTCACTGAGTTTATTAAATAGAGAGAGTCTACATATTGAAATCAATAGAAAAAAAATATAGGAGTTTTGGAGGAAAAAAATTAGGAGCCGGGCTAGAAAAACAATTGTCATGTCCTAATAACTTTTGATACCTTTTCTGAAATTCTTCAGTCATAAAATCTTTTTACCAAAATTCATCGGGTCACAAATATATTAAATAGAGAGGGTCTATATAATATATCAATGACCGCCGTGGATTGATTAGTTAACCGAGAATTGATAGTAAAAAGCAAACACACTTTATTTATAGTAATGTATGTTAATGATATACTAAACGTATGTTCATATTGAAATAAATAACAAAAAATTGGAAATTTTGGGAAAAAAGGAGAAGGGATTGAAAAACAATTGTCCCGCTGTCCCCAAGTACCTATAACTTTTATTACGTGACCTTTCCTGGAATTCTCCAGTCATTAATGTTTTTACAAAAAGTCATCCTACAACACTTTACATACTTTCAACCACGCTCTGGATGCCCGTGGGTGTGTTCTAGCATTTATCATCCTTGCTTAAAGTATTTCAGTTTGGGTCATTTTGGGAGGAAAACGAAAATATAAGTGTCCATATATTGTTTCCGTCATCGGACTGACTTTTTGAGAAATATAAAAGACTTCCGTTGCCCTTTAGGCCTGTTTTGAAATTAAACATAATTTGCATATTATTAAGTACTTGGGACAGAACAATTATTTTTTGCGTTTTTCTGTATACTATGATCATACATATACTATCGATAAAGTGTATTTGCTATTTATATATATTATCAATTCCAATAGTTTTGTATCCACGGCGGTCAGTGAAATATTTCTGTATACTACATACATATATACTATGAATAAATTGTATAAATTTGCTATAATTTACTATAAATTCCCCTAAATAGTTTACTGGGGTGACTTTAACATATATCAGTGACCGTTTTATATACTGTAATGTATGTTCATAGCATACAGAAAAACAGAAAGAATAAAAATCGGTATTTGAAAAAAAGGGGGAGGGCAAAAAAAAATGTGTCCAGTCCCCAAGTACCTTTGACTTTTGATACCTCTCCTGGAATTCTCCAGTTATAATTTTTTAACAGTTTAATTACGCTCTTATTCCCAGCGATTTCGCGGGTGTGTTCTAGTTTAGTTTAAAAGGAGGAATACTTGTGCACCGTTTCGAAAAATCAAACGTTTTTACAATTTCAAGAATTGTAAATATATGGTTTATTTGTCATGATCAAACTAATTATTTGCAATGCTAACTGTAAAGTGCCACAAAGTAATACATCAAACGCACATGCACGTAACGTCACATAAATACCGAACTCCAAGGAAAATTCAAATCGGAAAGTTCCTTACCAAATAGCAAAATCAAACGCTCAAACACATCGAACGAATGGAACACAACAATCATATTCCTGACTTGGTAAAGACATTTCCTTATGTAGAAAAGTGTGTATTAAACATGGTTTTACAGATAGCTTAACCTCTAACATATATGACAGACGCATTTTGTCATTCAAGTTGGCAAACAAGTGGACAACATTACAAGCAATATCATTTTTTTCGTTCGTCTCTTTTTTTTTATATAAATAACGAGCACATATTTGCTTGCTTTGTCATTAGTTTCATTTTGATTTTTTTTTACAAACGACTTTATCTAAACAGTAACATCCTTTATAAAAAAACTCTCTCTCAGAATAATTTAAACATTTAAAATTAACAACATTTTTAGATACAATCCTTGTAAACTTGTCCATCCCTTAAAAAACACGTATCATAAAATGTTACTAGTTTAACCTGTCAATTAATTCTTTGAATATTGCTCATATTAGTATTTTTTTTATCTTCTTTTCAAGAAACTAAAACCCAAAATAATAATTATTTTGTTTACAGCTATAAATACTGTAGATTCATTGTTATTCGTTGAATACCAATTTTCATGGTTTTCATGGGTGTAGGTTAACCACGAATTCAAATGTTGAACGAACTACAAATTGTCTATGAGGTTGTATGTCAGCTTTGGCAAAACCACGAAATAACAAATCCACAAAAGGGCAAGATTTCCCCAATTCACGAAAACTAATACCCACGAAAATAAAAAAATCCACAGTAGTCATTATCCTGCATTCTATCAATATGCTTGCATTGCATTATAGTATGCTTTCCTGAGTTTAGTGATATATTTACGTTAAAGGCAGTGGTTGTGTACTGATTGATATCTAAGTCTAAGAAACATGTTATTTTAGATGTTCTAAGTTTCCAACTTGCATTAAGTAACTTTAAGTACTCCCATTTCTGTACATTCTGCGTTTAAATTATTTGAGAGTTTTTTTTATACCTATTTGACATGTTTCAGTAGTGTGTTCTGTTGCTGTGCTGTTACACCACTGTTCAAATTTAGGAGAGATGTGACACGCCCATATATATTTAACCTGTCATATTCTGTATATGACTGTTACAAAACTATAATTCAGTTGTCGCTTTTGCTTTTTATTATGTTGATTTTTGTGTATTAACTTGACTAGCTTGCACGTGAGTTTTGTTGTTACATCACTGTGCTAGTTAAGTGAAAGGTTTGGTGCCCCTTATCGTATATAAATCGCAACTTTAGGCTTGTTGCTATATACAATTTTTCCTTTTCTTTATTGATTTTCTTTCAAGAATTGATGTACGTTCTATTGTTTAGGCTTGTTATAGCTTTTATTGCAGTATGAGTTTTGATTATTGTTAAATGCCGTATGGGGATCTATAATAGCTAATCAGTTTACGTCATCGGCATTCGCATGCATTCTTAACCCGTCCAATTCTATATATGCCTGGCTCAAGCCTGTAATTCAGTTGTGGTGTTTGCTTTATAATATGTCGGTTTTTTATATTGTTTTGTACAGTTTGTGCTTATGTTGTTGCATCATTGTCCTAGGTAAGATAATAGTGTTTTTGTGTTTCTTTATTGATTTTTTTGTTTGAATTATTTTTCGTATTATTTCTGTGAAGGCCTTTTAAAGCTTGCATTACAGTATGGATTTTGATCATTGTTAAATGCTGTATAGTGATCCCTATAGTTTATTGCTAAAGATAACGTCATTTTGTGTCCAGTGGAGTAATGTCCCAATAGAAATTATCCCACATATTTATACATGTATTTCTATAAAAGAAACAAACAAAATTGTGTTAACTTTTTTAATCATAAAATCTTACGTCTTACACTTCGTGTACATTGTCTTTGTCCCAGGAAGGGATCTTAACACATATGTCATTGTTCAACCAACTGCATATGTCGAGTCGTTTATTTAACGAGACCAAGTGACAATGATCAAGTATTTGAAAAGGTAACAAGAAAACAACTACTATGTCATTTATAACACATTTTTTTAATTATAAAACTATGAAATATATATGAAAAAGGAGAACAAATATAATGAGATGCAAGGTAGATAAAAAAAACGAGAAGTCCATACAAACTGCTAAACTGAAACGCAAGACTTCATCAAACAAATGGACTGAATCGAATACAACTGGCATATTCCTAATTTGTTGCAGTGATATAAGATCTAAGCAAAACGCAAGTTCAGCAAGACAATAAGACTTAAAAATCATTACTGCTATATCTATCTTGTTCACCCCCTTTATACTTTCTGACCTAATCTGCTTAAGTTTTTCATCACCAAAATCTCAGATTGCAATATTATGTTAATAACTGTTTGTCATTCAATGATAAAACAGATGTTGGAAAAGCAAAAATGAAATCAATCGGATTTTTAAAAAAATGAGAAAATGAAAAATATCTTTTATAACATTTGCTTTTTTCTGCTTCACGACAAAAGTAATTCAATCTCATACAAGCAAAGTGCATTATAATATCAGTATAACAGTATTACATGCCTTAGTGAAGCTCACGTGTGGTGTTACAAACATCAGGAACTCAATATAAATTAAAAAAAGAATAATGATAATTCTGGATATTACATATATACAAATACGCGAATCTTTAGCAGTTGAACTTGTTTTCTCACCTACAATATAAACTTTACTGATTTGTCGGCAAAACAGTAAAATCAGACATAACTAGTGTGTGCATTAATTTTTGCAATTTTTACTAACATGCAATTCTCATGTTTGCGATATTGAGAAGGATCCTTTTTAATTCATATCAGAAACAAAATCTAAATGCGAGTTTAAATCATGGCGATTATAACCCTGTCGCATTTTTCACAATTATTAAAATTTTACACTAATTATAATTTCTTAATTTACAGTATATATATGTGTTTTGTTGTATAATTATTCATGTCTGTCTATGTTTACATATACAGATGAGAAGATAAGGTTTGATTTCCAATGGGACAAATCTCCACACGATAATAATTAAAACACAGAAAATAACAACTTAAGATCACTATACGACTTTCATCAATAAGAAAAACCCATACAGTATATATAGCAAGATACCAAAGGCCCAATATTGGAAAATGTCAGTCAATCCAAACGGGAAAACTAACAGCTTATTTCAGTACAAAATACTGAACAAAAACAACTACAATATACAGCAACCAACGACGACCTCTGTGTTTGAAAAAAAACTACTATTTGATTACAGCCCGCCAAAAGTTCAGCACCACCTAAATGTATTTTTACAAATACACTGTTTCGATACCTTTAAATCATCTTTGTACTGTCCCGCGTACAGGTGAAATTTGACCTTCATCAAGTCATTGTGCAATATGGCAAGGCGTAAGATATATGTAGCTGAACGTTGGCAAACAATTGGCATGGCAAACGTCAGTAGGAGCACAAGGAGCATAGGTAACTATTTCAATATAATCACATCGTCATTGTAGGACTTTTACAACGTCATGTTGAATAGGTATTGTAATTGATACACCAATGTCCGGATGACTCTGTTGAACTACCCGTCGTGAAGAAAGACTGCTTATTCGTCATTCTAAAGCTAACCCATTTACTCCTGCCCCACAACTTAATCAGGTTTCAATGGGCTAATAACCATCGATGTTGGAACCTGAGAAAAAAACTGCCTATGACCAAAACAAGATTTGCATAACACCTGCATTTGTTGCTTGTGGTATTACAGTATGGGGTGCTTCTCATAAAGTTATTAGCTGGGTATGCATTTGTTGCAGAATAACATGAATTGACAGACGTGCAGGAACTTGGTGCTTATAAACATTGTAATCTTTAATGTTGATAATCACCCACTTGTGTCAATACCTTCATACATGGATGATAATGCTAGACCACACATGGCAATTATTGTAACAGAGTACAAAAAGTTACAAGCCATTGACACTATCTTTTAGCCTTCGGTGTCTCTTGATATGAACCCTATCGAACAAGTCAGGGATAGCAGTGCAGAAATCTCAATGGTAGAGATCCATCTTTGCAAAATATTGGTGATCTAAGACAGGCAATTGTGGATGAATGGAAATTATTATCAATTTCGGAGCTACGTGCAAGCAGAAGAAATGTCCAATGCGGGATTATGTACATCAAATGTACATGTCACTGTACACAAGTCATGTTATGCTAAAAATGTAACATCACTAAATGGAATTCCCTTTCGAGTGATATTTGTAATTCACACAACTGAATGGTTATGCTTATATTGAAATTGTTTTCGATGTCCTTTATATTGTTCACATTCTTCTAAATTTCATTGGGAACCTCATTGAGAAGAGCCGTAGTTTTGATAAATTCCATGTGCCTTGACCTACTTTCATTGTTTGCATCTAATTCGCGCATTAAAGATCTTTTCTGTATGTGTAGTATTTCTTCATCGTCTTTGTTTACACAGGAACTTTGGCCTTCAATGTCATGTACGTCTTTCAAAATGTCCCTTTCATTTGTTTTGTACCTGCCATACTCTTTTTCGTGATGACCTAGTGAGCATGAACATGTACATCCTAGACATCTATGAAGACACTTAATACAACAACAGTAAGGGAGTTTGCACAAACACCTACACCTAGAACAACACCGACAACAGGAACAGATGCAACAAATAAATGACCAAAACTTTTCCAACAAAATAACAAAATACCAGAAGAATCTTACTGATATCGTGCAATCATAAACGCATGTCTGCTTGCACATTTTACAATTAATGCAGACTTTACGAACAGGTGAGTTCGTCTCAACATTTCGCCGAATAGACTGTTGTCCTCTCTTTCTCAGATCATAATACTTTAATACATTTTCTTTTTGTTCGATTTGTCGCTTAAGTGATTCAGTATCATCGGAAGACTGTTTTAGTATGTTTCGGGTTTTGAGTACTTTAATCGTTTTCTCTACTGAACAATTAACGAAGACAGTGGGCTCTCCAAATAGATCTTGCATTGTTTTCTGTCGTTTAGCCCAAATCTCAAAATGCTCCTTCCCACCAAACAGATGTGAATTATTAAAAACAAAATGCATGTGCTCAAAGAATGGGACTTTTGCAGCTTTCAGAGAGCTAAGGGCTTTTATTTCACCACCGTCATCGAATGTTATAAGGGGAATTAAATAGTTAATGTCATTTCCAAATATAGATGCAATGTTATTGAAAATGCGTCTGTTCTCTTCAGTAAGTCGGCAAAATGACGGAACAACAAGACAAGCTGCCCCAATGTACCGAACTGATTGAAAGAGAGCTAATATCTTTTTATAAATACTTTCATTATATTCGGATTCGAATCCTGGAACATCAATAATATTTAGGTTGAATCCGACCTTAAAACCCTCCTGACATCTTATTTTGTAGCAAACAATATCTTCTTCTCCTTGTCGTATCTGCAATATTTATCAAATTATTACTCTAACAGCAGAAAATAGTCAATCGAACAAAAATAAAAGTTTTGTAATATGCGTCAAACATATTTAATTTTTTTGCAATTATTATGATAATTCTTAACAAGAATGTGTTCATAGAACACGGTTGCCCAATCCGCACTATCATTAAGTATGTTCAATGGACCGTGAAAATGGGGATGAATCTCTGATTGGCATAAACATTAGAAACATAATGTCATAAGAAACATGTGTACTACATTTCAAGTTGATTGGACTTCAACTTCATAAAAAATACCTCGACCAAAAACTTTAACCTGAAGACGGACGAACGGACAGACGTACAAACAAACGAACGGACGGGCGAACGGACACACAGACCAGAAAAAATAATACCCATCAATGGGGCATACAAACAGGATCAATTTACTAAATAGTTTCCATGCAATTTTCACTTTCAAAATGTAATATGTATATTGCGATACAAGTTTAAAAAAAATTGTACAAACGTAAGCTTACCATTGATGTGAATAACGAAGTTACATGTACATATTGATATTATACTTTAAGTAAAACAATTATACTTACCTCATCAGTTATTCTTAATCTGAAGTTGTCAGCGAAAGAAACATCCGTTACAAAGTTTATAATGGCATCAACCAATGTACTTTTGCCTGATCCACTGGCACCAAGCAGTAGGAGAGATCGTTCATCTGTGTTGTTCGTTTCCGAAACTATATGAAAATGATGTAAACAAATTGTTAATACAGATTTGTATTGGATAGGCCTTTAAAATCTATGACACAAACAAACTGAACTGATTTTAGAAGTGTCGATCGCAATAACAAATATTAATACTTACCTTTTACAAATGTTTTATCATATTATACTACAATCTTGGTTTTTTTTCAATGAGGGCATACTTTCCCAAATTTTATTCGGATATCTGTCAATATCTGTTTTGGAAATAGAATAATTTTGAAATAAAAAAGGGAAAAAATCGGGCTCTCATACATGTAAAATATCGAAGCCGTCGTTTAAAGACTCAACTTGTTTTACTTTGCTTAACAGAAACGTAATTTTAACGATATGTACATTTGAAACTTACAGACTTCCCAAATCTGTATTCCCTCTGGAAGGTTTGTAATTTTTACTGGATGCAAGCGGTATATGATGGGGTCATCGCATATCTTTGTAGCAGATTGAAGTAATTTTGACGCAACTGAGGCCAACGTTCTTACTTCAGTTTTGAATGATAAAGATTCGTCTCCATTGGGATCTTCTTCATAAATTCTAATTTCATATAAAGTTCCATTTCTTAGATTTGACATATGTATTTTGCTTTCCGAAGTTCGTTCCACTGCAAACTTATCTTTGTTATCTTTGTCTCTATATCTCACAATGTAATTGTTAACGTGTCCGTGTTGTCCTTGCCATTTTATATCTATGCTGTTAGCTGTACAATCTGTATGAAACAGAATTTCTTGAAGATCCATATTTCGTCGACTACAATTTAGCAATCGAGTTGACTAAAACAAATAAAAAGACGTTACTATGGTAGTATTTAAAATAAAACTCAAAAGTTTATCTAAGCAATATTTTTCTTCAAAAACATTAAAATTTTTAGCCTAATGAAAAGAAAAGAAATGGATAGTTAGTCATCAGAAATAAGAACGAAAAACTAGATTTGCAATTGCAAGCAATAGCGGATGTCACCCTTCCCCCATTACCACTAAGCGGCAGCCATTTCAAAAAAATTTCAGTGAATGCACATATATGCATGGCTGTACATCTTTGTGTAAATTTTCAGTACATTCAGGGCATTTCATTTTTTTTCATATTTTGGTGTTTCCATGGCTGCCGTAGCCATTTTAAAAATTTCAAAGTGAAAAGTCTCATCTATACTTTCCAGTTAGCAATCATATCAAGTTTCATTAAGTTCAAAGGATTTTAAAAAAAATTGACATTTTTTCTGTTTCTATTGAATGAAGTTTCATAAATTTTGAAGCATTTTGAAATTTTTGATATTTTGACAATTTTGTTATGGTTCCTATGGTAACAGAGACCATTCCCAAAATTTAATGGAAGATACCACATTGGTACATGGGAGGGAACAAACCATCAAAGTTTCAATCGATTTGACATTACATTTTAAGAAAGTAAATGCGACTTTTAGCTTTTTGGAGCATTTTAGACCAGTTTTGCATTGTAACCATGGTAAAGGCAGACATTTTCGAAATTCCAACGCCAAATTCGCAATCTACCAATGTTGCTTATCGTTACTGTGAAGATTTATTTAATTTTCAGCATTTTGATATTTTTCCAATGATTGCCAAAATCATCCAAAACCAGTAGTTACATGACATAGTGGGCACCTACATTACTTGTATTAAGATTTAATGATTCTAAGTTGAAGCATATCCAAATAATTCACCAAAAGCAAAAACTTGATTTTTTCACATTTGTGTCGTTTCCATGGTAACGCTAGTCATTTTTCTATGATCGTAAGACCTACTGCAACTCGAAATTTTGTATAGTTCCATTGGCTGCAAAAAACTGCCGGACAAAAATCATTGGAGGAATAATTATAATAATAGTAAAGAAACAGAGGAAAAGCAATATGTCACCCGACATTGTCGATCGGGTGACATAATAAGAGTGTTTGCACCCAAAGCGCTGCATTGTATTTCCCAAAAACAAGGAAGCCTTAACGCAAATACACAAACTACTGGTCTATAGCATTTGTTTTAACATAAAATATCATTTATTTAAATACGTTTCGCACCGTTATAATCATGTGTGTACATTTTCAAATTGCTTTTCCCACCATCCTGTATTATAGAGTTAAACTGTTTGAATATGCACAATTTAAACATCACCGATAGTCGATATTATTAATTTTAACTAGTATGTGAATATATATTTAGACGAAAAGAAAGTATTTTTATAATTATGTTGTTTATATTTTTCTTTCTTTCTCAAAACACAATTAAATTTCAAAAGATAATTATATAAAATGTTTGATAATGCCTTTTAAAAGACATATTCAGTTAACCAAATATAAAACAAAACAATAAAATCAATGTAATAAATAACAAAGAATATATGATTTTTAAATTATCAATAGATTGTATGATACTACTTATTATGTCGAATATTTACAAAACTTACTGGTTATACGACTTTCCCTGCTTTCAGTCTAAACGCTAAAATGCGTTGTCCTTTTTACCTGTATACACTTGATAGATATGTGACGTTAATTATTTGGTATGTAAACATTTACATGGGTGTCTTTGTAGAAACAAACTACGCCCCCTACAACATGTAAAACGCAATTAGGTTCTGTTTTTGTTATATATCTATAATATCAATATGTGTAATTAATTTACTTTATCATAATTAGTCTTCCACAATTTGCTTTCTTTTTATTTGTTATTGACTTTTTCCCAGTTTTTTTTGTCGTATTGATATACATGTACTTTTTTTTCCGAATGTTTCTAGTGTCATCTGTACATGCTGTACAGTTGATTTTGCATTCATTTTTTTTTGCAATCAAATCCAGCTAAGAATTTACAAAAATGTAGTATGACTTCTTTTTTCCTGAATCAGACATGATCACTTCTTCTTTAGTTCCGCTACAGTAATTTAAAATCCCATTTTAATTTTAATCTCGTGTATTCACCACACTTTTTAAGCAAATTATTTCATAAAAACATCAAAGGAAAAAAATCCAATTTATGTTACAAAATACGCTTCACTGATGTTTACGTATATAAATTTTAACGATGTACCTTTAAACAATTTTTAAATTAAACTACCGGCGATTTTTTGTTACGGTTTATCCTACATTTATTTAAATTTGCTTGCCTCTTTACGTATGTTCTAGATTTTAACCTGCTGTTATTAATAACTCTTCTATTGAGTCTAATGTTTAAGGCTGAATCGAATTTTGATGATTGTTTCCATTGTTTTAATGATTTACACTCATTATAAACTATGTTATAAAATTTAATGGACAACCATTTAAGACATTCGTCAGTAGATCTTGTTGCAAGATACAAGAATTTTGAAATTGATTTAAAAGTCCGTTCAAGATCGAATGACCTATATTTACTTGCCCACGTGACACTGTATGTAAACACAAGCACGTGTTGACACACTTTTTTTAACCACAAAATAATGCATGTACACTTAGGCGCTTTTTGGCACCATATGCAGTTATCAGTACTCTTTTCATCATAAATATGATAAGATAATTTTATCACAATACATATCTCTAGAAAGTATATCATTAGTATTAATAGATATAAAAATGTCCATACATAATAGCATACATATACATATAAATTTCTTATAACAAAAACATGTGATATATAGTATACTGTTTTTCTCAAGTACACAGTTTGAAAAATAGCATTTTTAGAGCTTTTACTATTAGGCAAAATATTAAAAACATTTTCTGAAGCTAATCTAAGTATTGAATGTGTGCTTCTTATATATTGTACAAACAAATTTAACGTTATTATCATTTGACAAGTCATAATTCGCTTTGAATAGAAAAGATTTGTTTTACTCAAATTTATTAAATGTAATTTATTCACTATCTTAGTACACCTTTGTTCTATATCAGAATCTTCATATTTTATTTTCACTTTTTTCTTTTTCTTTTTCAGGTTAAACATTTCAAACAGGATTAACTTCAGTAGAGTTAAAGAATCTGTTGAAACTAGACCTTCAATTCTCTTCACAACTTGCTGCAATAGTATACAGCTTACATCAAATTTTCAGATCAAACATTTTAGATCGTAAATACTGGATGATATAAATAAAAACAGTGCTGTACAACTTGTTTTGTGAGACATTTTAACATGGCAATGCATTTTTTTTAATGTTTATATTTAATTTTTATTAAAAGTATTTCTATCTAAAGTTTGTATTTTTAATATCATCATCATCAAGCTAGCGTCTCTTCTTTGGCTTCTTTGCACCTCTTGTTGCGTCATGAAGATTTTCAGTTGGCGTCACAGGAGATTTTTCAACGTTTCAACTGTTTAGGCGTATCATTAATATTGTTAGTGCTGTCTTGATCTCTGCCTTTTGTTGATAGATATCTTGTTATGCTCTCTTTGTGGCCTGTGTTTTTGTTGTTCTTTGGTGTTTGACCTTGTTGTTTCTTGGACAACACACTTTGAGTTTCAAGGATTGACTGAGACTGTTCTGGATTGTTATCCGTCTTCTTCCTTTGCTCGATACTCATTGACGTCTTTGTTATATTTTTGGAATTTCCTTCCTCAAGAGACTGATTGTTTTCACCTGTGCAATCATCATTGCTTTCATCATCATCGTCATCATCATCATCATCATGATTTTCTTTGTTGAACGTGTTATTCATTTCATCACCATCATCATTTACCTCACTATCAGAATTCATATTTTCTGTACATTCAAATTGTTTATGCCCAAATTGCCCACATTTTTTTGCATTTCCAGCCATTTGGACATTCTCTTGCTGTATGTCCTTCATCAAGGCACTTGCTGCATTTTGTACTTGGCCTTGTTGTATGAGGTTTACCATAATGATTTATGTTGGCCCAGTATTTCCCAACCTGCATAGTTTTAGGTAAGGGTTGTTCAAAAGTTTTGCATATCAATATGCGGTCACCATTTTTACAATTTGTAATCTTGTTGTCTATTCGGAGCCTCTCCCTATAACAGCTAAGAACCTCACATTTACTCTTCAACTTTGTATTTGTTTGGCTTTTTAACTATTTTGATCTGAGCGTCACTGATGAGTCTTATGTAGACGAAACGCGCGTCTGGCGTATAAAATTATAATCCTGGTACTTTTGATAACTATTTACTGACAGAAGTTTCTAATGTTCTTATTATTTGGTTGTCGTCTGCTGAGTGGGGAATGTTTTTTACCCGTACTCTGATTGTATCTTCCTGTTCACGAAAAGTAATTTTTGGATTTCGAGTGTACAGGGTAACAGAAATCCTTCTGATTGTAACTCCTTTGGACAACAGGTCTTTTTTGTCCATTTCGTTATCAAAGTATATTCTCCATATACCGCGTACTCTTTGTAGACCAGACAGTGATTTGACTGGAACTTGCTCATTTATTGCATGATAAACTTCCCAGTGAGTTAAAAAGTAACGCTGACCATTGGAACTTACAAGATTGTTTCCGAATACATCTTCTTCAAGTAAAAAAATAGGTTTTACTCCGGTCATTTTATCATCATATGCTTGTGATTGTGTATTGTCACCTTTTGCTGCTTCGGCATATGAGGCATATGATTTCTTTGTTTTCTTACACCAGAATTCAAATGATACAGATATAAGCATTTATAAGTTATCGTATGGCCATTTAAAACTGATGTCAATTGTTGTAATCTTATTTCAACGGTATGTTTTGTAGGGTGAATCAGCTGGATTTTCACCAGTAAAAAGATTAAAGATGGAAAGTATTGATGAACCTATAGCTAGAATAAGCTACCCGTTGAGTAGTTCTACTCCTTTGGAGCCACTTATATCTCTAGAGTCGGTTTCAACTGATGATGAAATTCAGATAGTGGATGCGCATTTTCCAGAAATTTTGCAAACATTAGTTTCTCAGCAACCAGATGTTACAGCTGATGAAAAAAAAAAAAAAAAAAAAAAAAAAAGTACGGAACACCCCAGTGACAACAGCAATTTAAATCTCATCTGAATCTAGTGAAGATAGCCTACCTGATTTGATGTCATCATATGGTATTCACAAGGCTGTTTGAGAATTTCATAATACAATACCAATATATTTAACACCGTCAACTAGTTTAACTGCAAAAGAGATTTTTAAGCTTTGCTTTGGGGAGGTAGATAATGACTCTATTTGCAAGAAGAAACCAATAGGTGTACGGTATAATGCGGTTTTTATTGTTGATTTAAATGAGGTGGACCAGAAGTCAATTTATGCTGATGACAATGGTGTATGGAACACGGCATCCCCTAGAAGTTATTACAGGGTAGACATCAGAGATGGTAGAATAGAGAATGTTGTTCCAGGTAACAAGTCTTCATACACGCACCACCTTAGGCGTCAATACGGAACACACCAAGCAACATATAACGAACGCGGCGTTTCATTTCAGCGCATAATTTCTACTGCTACTTCTAAATACAACATCAAATCCAGGTACGCTGTTGTTCAGTACATACACAGAGACAGTGAAGAGGGAGATATAGTCATGAAAGCACATGGAAATGCAAAAGATTCTCAATCTCGACCATTTTTCAAGACTGATCTATCTGTTTTAGATAATATAAAAGAAGAAACACGAGAAACTAAACCACGACGGTTATTTAAGAAGCTTGTTGATGACGCTGGTGGACCATTATACAGTTCTTCCGCTTCTTCAGAACCACGTAATTTACAACAGATTTATAACATCAGATCATCAACAAAGGCTGCTACAAAGACTGACCAATTGACACATTTGGTAGCACAGATACGTGAAAGTACATTTGTTCATGAACTTGCAGCTGATGGAGAAAGTTTACAATATGTGCTCGCTTCAGAAAAACAATTGATTGATTTTGAAACCTTTTGTACTCATCAACTTCATTTTTCTGTTTTTTCGGTTGACTCTACCTTTAATATCGGAAACTACCAATACATGCTTTGAAAATTTAAGAGTTGTCCATGCTTCCGGCAAATATAAAGGAAGACATCCATTAGAAATGGGACCAACTTTTGTCCATACACACCGTGATGAAAATTCATATCTTAGATTTTTTAGTGCACTTTATCCTATGAATCCAAATTTTAGATACCAAATGCAGGCGATTGGTTCAGATGGTGATGAGGCGACAATGAATGCCATTGCGGTATCCTTCACTCCAGAATCTTTCGTAAACTTATTGTGTGCTTTCCATAAGAAAGAAAATATTGAATATAAACTGAAAGAAATGAAGTCAGCAACACCTGCGACAAGGCATATAGTTTCCGACATCCTTGGCACAAATGTTGATTCCATATTGTACCAGAAAGGCCTTATTGACAGCGAGACCACATCGGAGTTTGATAGTCGCCTAAGAGATCTGAAAACTACTTGGGACCATCTTGAACCTACATGCCACGCATGGTTTGTTTCAAACGAGTCTGAAAAATTCAAATCACACCTCATCAAAGCAGTCACCGACCAAGCACAACTTGATGGTCATTTCAGTAATAACCGAGTTGAAAGCACAAACAACAACGTGAAGGACTGGGTTGGTAGATCAGGTAAAGTCACTCTGCCAGTTTTCAATCGTAAAGTGGAGGAGTATGCTACCTGTCAGCAACAGGAGTTTGAGATGGCAATTTATGCCAATGGACCATATGATTTGGCTTCCACACATACTTATTTAAGAAAAGAGAGACATATTTGGAATGGGCTGAACGCTGAAGAAAGAAAACAAGTAATTAAACAATTTCGGAAGTCCAATGTCCATGGAAGAAAATTGATAAGTTTTTACTAATAAACGAGCACGCTGAAAACAGGAGCAAATCTGACCACTCATTACCAACGCCAGAAACTCGTCCAAATGTTTCATCAAAACGAGGAATTTCCTACGATGATTATCAATTACAAATTCCAGGTATATCGGAAGATTTACTCAAAGAGATGTTTGAAAAGGCAGAAAGTCTCCTACAATCACAAGATTCGATACTTAAAACGCCAGGCTTCGAAGGGGTATATGTTAGACACTCTCAAAAGATAGAGAACGTTGAACCCCATTTGGTCACAGCAGTAAAAATTTCTGGTAAAATTAAATGTAACAATTGTTCAGTGTATACAGCATTAAAAATTTGTGCACATTCAATAGCAGCAGGAGAATTCTATGGCTGCCTTAAAAAGTTTATTGAATGGCGAAAGAAGGAAAAACATGATGTTGACACAACAAATCTTTTGATTGGGGGTATCCCTTCAGGGATGAAAGGAAAAGTGAAAAAAACCAAGGAGAGGTGGAAGAACCCCATTAGAGAAATCTAACCCAACTTTGGTTGAAGAGAGACGTCCGATGGTTCAAGGGAGCGGGAGTCTTCAAACAACTCTGGATGCAATTGACCATTTGGATGAAGAGGAACCATTTGACATCATTTATCTTTTTCAAACGAGGGCAATATTGTGCTTTGGGTGCGGAGTCAAATTCATTAGGGTAAAGGAGCAAAATGAATTGGTAGTACGTCATTTCTGTGAGCGAGAGTTTACCATACATGGAGTAAAGAAATGCAAATCTCAATATGCGTACTATCATTTCCAGGTTACTTGTGTCGAGCTTGGACAAAACACAATTTACAGTTGCCGCAGAAACGAAAGACATTTTACCAGAAGAGGTAAAAGACAAGCTACAAGGTGTAGGCGTCAAGTTTGATTAGACATGAATATTAAACGCTGATTAAAAATTACTATTGTTTTTCTATTGAATATAAACATTCCATTGTTAAAAAAATATAAACCGATTTACTTTTTCGTTTAAATTTTGGAGTTTAAATTTTGGAGAGAAAAAATTGCAAATGTAAAAAATGCTGACCTAAAAACAATAGAGTTGGTTGCCATATTATGCGAGACAAAAGTTAACTTTATTGCCTTGAATTCCGTCGTCATTCACATTGCTAAAAAAAAATGTACCAAATCTTCTTACTTGCTAAAAGCTGAAGCTTGTTTATGTTCAAAATATATTATCCTTATTTTTACCAATATTAAAATTAAATGTTCCTAACTGTAACGAAACTGAATAATATACCTCAACTACTCAACATTAATATAACAGGAGTTAGTATATATATGATTGCGACTGAGACAGCTATATCCAACACGTACCAAAACGACGCGGATGTGAGCAGCTATATGTCACTGTACGGTCTTCAACAATGGGGAAAACGTGCACTATGTATAGTTGTAAGTAGTAAAGAGGAGACACATATTAAACAATATAACAATGTAAAAATCTGTTCTGAATTCGACATGATAAAACAAAACAACCAACAAATAAATTTCATAAAGTATTGATCAAAACTTATGTAAATTACTGAAAGCTAGTTCAAAGAGAATCACAACTACAAAATACAGTTTTCAGCTTTATACACGTCCAACAGATTATTCCACAGTCAGACAAACAGAGAAAGCATGACCTGTTTAATGCAAAACACGTATTAGTATCGACAAGATTTAGAGGTTTCTGATTAACATTATCATTTATTATTTTAAAGCGGCATAGTTCATAGGATTATGATGTCATCGAATCCCACATTTATCTTGAGCACTTTAATTACACTGCAATTCTTCTATATCTTGATAAGATAACAAAAGGAAGTTCATTTAAATTTGAACGTGATTTGTAAGTTCCAACGTTCTTTTAATATCGCCTAGCTGTCTCTCTCAAGAAGACAATAATTTGTCATCAAACGGATGATATCTGCTTACAAGAGTGGTCTCGGTCATGGTGCTTATATAGGAATTTGTCGTTTGGAAAATTGTTATCTGCTGCTTCTCCACTATTTTGTGGTTTTTCGTGAGGGTGAGGCAACACTGACTGGCCTCTCGGAATTAACGTTCCTATAGTTGTAATCCTAGCTGTTTAATGGTACACTGGAGCATCCAAGTTTAAAACCGACGAAGGCATTGACCATTTAACTTTTTTTTGGGGGGAGGGGGAGTCTGGTCTTTTCATGAGGACCGGGATTGTTTTTCGAACGCTACGCGGGACAGATTATTGTTTTCATTGTTCAATGTAGAAAATTTATTTGGGATTTTTTTTTATTGGAAAAATGTGGGCAACTTGGATTATGTTTTTTAATCCAAGTGCTTGACAGATAATTTGTTTTACCTAAATCAGGGCCAGGATATGTTTTCCTCTCTCCCAAATAAAGTCAAATGGTCCGTGTCTAATCGTGTCTGTCTAGTATAACATATAGAGTTAATAATCAAATATTATATATTATGTTTAAATTCCTTAACCAAACCTTGTTAGGGAGCTACCATTTGATTTTTATGAGGGATTGGGGGGGGGGGGGGGGGTGCTAGGATGAAATTAAAAAAAAAATAGGCAGGACAGGAATTTTGAGTAAAAACAAGAATGTGTCCCCAGTACACGAATGCCCCACTCGCACTATCATTTTCTATGTTCAGTGGACCGTGAAATTGGGGTAAACCCTCTAATTTGGCATTAAAATTAAAAAGATCATATCATAGGGAACATGTATACTAAGTTTGAAGTCGATTGGACTTCAACCTCATCAAAAACTACCTTGACCAAAAACTTTAACCTGAAGCGGGACAGACGGACGAACGAACGAACAGACGGACGAACGGACGCACAGACCAGAAAACATAATGCCCCTCTACTATCGTAGGTGGGGTATAAAAAAGGCAGGATGAGACACTTGCCAAAAAAAAAGTCAGGATGACAATTTAGGTAAAAAAAGTCAGGATAAACTTTAAAAAAAAAAGGCAGGACCAAATAGAGTGAAAAATGAAAAGGCAGGACAGAGATTACAACTAAAAAAAATACAGGACAGAATTTTTCATCCTAACAATTTATGTTGTACCATACTTTGCTAATTAAATATGCAGCTCAACTAGAATCCAAAGGAAAGAAGGCGGAGCTTAGTTATGGTACAACATATTCATTTTCATGTTATTCCATGGCTAAAGCTCCACCCCATTTTTTGAAAGATATCCGCCTCTGAAATATTTAGGAAACAGAAAAAAAGTGAAAGGTCATGAACATTTATTTGTTTCATTTTTAACACAAAGCAATAAGTCATTTGTAACACAACACATCACAAGAAACATGTTTTAAACTAAAACAAAAAATGCTTTTCACAAGTTCCCGTAAGTTGAAAAAAAAAATCGAAAGGTTCCTTCTTTCAGTTTTGAAAATAAATAATAAAAAAATGTTCCATTGCAAAAATTCCCATTAACTTTCTTTCAACAAATGTTAAAAAATTCCCATTAACTTTCTTTCAACAAATGTTTAAGTGGAAGAAAAATTGCAGTTGTTAAAATTTACAGTTCCACTTGTGTTAGTAATATCATTCAAACATTTTAGGCGCGTAGAAATTTTACGACAATTTGCGGAGTTTTCAGTGTTGACTGGTTCCTGTTTTGTACACTTCAAAAGAAGCCCCTCAACTTCCAATTTATTATGGGTAACAGAAACTGTATCAATACTTGGTGGATTTAACACAGAAGACACTTTTTGTTCTATTTCATCAGTTTTTGATTTGTATGCCCTTACAGCTGACGACCTGTGTCCAGTACGATCCATTATTGTTTGTTCATCTAATCCTGCTTTGTACAATGCTGTTGCGCACGTCCTCTTCCCAGAATGATTTGTGTAATTTCCAGTTAAGCCCGCTTTTTGACACATCTCTTTCATTAAACCTTCTAGTTTATCTACACCAAGCGGCTGCTTTCCATACCGGATTGTATTTCCGACCAAAGCCAAAGGTTTTCGATAAAAACATCCATCATTACCAAGAATGTTGAGATATGTCTCAAAAATGTTGTACAGTTGGGTGCAGACCAAGCATTACATGTAGACGGGCCGAAAAAGTTAACGCGGCGTTTACTCGCGTGCACTTCATGTAAACGCCGCGTTAACTGTGCGTTAACTCCGAAATTGAAGTAGACATTAAAAGTAAACGGGCGTTTACTTTCGCGTTTACCTCCGCGTTAACGCAAAAACGGCGAGTCTTCTAATTTTGTAAAGAGTAAACGGGCGTTTACTTTTCCGTTTACCTCCGCGTTAACGTGGAAAAAGGCGCGTCTTCTATTTTTGTAATAAGTAAACGCGCGTTTACTGTTTGTAGTAAACGCCCGTTAACGCAGATTGTCATCGTAACTTGGATACACTGACCTAAAATATGAAATGATAAGGAACATCAAAATTAATTGACCAAGTGGTCATTTCTGCTTGACATATTGACGATTACAGTTATTTAAAAATGTCACACATTTGTATTTAATTGAACAATAATTATAGTAAATTTCTTGTTCTTCGCAAATAATAGTTTAAGTATGTTTATTCAAATACATGTAATTTAATCCTCACCAAAATCAAACAGTTTTCTCATCTTAGACAGACTGACTCGTAAAACAAAACTTTTTGATATCATTCAACACAACTGACAATATTTACCTCTTAACAAGTTATCTTATTCTATATAGAAGTAATTCAGTTATATTTTTATGCCATAATTGACCATTTAAAACAATTGACAGCAATTTTTGTACCAGCCTGACGGCGATGACCTCTTTTTATTTAAAATATTGAATAGTAAACAAAATTCAGTAGTTTTCATACATCAGACTAACTCGTAATATATAATTATTATTAGGTAGCAATATTTGAATATTATGACTAAAAAATTTTGTTCGCATCAATTTAGATTGCCAGCATGTACTTTTTTATTCAAAATATTGAATCGTAAAAAAAAATCAGAAGTTTTCATACTTTAGACTTACTCATGTAATAAAATAATTTGTCCGCAACAACAAAAACTGACCATATAAGCATTTTAATATGTAAATCTATATAGCTGCATAGTAAATTAGTTATATTTTCATGTAAGGATTGATTGAATAAGAAAATATGTAGCAATATTTGAATATTATGACTAAAAAAGTTTGTTAGCATCAATTTAGAGTGCCAGCATGTCCTTTTTTTTATTTAAAATATTGAATCGTAAACAAAATTCAGTAGTTTTCATACCTCAGACTGACTCATATAATAAAATTATTTGTCCTCAACAACCAAAACTGACCATATAAGCATTTAATTATGTAAATCTATATAGCCGCATAGTAAATGAGTTATATTTTCATGTAAGGATTTATTGTATAAGAAAATAAGTAGCAATATTTGAATATTATGACTAAAAAATTTTGTTCGCATCAATTTATAGTGCCAGCATGTCCTTTTTTATTCAAAATATTGAATCGTAAACAAAATTCAGTAGTTTTCATACCTCAGACTGACTCATATAATAAAATTATTTGTCCGCAACAACCAAAACTGACCATATAAGTATTTGCTGATGTAAATCTATATAGCCGCATAGTAAATGATCTATATTTTCATGTAAGGATTGATTGTATAAGAAATAGGTAGCAATATTTGAATATTATGATTACAAAATTTTGTTCGCATCAATTTAGAGTGCCAGCATGTCCTTTTTTTTCAAAATATTGAAGCGTAAACAAAATTCAGTAGTTTTCATACCTCAGACTGACTCATATAATAAAAATATTTGTCCGCAACAACCAAAACTGACCATATAAGCATTCTAGTATGTAAATCTATATAGCCGCATAGTAAATGAGTTATATTTTCAAGTAAGGATTGATTGTATAATAAAAAAAGGTAGTAATATTTGAATATTATGATTAAAAAAAATTTGTTCGCATCAATTTAGAGTGCCAGCATATCCTTTTTTTATTTAAAATATTGAATCGTAAACAAAATTCAGTAGTTTTCATACCTCAGACTGACTCATATAATAAAATTATTTGTCCGCAACAACCAAAACTGACCATATAAGCATTTTATTATGTAAATCTATATAGCCGCATAGTAAATGAGTTATATTTTCATGTAAGGATTGATTGTATAAGAAAATAGGTAGCAATATTTGAATATTATGACTAAAAAATTTTGTTCGCATCAATTTAGAGTGCCAGCATGTCCTTTTTTATTCAAAACATTGAAGCGTAAACAAAATTCAGTAGTTTTCATACCTCAGACTGACTCATATAATAAAATTATTTGTCCGCAACAACCCAAAACTGACTATATAAGCATTTGCTTATGTAAATCTATATAGCCACAGAGTAAATGAGCTATATTTTCATGTAAGGATTGATTGTATAAAAAAATAGGTAGCAATATTTGAACATTATGATTACAAAATTTTATTCGCATCAATTTAGAGTGCCACCATGTCCTTTTTTATTCAAAATATTGAATCGTAAACAAAATTCAGTAGTTTTCATACCTCAGACTGACTCATATAATAAAAATATTTGTCCGCAACAACCAAAACTGACCATATAAGCATTCTAGTATGTAAATCTATATAGCCGCATAGTAAATGAGTTATATTTTCAAGTAAGGATTGATTGTATAATAAAAAAGGTAGTAATATTTAAATATTATGATTAAAAAAAATTTGTTCGCATCAATTTAGAGTGCCAGCATGTCCTTTTTTTATTTAAAATATTGAATCGTAAACCAAATTCATTAGTTTTCATACCTCAGACTGACTCATATAATAAAATTATTTGTTCGCAACAACCAAAACTGACCATATAAGCATTTTATTATGTAAATCTATATAGCCGCATAGTAAATGAGTTATATTTTCATGTAAGGATTGATTGTATAAGAAAAAAGGTAGCAATATTTGAATATTATGACTAAAAAATTTTGTTCGCATCAATTTAGAGTGCCAGCATGTACTTTTTTTATTCAAAATATTGAATTGTAAACAAAATTCAGTAGTTTTCATACCTCAGACTGACTCATATAATAAAATTATTTGTCCGCAACAACCAAAACTTACCATATAAGCATTTTATTATGCAAATCTATATAGCCGCATAGTAAATGAGTTATATTTTCATGTAAGGATTTATTGTATAAGAAAATAGGTAGCAATATTTGAATATTATGACTAAAAAATTTTGTTCGCATCAATTTAGAGTGCCAGCATGTCCTTTTTTATTCAAAATATTGAAGCGTAAACAAAATTCAGTAGTTTTCATACTTCAGACTGACTCATATAATAAAAATATTTGTCCACAACAACCAAAACAGACCATATAAGCATTCTAGTATGTAAATCTATATAGCCGCATAGTAAATGAGTTATATTTTCAAGTAAGGATTGATTGTATAATAAAAAAGGTAGTAATATTTAAATATTATGATTAAAAAAAATTTGTTCGCATCAATTTAGAGTGCCAGCATGTCCTTTTTTTATTTAAAATATTGAATCGTAAACAAAATTCAGTAGTTTTCATACCTCAGACTGACTCATATAATAAAAATATTTGTCCGCAACAACCAAAACTGACCATATAAGCATTCTAGTATGTAAATCTATATAGCCTCATAGTAAATGACTTATATTTTCAAGTAAGGATTGATTGTATAATAAAAAAGGAAGTAATACTTGAATATTATGATAAAAAAAAAATTTGTTCGCATCAATTTAGAGTGCCAGCATGTCCTTTTTTTATTTAAAATATTGAATCGTAAACAAAATTCAGTAGTTTTCATACCTCAGACTGACTCATATAATGAAATTATTTGTCCGCAACAACCAAAACTGACCATATAAGCATTTTATTATGTAAATCTATATAGCCGCATAGTAAATGAGTTATATTTTCATGTAAGGATTGATTGTATAAGAAAATAGGTAGCAATATTTGAATATTATGACTAAAAAATTTTGTTCGCATCAATTTAGAGTGCCAGCATGTACTTTTTTTATTCAAAATATTGAATTGTAAACAAAATTCAGTAGTTTTCATACCTCAGACTGACTCATATAATAAAATTATTTGTCCGCAACAACCAAAACTTACCATATAAGCATTTTATTATGCAAATCTATATAGCCGCATAGTAAATGAGTTATATTTTCATGTAAGGATTTATTGTATAAGAAAATAGGTAGCAATATTTGAATATTATGACTAAAAAATTTTGTTCGCATCAATTTAGAGTGCCAGCATGTCCTTTTTTATTCAAAATATTGAAGCGTAAACAAAATTCAGTAGTTTTCATACCTCAGACTGACTCATATAATAAAATTATTTGTCCGCAACAACCAAAACTGACCATATAAGCATTTGCTTATGTAAATCTATATAGCCACAGAGTAAATGAGCTATATTTTCATGTAAGGATTGATTGTATAAAAAAATAGGTAGCAATATTTGAACATTATGATTACAAAATTTTATTCGCATCAATTTAGAGTGCCACCATTTCCTTTTTTATTCAAAATATTGAATCGTAAACAAAATTCAGTAGTTTTCATACCTCAGACTGACTCATATAATAAAAATATTTGTCCGCAACAACCAAATCTGACCATATAAGCATTCTAGTATGTAAATCTATATAGCCGCATAGTAAATGAGTTATATTTTCAAGTAAGGATTGATTGTATAATAAAAAAGGTAGTAATATTTGAATATTATGATTAAAAAAAATTTGTTCGCATCAATTTAGAGTGCCAGCATGTCCTTTTTTTATTTAAAATATTGAATCGTAAACAAAATTCAGTAGTTTTCATACCTCAGACTGACTCATATAATAAAATTATTTGTCCGCAACAACCAAAACTGACCATATAAGCATTTTATTATGTAAATCTATATAGCCGCATAGTAAATGAGTTATATTTTCATGTAAGGATTGATTGTATAAGAAAATAGGTAGCAATATTTGAATATTATGACTAAAAAATTTTGTTCGCATCAATTTAGAGTGCCAGCATGTCCTTTTTTTATTCAAAATATTGAATCATAAACAAAATTCAGTAGTTTTCATACCTCAGACTGACTCATATAATAAAATTATTTGTCCGCAACAACCAAAACTGACCATATAAGCATTTGCTTATGTAAATCTATATAGCCGCATAGTAAATGAGCTATATTTTCATGTAAGGATTGATTGTATAAGAAAATAGGTAGCAATATTTGAATATTATGACTAAAAAAATTTGTTCGCATCAATTTAGAGTGCCAGCATGTCCTTTTTTTATTGAAAATATTGAAGCGTAAACAAAATTCAGTAGTTTTCATACCTCAGACTGACTCATTTAATAAAATTATTTATCCACAACAACCAAAACTGACCATATAAGCATTCTATTATGTAAATTTATATAGCCCCATAGTAAATGAGTTATATATCAATGTAAAGATAGCAATATTTGAACATTTTAATTGACGAGATGGTACAAATGAACATACTTATATTACACTTTATTGATATCCCTTTCAATATACTGTTCAATTTACGTTTTTTTTTTATCATTTGTCAAAACAAAATCTTATCATGTTAATCCAAGGCAAACAAGGTGAATTTCGATTGAAAATTAATGTATTGAATACACCGAGTTATAGTTAGGAATTCGAAGAGACAATTATAAACGGGGAACGAAACAACGTAAACCATGATGTTTATATCCCATCATATAAAAATATTCTCCCGATGTCTCGGATAACCTTTCTTTCCGTATCGATATTTGCACATGTAACTTTTGAAAGGAAAATATAGAAAATCTGCCAATCAGTAAAGTTAATGGACTTTATGAAAGTGATTTTGTGTAATTTAATATTTCGAATTAAAAGAGTTTTTGAATTGTTCTGGTTTGAAACACATATACGTGAAATATAAAGACTAAAGGTCGCTTTTATAAAATAAATGTGCAAATGAACTTGAAGTTTATTTCTAAATTTACCCAATCAGTTAACGCGAAAAGTAAACGTGCGTTTACTTTCAAGTGCACGTAAAAATACACTTGTAAAATCTGTACTAAACGCCCGTTTACTTTTAAGTGCACGTAAAAATAAATTTGAAGAATTCTGAACTAAACGCCCGTTTACTACTGACTAAACGGACACATAGTAAACGCCCGTTTACTAGGGTAGACATTAGAAATTTCCATCTCGACCACGTTAACGTAATCATAGTAAACGTGCGTTTACTAGTAAACGGGAGATTTGAAGTTAACTAACGAAATATGTGCACGCGGCGTTAACTTGCGTTTACTTTATGTAATGCTTGGTCTGCACCCAACTGTACATACACCTAGGTCCTGAAAATGAATTGTGTTTCCTTCCCTTATTTTCCCTATCGTGCAGTGTACATTTGTTGAGGTTGTTTACAAACTTGAACCAATGGTTTCCCATTGACAGTAGCATTTCCTATTGATATAACAAGTTATTTAAGAAGTAATAAAATCAAATGAAATGATGTATTTAGTAAAACAGACATTTTTTCAATATTTAAATTAAGTCAACAAACCGATAATTCAACAATTTAGTTTGTCGCCTTTCAGTTTGTTTACTTAAAATGATTAATGTTTGAATGCACCATTAAAAAAAGAGATGGTTTATAATACATAATGATTTGCATTATGGTGCATGTGTTGGTAGGAGACTTGAATCTGAGATAAAGACATTCTTCATTATTACTTCAAAGAAAGTTATAATAATGGCAAGTCTCATTAAAATTTATTAAGTGAGGCTGAAAAAAAAATACCTTTTCTATCGGGTATACATGTAAACCATGCTGTTTATACCCCACAGAGAGTTTTATATGAATGTTTGATTGAATAAACCATAATACTCTATATTCTACAACAGTAATAGTATGACGCAATTGAACGACGTGTGACCTCAAGGTCAAACAAATACCGTGAAACAATTTTAAAGGTAAACATATTGTCTGCTACAAAAAAATTATCAAATGATTTTAATGAAGAAAAAAAAATTGAATATTATGTTTAGTATTCAGAAATGCGAAATTCACAAAAAAGATACAAGGTACTAAACCAGGACTTTGCAATTCAAATCATATCTAAAGTTAGCTAATTTTGTTTTCTAAAAAATCTTCAAATTAGATCACTAAAACTTTAATTGGATTTCCTTTCCTTATTTTTCCAATTGTGCAGTGTAAATTTGTTAAGGTTGTTTTCAAACTTTAACCTTTGGTTTCTCATTGAGAGTAGCATTTCTTATTGATGTAATATATAAAATTGAGAATGGAAATGGGGAATGTACCAAAGAGACAACAACCCGACCATAGAAAAAAACAACAGCAGAAGGTCACCAACAGGTCTTCAATGTAGCGAGAAATTCCTGCACCCTGAGGCGTCCTTCAACTGGCCCCTTAACAAATATATACTAGTTCAGTGATAATGAACGCCATACTAATTTCAAAATTGTACACAAGAAACTAAAATTAAAATAATACAAGACTAACGCAGGCCAGAGGCTCCTGACTTGGGACCGGCGCAAAAATGCGTAGGGGTTAAACATGTTTGTGAGATCTCAACCCTCCCCCTATACCTCTAGCCAATGTAGAAAAGTAAACGCATAACAATACGCACATTAAAATTCAGTTCAAGAGAAGTCCGAGTCTGATGTCAGAAGATAAAACCAAAGAAAATAAAAAAAATGACAATAATACATAAATAACAACAGACTACTAGCAGTTAACTGACATGCCAGCTCCAGACTTCAATTACACTGATTGAAAGATTATGATTTCATCATATGAACATCAGGCACAATCCTTCCCGCTAGGGGTTTAGTATCATACCATCATAACATATATAAGAAGAACATAACCCGTGTCATCCCAACAACTGATTTTTGAATAAATGTGTTTAGTTCCGATGCAAAGACCCTATAAGTGAATCAACATTAACGCCAAAATTACTATTTTAGGAGTACTAAAATCAAATGAAATGATTTTTTTAGTAATACCAAACAGTTTTACAATATTCAAATTAAGTCAATAAACCGATAATTTAACAATTTAGTTTGTCACCTTTCAGTTTGTGTTTGATTTACAAATGATTAATGTTTGAATGCACCATTAAATAAAGAGATGGTTTATAATTTATAATGATTTGCATTATGCTGCATGTATTGGTAGGAGACTTGAATCTGAGATCAAAACATTCTTCACTATTACTTCAAAGAAAGTTGTTATGATGAAAAGTCTCATTAACATTTAAAAAGTGAGGCGGAAAAACACCTTTTCTATGGAGTATAAACCCTGCTGTTTATACCCCATATAGAGTTTTATATGTATGTTTGATTGCATAAACAATAATACTCTATATTCTACAACAGTAATAGTATAACGCAGTTGAACGTGTGACGTCAAGGTCAAACAAATACCGTGAAACAATTTTATAAGTAAGCATACTGTCTGCTACAAAAAAAAATTCAAATGATTTCAATGAAAAAAACAATTGAATATAATGTTTAATATTAAGAAATAAGAAATTTAAAAAAAAAGTCACAAGGTACTAAAACAGGACTTTGCAATTCAAATCATATCTTAAGTTAGTTTATTTTATTTTTTTTGTTTTCCACAAATCTTCAAAGAAGATCATTAAAACTTTAATTGGATTTCCTTTATTTAATTTTTCCAATTTGCAGTGTATATTTGTTGAGGTTGTTTACAAACTTTAAGTATTTGTTTCTCATTGAAAGTAGTATTTTTTATTGATATAACATGCTATTTTAGAGGTAATAAAATCAAATGAAATGATATATTTAGTAATAAACATTTTTTTTAATATCAAATTTAGTCAACAAACCAATGATTCAACAATTTAGTGTGTCGCCTTTCAGTTTGTATTAACTTCCAAATGATTAATGTTTGAATGCACCATTAAACAAAGAAATGGTTTATAATATCAAATTATTTGCATTATGCTGCATGCATCGGTATGAGACTAGAATCTGAGGTTTAGAAATTCTTTATTATTACTTCAAAGAAAGTTATAATAATGGCAAGTCTCATTAAAATTTAATAAGTTAGGCTGAACAAACACACCTTTACATTTTATAATAAAGATGATTTGCAAATTTGACAGAATATGGCAGTAATGTTCTGAAATATAAAAAAACATTAACAAATGTGTTGTTTTGTTAGGCCCAAGTAATCAAAGGCTAACTCGGCCTAAAAAATCTTAAAATCGCGAAAAATTAATAACATGTTTTTAGTCATTAGATTTCCTTTATCAAGGAAGTGATTTTTTTTAAATTTTATTTTCAAACATAACATGTATTATATCATTGCCACCGTTATTTATATGAACTTGAAGCTCCAAAGAGCCAGTTTTGCTCAACGGTATCTACTGTTATTTTCGAAATCATTTAGAATTAGGTTAACAACATAATCAATAGTACAAGATATCCTTATTATACTCTAAAACCAGCTTGCCAAAAGGTTCTTTTGTGTAAATACAAAGGTACAACACTTTTTAATCTAAATGTGAAAATCAGGGGTCATCACTAAAATATGAGTCAATGTGACAACAATTCCCGATACCTGTATTGACTCACCAGGTCAGTTAAAATGAATACCCTGCAATTATTCGTACAAATAACATATGGACTAATCGCTGAAAGCCCCAGTCCTAAAATATTGAAAAACTATCCATCTGCTTTCAGAATTCATTGGTGTTAATAAACTCATCATAGATACCAGGATTCAATTTTGTGTTTACGCCAGATGCGCGATTTGTCTACAAAAGACTCATCCGTCGTAACGATCGAATCCAAAACAGTTAAAGACCCCAAATAAAGTACCAAAGGGAAGAGCATTGATATGCATTCATTCGGGCTAACGCTTTCAATTTTAATGTGATACTAACGACATTGAATTGTATAATGATTAAAGTGCATTACTGCTGTACGATGGACGAGGCCTTTATGGATATAATAACAGACTATTAAACAAGATGTTCTTTACTGATTTTTGAGTTAAATTATATGTCTTCCCGTAAAACTAAATCGTAATCAGTATATAAGTCTGAATCACAAAATGGAACTCCTATTGTCATACAAAAAAGACAAATCATTTTATCCTTCAAACAATCAAATATTATACAATAAACAGATCTACTTTAACATTTTTGTGTAATTGTACTTGTACAAAATATAGTCTCCTGGTACACTGATTCCATGTTACGCAAGCGGTAAGTAAATATTTCTGGGTAAAATTTTATTTTGGGGACTTCTTCGCGTTTTGCATTTAAATTATTTTCGATGTCTAAAAAAAAAATTAGGCTCATCCAATTATATTTCATATTTTTCCACAATATACGCATACATGTATCATATTCTGCGGCCTGAAAAAGGCAGTACTGTATTCATAAACCATTAATATTTAGTCCGTTAGTAAATAGAATAAAGCGTTGTGTTTGGTAAGTAATTATGGACTCTCCTCTTTTTCAAATCTCCGTAAAAAGCTGTATTTAGTTTCATAAGTCAATTATAATCGCCCATTACTGTGTTTCAGTAAGCGTGGTGTGTAATTTCTAATGTCCTTATTATAATTGCATTGCAAAATTTAACAATATATAATATATGTTTTTTTATCTATACGATGCAGTTATTTTTGAATTTATCCCCGTTCATATAGTAATATAAATATGTTTAAATAGTATTCTACACGTTGAGGTTCTATGTATATATATATATATATATATATATATATATGTATCTTTGTGGTGAAATTTACAAGATATATTAAATAGATATCACGTTTTTCTTAAATACAAATTGGAAAGTTATAAATTTAGATAAAAATGTGATACAATAAAAAAACGGATATGACCCAAACAGTTGTTGTTACGAGATCTAGAGGAAGATTGATAAATTAATTATTTGTTGGGTGTCCAGTGGAAAATATTTCACTCATTTCAGGAAGAAAAAAAATAAACAATAAATACAATAGGTAGATCCTGTTATAGACACTGACCGGGTAAAAGGTCGGAGAATTTTTCACAACTCGCAAAACAAATGATATAGTGCACGTGGATAGGGACACATTTTTTTGCTTACAACTGGCCACCAATGGAACTTTTAAAGAATCTTATGCAAGTTTCTAAACATTAATGGAATTATGGCTCTTTCTTCACAGGATCTTCAAACGTCCCAACCCTGACCGTTGTTGCTGCGTACTTGTACAGCACACAAAGCCAGAATGATGCACATCTTCGGTGAGAGTTAAACTATCGATTGGGAGGAGAACAAAGTGACCGTTTTCTACAGTCACTTTTCGGAGGTAGAAAAACGCATCAATCATTCATCAACACATATTTCAATCCATGTTTATTTTTGATTCGTAAAGATACTATTGACTTTTGTTGATCTTTTTTTTACTTTCAAAATGATACGCTATACTACAATATCTACTGATGTTATGTAAATTCTATGTTTGACACTTTTTTTGAAAGCTAAAATGTCATTATAATATTTTGCAAGGAAAAGCGGCATAACTCAAATTGTGAAAGAGAGCTTAAATTCATCGACAACTTAGTATACTATCAATGACAAAAAGTCTTTCAGATTTTGTATAGAGTAAATATTTTTATTTTTATTTTCAACAGGAACACAGTTTTAAGGAAGCGCATAAGCGTCACACCAGTCATATTGATCTTTTAATGTCTTCCTTTGTTTGCGTTGTAAGGCAAAAGCCTTTGTATTATACAATATAACCATGTGTGCATCTAATAACCACTTGCCTCAACTTCAGCGATATTAGGCGATTCGTCCGCTTGTCTCTCCTGATGTCCGTCTGTAAATAATTAATGTGGTATCGACTTTTCGTAAAAATACCGTCATAGTTTTTTTTTACAACTCTTTCTGTTACTTTGGCTTTTATGTTTACTATTTAAACATGCTAACGGGTACGCTCATAAGGGGTCCTCACTAAAATATGAGTCAATGTGACAATTGTTGGTGAGATTATTTGTAAATAGCATAATGAATTAGACAATTACATACCGGCATTTAATTATGACATGTGTACCAAAGTTTCGAATCGTTTTGTACCGTTATTAACTGTTCTGTTGATAGCAACTTAATCGAATCTCTTACATGTACTTACAATTAATACAATTTTAGTTGACGTCCCTCCCCCCCCCCAAAAAAAAAAAAAATTATTGAAAATTTAAAAAAAAATACAAAATGGATTGACACAACCAATGACTCATCAACAGCAAGTTATGGATAATACATTGCCAAATTAATATTTACCTAAAAAGGTTGACTGATCTTAAGATGCATATGATCAACCCTGTTTAAATGCTTACCATTGTGGGACTTTCGTTTGACAGCGCAGTGAGATTCTGGGAGGTTTTTACTGTTAATCAGATGCCTGCTTTTTAAAGAACCTATCCAACCAATACAGGGCCTTCCTCTTTCACTAAGAAGTAAGTTGTTACCGTTCCGAATATGATAGAAAAATTTGTCGTGGATCATCTCATTACAAATCAATCAATCAAGAAATCTTTTCGGGTTTTGAAATCATTTAGTTGATGTTGACCTTAGATGAATTAGTCAACTTTTTACTAGCATTTTTTCATACACATGATACATATTCACATGTACGGTTAACTCATCTTGTATTTATTAAATCGTATATAGTTTTTGGTTGTGTGAGTTTAACATTAAACTCAAGATAGAAAAGCACTTCGGAGACAAGACTGACAAAATGCGTAACGTCATGGTAGTTCTACATGTAAGTAGATATAAAAAGATGTGGTACGCGTGCTATATATACACCCATACCCATGATTTGTGCTGTTTGGTTTTGGTTATTATTGATCATGGCCTATCATGAGAACCTGTTGTAGATAAAAGCTAAGCTGAATGTTTTTTATGCATTCAAAATGTAAAAAGGTCAAGTCGCCATTTTCAAAATTTCGGCTGGTGTTCTACAAAAGTGTATTTTTCTAGAGCGTTTTTTTTTTCATGCAGCCTCCTGTCACTGCCTATCATTAAACCTAGCATGAATAAGATGTTTGCCAATTGGAATTGTTTACGAATTAAAGCTGGCAGGGGTTAGGGTCAGAATACCTGAAGTTTTGACCTCAGTTATATGTGTTTTATAAATTTACTTACCTTGGCCTCATATCCTCAATGTAATCTTCTGCTTGTATTCTGCAAATTATATCACCGTGACTTTTTGGTCCATACAACCTCAGGGCATTTCCAGCTATTTGTACCAAGTGTGGAGAAACTCTTTATCGGTTAATTTTTTATAACAAAAAAAAAAGATAGGGAGAGGTGAGTGTCATCGCTATCCGAATTTCGGTCGTCCGTTAAGGCGTTCCGCGAACTTACCTTCGTCAAAAAGATCAGTCAACATTATGCCATTGCTTATATTTGTTCCCACTTAAAACAAAACAGTTGTAGGGAATGTTCTACGAACTAACGTTGGGAGGGATGTAGGGTCGGCATACCCCCAGTTTGGACTCGAATTTTTGTTCCGTGGAACCTTCAGCCCATGCCAATCATTTGTGCAAAAAAACAAACGTTTGGAATTTTTAATTGATTAACGTGAGGATACTAGGGTTAAGGGCAAATTCCCAGCCTTTGGATTTTGTTATGGGCGATTTGCAAATAAACCCACTTTGGACTTTTGGAATAAGAAAGGTTAGGACATTATCTATCATTTGTACTTTGTGTGGACTAAATCTTTGCCTCGTGTGAACTTTAGACATCATTCTCCTTTTTGTTCATTTTCTAAGGATGTCAACAGGTACTCGAGTATTCGAGTATCGTTCGGTATAGTACCAAGCATTGAAAGTCAAAAAGTTACTTGACTAATCGGTTTCCTGTCTTCTTTATATAACATTTATCTTTTTGAGAATTTCTTACGAAAGATAAAAAGGCATCACTGATTGTCATACTAGTAAATGAAATACATTTCGTTTTAAATGCTTGTTCTCAATTGTCATTTAAAATGCCTCTAAAATTACGTGGGCTATACATAGGCTAACTAAACATGTCTTAGTTATTCCGTCACATCAGAACCGTCACAATAAATATTTTCGTCTACACTCTCAGCAGTTTCAAATTTAACTGTCTCGAGTGGGGGAATATCATAACTTACTTGTTACAGTGGTGAAATCTAAACTTACTTGGCGTTATCACTACATATAAATCTAATCAATGCTAGTCATCAACTAAACGGAGCCATGGTTGCCGAGTGGTCTAAGTAGTTACTACTCTAATCACTAGCTAGTAAATACTGAGGTTGCGAGTTCGAACCCGCTCGTACGGGTGCGCTCGACTCCAATCGTAATGTACTAAGATTGGCAGTGTTCTTTAGTTTAAATGTTTAATGTTATATTTGTAATTCTCATCGGATTGTCAGTGTTCTTTAGTTTAAATGTTTAATGCTATATTTGTAATTCTCATCGGATTTTGTCAAATGTGTTGACGTCGTTTCTATTATATTTATGTGTTATGGTAAAGAAAATTAATCACCGCCTTCATTTATCAGATTTGATTTCGTTCAACGTAATCAGTACGATATTTTACGTTTGAAGTTAGATTCAAAACAAACCGGACATAGTTTTATAATATAGTTAATTGCTACTTTAGTTTGATATTACTAAGTATTAAAATGTACTTTGTTTAGAATACAATATCAGTATTTAGTTCAAATAAATAATCTTAAATCAATCCTTATTCTATCTTATTCATTCTTATGTGACGTCATTTTTCATTTTTTGGTGATCTGTTTTACAAATTCAAATGACATCATTTTTTCGTCATTTTTCAGTTTCAAATAGGACGTCACTTGGCGTAGAGGTTTAAACTTATTCGGATGTGTCTACTTTTGTGTTTCAAATGTCTGGTTATGTAAATGTATTTCAGTTGTTTCCTGTAATTAGTTAATACTTCAGTTTTATCATGTACATCTTTTGTATATTCATTTTATAAAATTTACTGTTTGCAAAAGTATAAATTATTCTAAATTATAGGGATTTTCTGGTAACTAACAGAAAACCCTTGCCATTTTTGGCACAACCTTTTTGATCGTTTGGTCCTCGATGCTGTTCAACTTTGTACTCATTTCGGCTTTCAAACTTTTGTATCTGGGCGTCACACGTAGGTCTTGTGTGGACAAAATACACTTCTGGCGTATTAAAATTTTAAACTTGTTGCCTTTTGTTGGCTGTTGTTCGTGTGATTCTTTGTCAATTGTGTTCTCCAATTTATTTATATTGTAGTCCTGTGTTGTCATTTTGATGTTATATTTCACATGGCCATAAAAGTGCGAGGTTTGGCAGGAATATGGCCATTGTTATATTATCGTTCGTTTCTGTGTGTATTACATTATAACGTTGTGTCGTTTGTTTTCTCTTATTTTTGAGTGTAAATTCACATTGCGATAAGACGTGTCACGGTACTTGTCTATCCCAAATTCATGTATTTGGTTTTGATGTTACATATATATGTTATATTTGTTATTCTCGTGGGATTTTGTCTATGTGTGTTACATTTTAGTGTTATGTCGTTGTTCTCCTCTTATATTTAATGCTTTTCCCTCGGTTTTAGTTTGTTACCCCGATTTTGTTATTTGTCCATGGATTTATGAGTTTTGAACAGTGGTATACTACTGTTGCCTTTATTTTTTTTTTATCGAAGGTGCACTCCAGCTTCATTCACCAATAAAACCGACCGCCACAAAATATCCCGAAGCGGAGATTATAAGATACATTAAAACACCAAAGAGCAATCAATCAATCAAGTCATCATCAAATCCCTCCAACCTGTATCGTTGTTGGAAAAACAGTAAGACGAGTGTTTGACGGCAACTTGTCTTGAAAAATCACGTTCACGTTTTCCTATCTGCAATATTCGTATGGGTTGAAATCATGTACAAATGTAACTTTGTGTTTTAAATTTTAGTGTAAGAAATTCATGAGACCTCAACAATCCGGTATTATCAAGTAAGTCACAACTATTGATTTGTTTTTTACTAAAGAGAAAGAACAATGAAGAAGTATGGGAAGCATGCATAGCATTAATCTAAAGATCAACCTTGATTGTTTATTCAAATCAACAAAATGTGTTACGTTCGTCAGCATAATACTGGGGTTTTAACCGTTTAAAAGCTCTAGAGTTTTTCGACGATTATCACACTCAAATAACGTTTATCTAACACTGGTATCGAGGTTATTACGGTGTATGACCCCTTAAACGTATTCATTAATACTGATACTTGGATGTTTGAGGTGTTTGAATCTTAACTTTCGTTTATCATGTTTATATACCACTTGTATTGACATGTTACGCACAGTATACGTTGACACTTCAAAACATTTTCTTGTATATGGCAATACACATTTTAATTAATTGTATTCTGACTTCTGTGTGTACCATCTAATCATAAATGCAGTTAGTTTTCCATTTGTGTGTGTTAAGGTAGTTACTAATTTGTTTGTGGAAATCGTAAAACGATCCGGTAGAATTTTGTATTGTATTTACCTTTACATGTGATTTTGTTGTATCTGTTTTGTTCTTCGGTACACGCACTGAAAATACATGTTGCCATTTTAAGGTCATTTAGACTATTGGAGTGTAAAGCTTTTTTTTACGAACTGTAGCAGTTTTCAAATTTCACATTAGACATGCTTATTAACTAGAGATTGACACTCGGTGTAAATTTTGTTTTAAAATCATCAATGCGTAAAATCATTAAAACTGTTCGAATATAGTTATGTACACCAAGATTATTGACTTAAGGCAGGCATATAAGTTAATAGATTTGAATTAGTTAATTTTATTTGTAATACTCATGATACTTTAACATATGTGAGGCAACATAGTAAGATTCATTTCAATATATATTTGTAGATCTGCTGATCTTACTTTGGCTTATTTAACCATCTGAAAAAGAAAAAAAATGTTAATGCGAAAATAGCAAGAGCATATAAAATCAATGAAATAGGAACACAAAAAAAAAAATAATTCTAAGAAAGACGCTTACTTTAAAGTGATATGGATGATTAACTATTTGTGTTGTCTGTGATTTACAAATATGAACCATAATTTGCAGAATGTGAATCAAAATACAATTCAAACATATAGTGTTGTGAGGTACATCCACAAAAGAACTTTGGACTCATGAAATTATTCAACGTGTTGTTTTAATTTTTTGTTTTCGACATTGACATATTAAGCACAAATTTGCAAACGTAATGACAAGTACAATGTATATGCAAATCAAATTGCAAAATCAAAACCTCAAACGAATGGATAACTACTGTCATTTTACTGATTTGGTGCAGGCATTTTCTCATGTAGAAAATAGTGGATTAAAATTGTGCTATAATCCTTATCACTGAAAAAAACCTACTACAAACATGCATACATTGGCATACAGACCAAGCATATTGGTGAAAATTACAGCCAACGTAAAAAAAACTATCTGGGGTAAGCCAAAACGTACATGTTTTACGTCGTGTTACAATGGTTAAGTAAATCATGGTATTTGTCGTTGCTTTGCATTATATTTTGACAAAGTCGGTAATTGTACAAAATCTAGTTTAGAAACTAGTTTCCTGAAGAAATCACTTGTGTTTTTGCGTTTAAAGTGGTAGTTTATAAGCATCAGTAAATAGTTTGCAAGGCCAGGAAGCTTTGAGGTTGCATATATATTTTATCTCTGGTGATTCCTCAAATAAACGAAAATCATTACACTTGCAAAACTATCCCCCACCCCGAAAATAACAATAAAAATGAGGTTATTTCAGATGCTCCGGAAAATCAACGTTGTCTAATTATCTTTGCACTATCATCATGATCATGTTATTAACCATATGAGTAATTTTCGAGAAAACACATTCTGACCTCACGTACAAATACACTAATTATAGATACATGCACTAGAACGTGATACACTATGGAGACCCGCGTTGCGACTAAAAAAAGCCAATCAGTGATTATTGGAAGGAAAAGTTCAAAAAAGCATAATAGATAAAAATTACGTGAACACTGATAACCTACAATTCCGGAAGGTCTACCAAAGTTATACATTGGGAGCAGAATATTCTTAAAATTTCGCAAACTTTAAAGAAAAATAAATAAATAATTACCGATTATATTTTTTAAATAGTAGATCAAATATTATTCGTAGCAACACAAAAGAGCTGACTACTAATCTAGTGATACTATTGGGGAGAAACGTTCACAATCAGTGATATCGAACCATTGATTGCAAGTTCACTTATCATCAAATTGTAAAAAAAAAATTGCAGAAGGTGTCAGAGACAAAAACCGAACCAAAGGACAGAAAACTGACGAAGGCCACATATGAGTCTAAAACACAGGAAGATAATCATTGATAATCCCGCACCCGGTGGCAGGCTTCAGCTGGACCCTAAAAAAGATGTGTACTAGTTTAGTGAAATGGACGTCACACTAAACTCCTAAATTTATGAATGAATTTTTTAAAAACATACAAGACCAACAAAGCCAAGTGAATCCTTTCTTTAGAAAGGCGCAAAAAAAAAAACAGCTTGTTACATTTCTGAGATCTCAACCCTCTACCATAACTTTAGAAAATGTAAAATAAACAAACACCCAGCAATATTCAATGTAAAACTCAGTAAAAAAGTTTTGAGTCCGACGTAAGGTAAGGTAGCAAAAGAATCTACCTAAAACTGACAAGCCTGCTGCAGAATTCAATTTAACTGAATAAAGATTTTGTTTTAACCATATGAATATCGAACACAAATTCTCCGGTTAGGTGTTAAATGTTATACCATATACCAGCATATCTTATACGCAAGACATGCGTATTGTCTACACAAGTAACACTCGATCATCAAAGTTAAAATGGCAAAATAAACAAATAATAAAGTATTAAGTTGGAGAGCAAGAAGGACACACAATTCCGAAAACCTTACTATTAAATTCCACCATGATAAATTGCTGAACCAGACAAAAGAAAAGAACAATACACAAAACCAAATATGACAAACAGTTAATAAAACAACTGCTTGATTACATGTTTGAGATTGTGAACATGTGGACACACGCGTGTGATTCTGTTTGATAAAATCCCTCCTGCCGTTGACAATAACTAAGTAACCGCACAATATTCTATGCTTAAACATTTTGAATATTGACTTACGAAATACTTTATAGTATGAACTCAAACATTTGTCAAATGCAGAATTTCGCATCCTTGTTCTTATTTTTCACAATTGAAATAAAACTTACATGTACATGATCGAAGGCATTCAGGAAGTTTCTGACCTACAATTAATACTGTACAATAGATTCATTCTTTATTTGTTGCCAAAAAAATCCATTTTTTTAATAAAACTATTTCTTGAAAAACATGTAAGCGTCTGCATATAATTATGAAAACACTTACTTTTTGTCAGCTTTATTTCACACTTTCTAAACACTTATAATCGAAATAGTTTTATTTATGTTTATCCCTTTAATTAACATATTTTCTAAACATCTAGGGTAAATAATTTCTACAAATTTTAAGGTCACCAAAGATACCTTATTTTTAAGAGGTGTATTACTATTTTTACTTATTGTTGCTTATTCTTTAGTTTTCTATGTTGTGTCATGTGTACTATTGTTTGTCTGTTTGTCTTTTTTATTTATAGCCATGGCGTTGTCAGTTTATTTTCGATTGATGAGTTTGACTGTCCCTCTGGTATCTTTCGTCCCTCTCTTTTAATCTCATAAACAAATAAACACTATATTCAGTTTTGACAATTGTCACAAGTTGTTAAAGCGCACATGCTGCGTAGATATGATCACGTTTCTTCATTATATTTTGTTATACAGGTGAATATAGTTTGACATAGGGGATTACTGGAGTGCACCTGTAATTTGATGTATAGTAAATCCCGCTCAAATGAACTAATACAAATATATATTAATAATATAACATGAACAAAGTTAAAATAACATTTTTTTTGTATATAATACAACTTTTGGATACATATACAATATAAAACTTCAGAAAGCAAATACTTTTAAAAATCATGAAACGCTTTAAGTTGAGGGATCATTAAGAGCATATTTCAACCAAAATGAACCAAATGAACGTTTTTGTTACATATATTAGGCCGTTAGATTTCTCGATTAAATTGTTTTACGTTGTCATTTCGGGGCCTTTTATAGTTGACTATGCGGTAAGAGCCTTGTGCATTTTGGAAGGCCGTACAGTGACCTATAGTAGTTATTTTCTGCGTAATTTGGTCTTTTGTGGAGATCTGTCTCATTTGCAATCGTATCACATCTTGTTTTTTTTATATGTAACAAAATAATAACAATATAACCAAACGAAGACCACATGAGTAAAGTACATATACTAAGCTTCTAGCTTTGGTATTGCAATGCAATAACTTCACAATAAAAGGTAACTATCTCTATAAGTTAATCGGACAGCAACGGAAACAAAGACGCATCGTCTTATGTGATGAATAGCCATCTTAAATATGACATCTAATCACATCTAATCCACGCAAATTGGAAAGAAAACGAAAAATATTCTGAACTATCTTTCCCGAGCCACTGTACTGGATTTCCGTAGGCCCAAAATCCTAAATGACATGTTGGTGAGAGCTGATTTATCCTCTAAAGTATGTTCTTTGTATGTAGGCTCTTGCAATGGTTGTAGACACAAACAATATATGACTTGCAAACAAATACTGAATACCCAGACTTTTAACATTCACTCCACTGATACGGAATACACCATATGTTGTAGTGTTATTTTATTGTTTGCAAGACTACACATGCTGTGTGTCTTCGTAAATGTACATGTGGTAAACAGTACACTAGCATGTTGGTGAGTCAGAACAGCCATTTCACAACCGAATGAAAGCCATTGTAGCGACTATGAATGCAAGCCAGACCTTCCTCTCAGTCAACGTTTGAAATCCCCTGGTCACGTTACGGAAAATCTCAATCAACTGACCGTTATGATCGTAAATGAATATCACAGCACTGTTTGTGCTAGGGAGGGTAGACTCATTCGGAAAATATGTTGGATAAGAAAACTAAAAACGTGATAAAAAAAAAGGTGTAGTTCGAATTGGCTCAGTGCTTTTCATTGAATTACATTACTTAATACTACAGCCTCTATTGCTTTTATCCCTTTTAAATTGTAATATTTGCTTGATCATTTTCAAGCTGCAATTTATGTAGAATAAATAAATACATATACGCAGCCTCTGTTGTAAATACTCTAGTGTTGTCAAGTTTGGAATATTAAACTAGCTTAGATCGGTTAGTGCTGTTTATTGGGATTGTATTTCCACGCCATCGTTGTTGTAACATCCTAACTTTTTTGACTTTTGAAATTTTAGAACTGTATTAGTTTATATCACACATTACTTTTTTTCATTGAAAAGTCTATCTTTGCAGTCACTGTTGCTAATAACTATATAACCGCATAATTCTTGAAATTTAGAATTGTGGAAGCATCGGTTTAAACTGTATAATTATATATATTTCAATAATGTTATAGTTCAATCAAAATAAATTGATATAATTCAGTTTACTTCACAATCCTACTGATGAAGGATATCTGTTATCCGAAATATTTATAGATACTTAAAAAATCCTTTTTATTGTTATTTGTGCTGTTTTGTACACTTTATGGCGTTTATATACTATAAACAAAGTCACAAGAACCCAATGTTTGGTAAAACAGAATATCAGCCGAAAACGACTTATGATACATTATCATCATGATCATTATAAATAAGTTTTATTCCTTACAAAAAAGGACAACGCTTTTAAATGTAATAGTTGTTTTGTTACAAATGTATTTAAACAAACAATTCTTTATGATTTCTAGATTTCAGCGGTAGCTATAATAGATTAGCTAATAGAGGAATAAATTCCCATTACACTTAAAGCAAGAGAGTTACTTGGTTCATGCACAAATTATTGGGCCTGAAATATGGAGGTTGTTGGTGTAAAAAAGTGCAAAATATTATATGAACAATTAGTATATTGAGTTGATTTTAATCCTCAATTGACAGAACTGTTCCAATTCAATTAGTAATTATAATGCTATTAGATACTACTTAATTATGCAGTTAATGAAATCGAATATCTTTTGAGTGCACTTGATGAAATGGAATATCATCTATTTAATCTCTAGACTTTAAAAAAATATACTTATTTTAATTTCCTAATATCTTCTTTAAATTTCATGTACCGCAAAACATAATAATGTAGATCTGCAGAAACTCGTGTGACAATCTCAAACCCACATGATCTAATGATCGGCTTAGTACCGGCCTTTAATAAAGGAGTTTTCAAATCGCATTATTAATCAAAATCAACATTATAAGGACATGCTTTGCTGTATAATTCATGTCTGACATCAGAATAAAAACATTGAAAAAGAAAGTGCGTCTCTATTTCAATTTGAATAAAACTTAAAATGTCTAAATTGTGTTGACTTACCAGTATAACCATATTCTTTGCAATATCCCACACAACCTTTCAGTGGTACCTCTTTAATAAAGATGCAAAACAATAAAGGAATAATAAAAAAGAAGGCATTTTAGATTGAAGTTTATAACATCTGTTTAGTGTGTCCATACTATATCATAAACTAATTACAATAAAATAACGAATTATTGAAAATGAATTGTTTTTTTTATACTAACAATTCAAAGACAAAGATGCAAATAGGGCTTAACCCTGGCAGTTAATCATCTTAGAAAAAATCATTTCTAAATAAAAAATAAAACAATTTAAAAAATCATTGAGTACTTGAACAACAAATATTGCATCACGTTGACATGAACAATGATGAAGAATCATTGTTAAAAGCTTTTTGAAGATAGATTTTTCAGAAAACTTGAATTAAACAAAAACCGAGATAAAATTGTCACGAAAATATGCATAAGGCGTATTTTGCAAAATGTTTTGAAATGGTTTTTTTTTGCATTGATTTGACAGTCTAACTATTTGAACCATAAGTCTTTTATAGACAAAACGTACTTCAGTAGAACCAAATTATAAGTCAATGTATTACCTTTGAAGAGTATTCATTTCTAACAAGTAAGTGTAAAAGGGTACAACATAACCAACAAAAAAAAGTAGTAAAACCATTAACCAATGTTAAATATTTCGTAATTTGTTTCAATATAGATGTTTGGGAGGAGTGATCATTGCGAGTCATGTATTTCAATCTGAGTGACATGAAACAAGAGATGGGAGGTATTTAAATTTTGTTTTTTCAATAAAAACTATATGCAATTATGTTGTTCCTACTTAAAGTTTCCCATACTCATCAGAAACGACAAAATATTGAACTTACTGTCACAGCTACTAATGCATCCAGCCATTTCGGGTCCTGTAAAAGTAAGCTATAGGTAAAATGGCAATGAGTACAAAAGTAAATGTTTTCATTGGAATATATATTCATGTTGACTAACCATTGCAAAATCCAATTGTATTGTTTTGTTGTTAATTTGACAGTGTTTGGTTAAAATATACCCCGTAAATTAATGATCATATTTTCACGACTACTGTAGTTCGTTAAGTGAAAGCTTTCTGTCTTTTCCCGTAAAATACAGACATAATTTGGATAATATTGGTGACTTATAATCTCCCCAATATTTGTTTTGTTAAATATCCGATCAATAACATAATTGAATATATTTTCTAAATAATCAGGGTTCTAACTGTATATTAAATACGATTTTGTCAGCAAAAAGTGTAAAAAATAATGAGACCCGTCAGATAATTATATTTTAAATCACTGCATGCATATAAGGTCAGTATTCTTCAGTGATCAAAACGGTAACTGGAAAGCCATTTATTACACCTCAATTTAGGACAGACTCCTGACTTTTAAAGAGTCGAAATAGGAAGAACTTATCATGTAGACCCGATGGAAATATAATTTTATATATATATATAGTCATAACATAATTAGCAAAATAAGTAACAAGTTAACAGTTCCAGTTCATTCAATTTCATTTTTCCATTAGGACTTTTCAGGATAACTGATATAGCGTCGTTATGGGCGACGTCGTTAAGGAAGTTTGTTTGCGGTCAAGGTATAAAATATTTGGTAACAGGCAAAATAAAAACATTTAAAGATGGCTGAAAATTTCATGTGAACGCCAATATGACTTGTATGACAACAAACTTTATTTACTGCGTCACCTGTTCTGGTTGTCATGCTAATTATATTTGAAAGACCGGTAATAGCCTATGTGGACGGGTCTGAGTACATAAAGAACAAAAAAAAAAAACACCCGCAATACAGAAACTCGCCAATTAGTGCCCATCTTGACACGTGTGGTGAAAAAAAATATTTTTAAATAATTCCTATTTTTAAATGTACATGTAAACGGGATGAAGCCTATCGAAAGTAGATAGAACGTTATTTTATCACAACGTTCCGATCAAAATTAAATCTAGAGAACTTTTAATTACGAACAATGCCGGAACGTCACAAATCTCCTTAACGACGTCGCCCAAAACGACGCTCTATCAGTTATTCTGAAGAGTCCCAATGGAAGGATGAAATCGATTGAACTGGAACTGTATACTTGATACTTACTTTACTTATTATTTTATGAATATATATATATATATATCTGCACTTGTGAATTATTTTGTTTACGTCTATACATATATATGTATGTTTCAAATTAAGCATATATTAAGGCCGATAAATACATTGTGTATACCCAAAAAGCACTTACCTGGTGAATATTCATCCATGCAATTTCGGACACAAACACGTGTAGCTATTTCGTCTCTGTGAACAAAAAAGCCTGAGCTAGATTATTTTGAAAACTCATATTATAAACATGACATTAATAAATAAATCTAACATTGTTTATTTTCAAGGTGAGTTTATTGGGGTTTTATGCATCTAAACGATCATACTAACTATAACGACGGTATTTGCGACATATTTCACTTAGTACAAGAAAATATTGTTAAATGAAACATCGTGTTTTTAAAAAATAATTTTATGCTAGCATTTAACTAATAATGTACCAGTGAAGAAATCTGTTAACAGCATGTGATATATTGTTGTTGAATAAAAAAAAAAAGCATTTAACTAATAGGTCTCTGAAAGGTATAAAGATACTGAGACTTTTTTTCAAAAATATGTGTCAAATCTAATCTCTATTTGTATGTTTTAGTTTAATCCATATATATCTTTACAATTTAATGATTGTTGTATAAGTTTTTAACAATAATGAATTACCAATATTCGCCATGTTTTTATTTCAATCAAAATTTGCATTGGTATAGTAATTTTTCTTGTTGTGAAAATAAGGTTTTAAATCAATGAATAGCAAAGACTGTCAAATTTTATACTTTCAGAACTCGTCAATACAACAAAGTAATAATGTCATAATACTACATGTAACTATAACAACACTTTCTAGTCTGATGTATATTGTACAAATACTCATAAATGTGTTATACAATCTTTGCAATTATTGTTGGATTGTAGTGACGTTACATTGTAACAGGTCCAGTTGTACTGCACCAGATGTCCATCTTGTTAAGAAGTAGTAAAATACGTAAGTGATAATCGAGGAAAATATATTTAAACATACAAACGTCCAAGAACTAAGAAAACCAGTTTTACCCAGACACGGCCAAGGAATCAGACCTTAGCGCGAGGGAGATAATTCATTATGTAATTCCAAATGACAATTTGTGAGAGAAAAAAAATCTTATTTTAATGGCAATACCAAAGATTTTATCAAATTTTTAGTGGAACTTTTTTCTTGTTAAACATTTTATCATACATTTCACAAAACCTCCCGTTATTGAATTCGGTAGCTATATAGTTAAACAAGAACATGTCATTAAATACATCTTTAATAGCAAATTGCTAATAGAAGAGCATCACATTATTACTTACCTGGCACGCCTTTAACTTGCTGGCTACAAACTAATATGAAAAGTATTAACAAGCAAGCAAACATCTTTTCGCTGGATTATTAAAAGTATTTGACGAATAAACTTCAGTACAGTTAGTTTAAATTGATAATGTTTATTTCAAAACTTTGCTGCTGTCGTTTATATACTATATGTCTGTCATACTTTGTTTGAACTTACCTATTGATAGAAAAACACTTTATGCTTACTTATGCCTACGTATTTATCATACGTGAAATAGTTAAATTTAGCATTAGTTTCACAAAGGATTACATTATATGCCCACACAACAACTTAGCATGTAAGCATATACAATTAAACCGAACTCTATCGTTAAGTTCGAAAAGGGAAACTCCATGACACAAAAAAACTGACTAAAAGCAAACGTGATAAAAAAACCGAAACGAGTGCACAAAAAATGTAACTAAACTGTTGTGAAAAGTTACAAATTCTGTGTTTGCTTACGTTGATATCTTAATCGTTGTTGATACAAGAAAATGAATTTATAGAGAGCATGATATGAGTCCACAAGTTTGTGATAATATTTTAGGGTTAAGCACCTTTGTTGGATGAGTTTTGTTACACATTTTTTACCGAGTTCAAACTGAAAAAGGAATCAATTTTCCCTCATAGAACCTTTTTTCCCCACAGAAAAAAAAAACACAATTCCTCAAGGGAACAACTTATTTGTTTTTCTCAAAGGGAATCGAAAGCTTCCAAGTTTTTATTAACATTATTAATGTCGTCTGGTTTATCAACATTGTCCTTAATGAATACGCATTTCTCTAGTACACATAGAAGTTTATGAAGTACATCGTAAAATCGCGTCGTACTTGTAAAACTTGTAAATATAGTATGGACTAAAATATGTACCAACGTAAAAGTAATTGAGTCTCCTTGACAGTTTTAATAGATAGATTGATTGCTAATGTTTGCTTTAGTTAGAACCTTCCAAACAGATTATTTTGGTTTTGGTCCTTGCTTGTCAATAGTAAGATTCGTTTTTGTTTTTGTTTTATTCTTCTTTTTGCAGGAAGTAACGAATTTTAAGAAGAATTTGCCTAGGAAATGAACTAGCTTCAGCAGACATCTTTATTGACAAATGCCATATCTATAATCTGAGTAATTAAGATAATCTCATTTATGCCATTTTATACAAATAGTCCGGACGATTGGTGCAGATATAGAGCAGAATTGCTCACTTGATGAGGAAAGCATGGAACTTTGCACAGTAGTTCTTGGTTGTATACCCTTTGATTTCAGGTATGGACCCACTCTGAAAATCCAATATGGCTGCCATTTTCAAGATGGCGGAAAAACGTTATAAATATCAAGATTGTCCGCAAGGTATTCTATATAACTTCGGAAATTAAAGTGATGATTCTGCAAAAAATGGTCTTCATGTTCTTGAATTGGTGGAATATTAGGTAACTCCTCTGAACGTTGAGGCAGTGCCGAAGGCACCTTGTCTCGTGTCTCTTCTATGCCACGTCTTACTTCACTTATCGAGTTTTCATCTGCCGTACCCACTATATCGTCAAATTATTCTATGTAATCAAATAGTGTACCTTTCTTCAGGCGGATTACACGGTTGCCATCATTTAAAATGGTTAAACGGACAACTATTTCCAACTACATGCGAAACCAATTGGCAACTAGTCAGCGAGCATGGTCCTAAAATGAACTCCTGGTCAGCACTTTTATTACTTTTAATGGTAACAGCCATTTCTGAGTTTGGCGGAACTATGATGGTTCGTTTTATGCAAACTTGCTGAGTTAAAATCTCGTTTCCACTGTTAACAAATACCGCATTTATCACATTATTGTTGATGGTAAGCGTGGGAGTACTCAGATTTATCACTGCGCGCAGTGTGTCCAAAATAGCTAGCCTAAGTATATAACATCGTTTTTAATAGCTCTTTGCACACATCCATTTGTATGTTTACTCTATCAATGTCGAGAGTCGTTCTTTATAATCTTCTCAATAACAAAACCACGTAGCGTTACGGTCTCCAAATCTCCTTTATCTGCCGGAATTAATAACTCATTAACTAATGTTATCATTGCAGCAGTGTCCACAATCATTCTCACATTCTGGTCATGTATGTTACCTCGTACTGTTAAGCTCTTTTAAATGGTTCGTCGGATGACATTATATCGGACGAGGCCGTGGGCCTCTGTTAGATTTTGTGATGAGGTGACGTTTCATGGCCAATAGACTTGTGAGTCGAGCGTTGGTCTACTGGCCTCTTACTGTTTGAAGACTCCTTTGTCGGGGTTGCGCTTTGATTTGCTCTGTATTCTGGTGAAGGTGACTGTTGTCCGAAATAGCCGGGATTTTTTTAGTTAGTCGGTGGAGATGCTAACCGTTGTCCTTCGATACTATATGATATCTGGCTTAGTGGGTTTGTTGCTGGTCGATAGGCATTAAACTTGAATGTATTTCTATCTGGCGATCTACCACGATTGTATTGCTCAGGAGATCTTCCACATGTATAATGGTAAGGTGATCTTCCATTGAATTGGTGATATTCCATGATTATATGATCAAAAGGACCAAGGTTATATTGATCGGCCAATCCATGGTTATGCTGATTAGTTTAAAGCATAACATCAGCTAGATTTGTGTGAGGTTATGCACCTCATTTTCTAAAGGACTGCTCACATTTCCTTTATAGGTCGGTGATACTGCACCATGAGCAAAGTAGACTTGCCGATGGGCATAATTGGCACTTTTTGATCCATATATCGCCATCTGGTTGGCTATTGTTTTAACGCCTTGTTGAATATTTCTGGGTTCTTTTCTATTACATGCCTTGCAGAATCTTTGTCTTTTATTACATCCTCGGAGGAATGCTTCGGTTCCAATCTCGTTTGGTCGTACACTAATTAACTTATAACAGATGCCAGTTGTTAGAAGATACCCTGCTGTTCGAATGTCTTTTTTCCTGTCTTCAGACTGCTAATGTTGCTGATATATTTCTCCCATCTGTTCGTTATTAATATTCATTGCCTCTTTCTGTTCAGCTTGCATCGTAATAAGACGAAGAAATGTTTTATCAATTTGCGCTTTGCTCTGTTTTATATTGCGGTAAATCTCAACCGTTCTTTAAGCATTAGATTTTCTATATGCTAAAAATTCTTGTTACAATTTTGTAATGGTTATTTCTGAGATGTCTGCTGTTAAAACGTATTTAGTTGTGGGTTTCTCAATATCCCCAAGTGATTCAGGTTCTGCCGTTTCAATGGTCTTGTCCAGGTTGTCCTCAATTCCTGCCAATTCACTTATACATGTATGTGTTTAAATGATTCTCAATTCACAGTATTATATCTCAAATTGCAAAATATTACGACTAAAGAAATAAGATAGGCATTGAATAATATCTTAGGGCAAATAAATCCCAAATCACAGTTTTTAATGTGTCACCCAAGACAAAAATTGTGCAGCTTTTAATGAAAGCTACTACTGCAGCTTTTTATGAAAGCTACTACTTTGTGTATGAAATGACAAGCCAGTTAAAATAAAAAAGGACAGAACTGGGACAGAGACTTAATGACACTATACATCAATAAAATGCTTGAATTCAGGTCAATTCTCAATAATGAATATTTGCTTATTTTTCAAGGCGGTCATTTTGAAAATAGCCGCCATTTTGAATTTCAAAGATAGCTCTTAACAAAATCTTGCTATACACCAAGTCATTCAAATATATTGATTTTTGTGCTTCCAGCAAAAAATCCACTATGGTTGTGCAATACTTGAAAATATTTTAGAATGTATGGCAGCCATCTTGAAATAAGCCGCCATATTGACTGTTAAGGGTGGGTCCATAGCTAATATTGCTCAGTACACAAACATGTACCATCATGCCAAATTTGGTGCTTTCCTCATTTTTTGAGCATTTTTTTCACAGATCGGCCGGACTAAAACACGGAATTGCTTAACGTCTCTGTATCCGACAGTACATGGGTGAATATTCACAAGGTAGGTATAGTTTAGTAATACAAAATGCATTTGTCAGCGCAATGATATGCCAAATTATATGCTTTATTTAAGACAAAATAAATGTAATGTATATCATAATTTTGTTGAGCTTAGAATATTTAGTAGGAGGAAAAAAAAACCACTTTATACCTATTTATCTATCATGCGTAAGCGAATTCTATTTCAGCATTTATATTACAAGCAATTATATAAATAAGTCATCACAACTAAATTAGTCGATATTCACAGAAAGGTAAAACAATTATAAAAAACGGTTAACATTAAACATTATCAACCAAAGTTACACTAAAAAAACGACTTTCATATTAGTACAGGCATTTTTAGAAGGTAAACCCACCACTTGTATGGAAGTGATTTATGAACATTGTTCGCGACAAATTTGCCATTTTGCTCCGTGGAAAGTTGACGTACTAATTTTGTCAATACAGAAATATGACGTTATGGACTAACGTGGTATTGGTTCCCTAAATTTGGGTTTATCACTCTTTGAGGATTTCAATTCGGATGATTTTCACAAGACACATCTTTTGTTTTGTTGAAGGAGGGAGATTTTCCGGAGAATGTTGTTTTTTTCAATGCCTTTCCCCTTTGGAACCTGTTTGCAATAGTATTATCTGAAAAGAAATCATCTATGTATTACGATATTCGAGGGCTTGTATTTCCTCTCATAATTGCCTTGATAAAGGGTTGCTGCTCACAAGGAAGTTACTAAACCAAGATTTGGTGACTTTGAATTCGTCATTTCCTTTTAACATGTTGTAATTGTAGTACCTACAATCCCGTCCGATTTTCTTCGAATATCACATACATCATTATGCTTATCAATGGGTTTGCACAACCATGAGCTACACGACGGATTTTACATGTTCAAAGGAATATGCTTACCTTCGTAAAATAGTTAAATTTAGCATTAGTTTTACAAGGGATTCCATTCTATGCCCACACAACAACTTAGTATGTAATTATACAATGAAACCAAACTCTATTGTTAAGTTCGAAAAGGGGAAATACATAAACACTGACAGAAAGCAAACGTTATCAACAAACGGAACGAGTGAACAAAAACTGTGATCTTCTTGACTTGGTACAGGCATTTCCAGAAGACAAAAATGTGGAATAAACATAGTGTTGTGCATGTAGCTAACTTATCATTGAACGTACATGACGTATATGGCAGTTATGTAACTAACACTGTTGGAATAAGTTACAATTTCTGTTTTGCTAACGTTGATATCTTCATCTTTCTTGTTACTGAAAAAAGAATGAATAGAGAGCATGATATGGAGCCATAAGTTTGTATTTACATTTTAGGGTTTAGCACCACTGTTGGATGAGTTTTGTTTCACATTTTTTCTGAGTTAAAACTGAAGAAGGAATCAATTTTCGCTCAGGAAAAAACACAATTCCTCAAGGGAACAACTTATTTTTTTTTCTCAAAGGGAATCGAAAGCTTCCAAGTTTTCTTTAACATGTGTAATGTCGTCTGGTTTATCAACATTGTCCTAAATGAATACGCATTTCTCTTGTATACATAAAAGTATATGAAGTACATCGTAAAATCGCGACGTACTTGTAAAACATGTAAATATAGTAAGGACATAAACATGTACCTACGTAAAATAATTGAGTATCCTTGACAGTTTTAATAGATAAATTGATTGATATATGTTTGCTTTAGTTAAAACCTTTCAAAAAGATTATTTTGGATTTTGTCCTTGCTTGTCAATAGTAAGATTCTTTTTGTTTTTGTTTTTTTCTTCTTTTTAGAGGAAGTAACGAATTTTAAGAAGTATTTGCCTAGGAACTGAACTAACTTGAGCAGGCATTTTTATTGAAAAATGCCATATCTATAATCTGAGTAATAAAGATAATCTTTTTAATGTAATTTTATATGTACATGAGTGACTATTCACAAGGTAGGTTTAGTTTTGTAATACAAAATGCATTTGTCAGCGCAATGATATGCCAAATTATATGCTATATTTAAGACAAAATAAAAGTAATGTATATGATAGAATTGTTGAAGTTAGAAAATTGAGTAGGAGAAAAAAAAACAGACTTTATACCTACTTATCTATCATGTGTAAACGAATTCTATTTCAGCATTTATATAACAAGCGATTATATATATATGTCATCGTACTAAATTAGTCGATATTTATAGAAAAGTAAAACAATTATAAAAAAAGGTCAACATTAAACATTATCAACCAAAGTTACACTAAAAAAAACGAATACATATTAGAACAGGCATTTTTAGAAGGTAAACCGGCCACTTGTATGGAACTAACACTGTTGGGACAAGTTACAAATTCTGTTTTTGCTAACGTTGATATCTTCATCTTTCTTGTTACTGAAAAAGGAATGAATAGAGAGCATGATATGGAGCCATAAGTTTGTATTAACATTTTAGGGTTAAGCACCACTGTTGGATGAGTTTTGTTTCACATTTTTTCTGAGTTAAAACTGAAGAAGAAATCAATTTTCCCTCAGAAAAAAAAAACGCAATTCTTCAAGGAAACAACTTATTTTTTTTTTCTCAAAGGGAATATTAAGCTTCCAAGTTTTCTTTAACCTGTTTAATGTCGTCTGGTTTATAAACATTGTCCTTAATGAATACGCATTTCTCTAGTATACATAGAATATATGAAGTACATCGTAAAATCGCGACGTACTTGTTAAACATGTAAATATAGTAAGGACATAAACATGTACCTACGTAAAATAATTGAGTATCCTTGACAATTTTAATAGATAAATTTATTGATAAATGTTTGCTTCAGTGAAAACCTTCCAAAAAGATTATTTTGGATTTGGTCCTTGCTTGTCAATAGAAAGATTCTTTCTGTTTTTGTTTTTTTCTCCTCTTTAGAGGAAGTAACGAATTTTAAGAAGAATTTGCTTAGGAACTGAACTAACTTGAGCAGGCATTTTTATTGAAAACCACCATATCTATAATCTGAGTAATAAAGATAATCTTTTTAATGTAATTTTATACAAACACGGAATTGCTAAACGTCTCTGTATCCGACGGTACATGAGTGAATATTCACAAGGTAGGTTTAGTTTTGTAATACAAAATGCATTTGTCAGCGCAATGATAATCCAAATTATATGCTATATTTAAGACAAAATAAATGTAATGTATATCATAATTTTGTTGAACTTAGAATATTGAGTAGGAGAAAAAAGCACACTTTATACCTACTTATCTATCATGCGTAAGCGAATTATATTTCAGCATTTATATAACAAGCGATTATATAAATATGGCATCGTACTAAATTAGTCGATATTTATAGAAAAGTAAAACAATTATAAAAAAGGTCAACATTAAACATTATCAACCAAAGTTACACTAAAAAAACGACTACATATTAGTACAGGCATTTTTAGAAGGTAAACCGACCACTTGTATGTAACTAACATTGTTGGGACAAGTTACAAATTCTGTTTTTGCTAACATTGATATTTTAATCTTTCTTGTTACTAAAAAAAGGTATGTATAGAGAGCATAATATGGAGCCATAAGTTTGTGTTAATATTTTAGGGTTTAGCTGTGTTAAAACTGAAGAAGGAATCAATTTTCACTCAAAGAACCTTTTTCCCCACAGGAAAAAACACAATTCCTCCAGGCAACACATTATTTTTTTTTTTATCTCAAAGGGATTCGAAAGCTTCAAAGTTTGTTTAAACATGTTTAATGTCGTCTGGTTTATCAACATTGTCCTTAATGAATACGCATTTCTCTTGTATACATAGAATATATCAAGTACATCGTAAAATCGCGTCGACGTCGTACTTGTAAAACATGTAAATATAGTAAGGACATAAACATGTACCTACATAAAATAATTGAGTATCCTTGACAATTTTAATGGATAGATTGATTGATAATTGTTTGCTTTAGTTTGTTCAAAAATATTATTTTGGATTTGTTCCTTTCTTGTCAATAGTAAGATTTTGTTTTGTTTTTGTTTGTTTTCTTCTTTTTGGAAGAAGTAACGAACTGTAGGAAGAATTTGCCTATGAAATGAACTAAGTTGAGCAGCATCTTTATTGACAAATTCCATATCTATAAATTGAGTAATTAAGATAATTCATTTATGCGATTTTTTATATTTTTTATGTTTTTATAGTGATTAAGATGATAACACAATGTTGACTGCTGTACCCCTATTTTTGACATTTTGACTCTTTGAGTATGTTTGTTTTGTTCACGCATCGTTGACAATGTAATGGAATTTGATGCGACTGTCATACAAGTGTGAGGTTTAGCTAGCTATATAACCAGGTTCAATCCACCATATTCTACATTAGAAAATGCCTGTACCAAGTCAGGAATATGACAGTTGTTATCCATTCGTTTGATGTGTTTGGACTTTTGATTTTGCCTTTTGATTTTGGACTTTCCTTTTTGAATTTTCCTCGGAGTTCAGTATTTTTGTGTTTTTACTTTTTATACAAACACGGAATTGATATATGTCTCTGATTCCGACAGTACATGGGTGAATATTCACAAGGTAAGTATATTTTTGTAATACAAAATGCATTTGTCAGTCCAATGATATGCCAAATTATATGCTTTATTTAAGATAAAATAAATGTTATGTATATCATACTTTTGTTGAACTTAGAATACTAAGTAGGAGGTAAAAGAACAGTTTATACCTACTTATCTATCATGCTTAAAGGAATTCTATTTCAGCATTTATATTAAAAGCAATTATATAAATATGTCATAACACTAAATTAGTCGATAATCATAGAAAAGTAAAACAATTATAAAAAACGGTCAACATTAAACATTATCAACCAAAGTTACACTAAAAAAAATAACTTTCATATTGGTACAGGCATTTTTAGAAGAAAATGAAGTTTTATACCTAGATTTATAGCTAGGTAAACCTACCACTTGAATGTATGGAAGTTGTTTTTGAACATTGTTCTGAATAAATTTGCCATTTCGCTTCGTACAAAAGTTAACAGACTAATTTTGTCAATACAGAAATATGACGTTATGGACTAACGTGGTATTGGTTCACTAAATTTGGGTTTAGCACTCTTTGATGATTTCAATTCGAATGATTTCTACAAGACAACTGATTTGTTTTGTTTTAGGAGAGCGATTTTCCGGAGACTGTTCTTTTTTTTCAATGTCTTTCCCCTTTGGAACCTGTTTGCAATAGTATTATCTGAAAATAAATCATCTATGTATTTCGATATTCGAGGGCTTGTATTTCCTCTCATAATTGCCATGATAGAATGTTGCTGTCCACAAGGAAGCTACTAAACCAAAATTTGGTGACTTTGAAATCGTCCTTTCCTTTGAATATGTTGTAATTGTCGTAACTACAATCCCATCCCATTTTCTTCGAATATCACACACATCATTATGCTTATCAATGGGTTTGTACAACCATGAGCTACACGACGGGTTTCAAATGTTCAAACGAATATGCTTGCCTTCGTAAAATAGTTAAATTTAGCATTACTTTTACAAGGGATTACATTATATGCCCAAACAACAACTTAGTATGTAATCATACAATAAAACCGAACTCTATTGTTAAGTTCGAAAAGGGGAAATCCATAGGAACTGACAAAAAGCAAACGTTATCAAGAAACGGAACGAGTGAACAAAAAACTGTGATCTTCATGACTTGGTACAGGCATTTCCAGAAGACAAAAATGTGGACTAAACATAGTGTTGTGCATGTAGCTAACTTATCATTGAACGTACATGATATATATGGCAGTTAGGTAACTAACACTTTTGGGATAAGCTACAATTTCTGTTTTTGCTTACGTTGATATCTTCATCTTTCTTGTTACTGAAAAAGGAATGAGAGCACGATATGGTACCGTAAGTTTGTGATAACATTTTAGGGTTTATAAATATGTCATAACACTAAATTTGTCGATATTCAGAGAAAAGTAAAACAATTATAAAAAAGCGGTCAACATTAAACATTATCAACCAAAATTACGATTAAAAAAAAAGACTTTCATACATGGAAGTTGTTTTTGAACATCGTTCAGAACTGCCATTTCGCTTCGTGCAAAAGTTGAAATACTAATTTTTGTCAAAACAAAAATATGACGTTATCGACTAACGTAGTATTGGTTCCCTAAATTTGGTTTTAGGCAGCAACAAACAGTAAGGAAAAAATTTCAAAATTTGCCATCATGAATTTTACCATCCCTTTTTCGTTGCTTTCTTGCAATATTAAGCTTACTGTTTGTGTCATATATGTGCATATGTATGTAATCAGAATCTTCCATAGATTTTATATTCAGTATATAAAATGGTAAAATGTAATTTCTGTTGGGTGTATCAATGGCAACAATCTGCAATTATTCTATACAAGATTGCAAAAAAGGGGGAAAGATGTCACATGTTTCCCAAAAATTTGGCTTAAAGTAGAATTTCAATCGTTTGAAGTAATACCTTAGCTGAAACAGTTAACATATATATTTCAGAAAACCAATGAAAATCATATGTCTTTCATCTCATTGTTTTTGTAAAATTGCGTCAAAAATTTCGTGTTGAAAAAAAAATGTTTGTTAACATTACATTAATTACTGAACCAACGACAGGTATCTATGAAAATACGGAAACAAACAGGTATCTATGAAAATAGTCAGACAGGAAATAGAACATAAAAAATGTAAAAATAATCTTGATGTTCTTATAAACCATCTTAGAAGCCTAAATAAGTACTCAATTGTCTTAAAATGAATTTTAATACACAATAACTTTCATATTTGAAAAATCCACCGGGGGCAAAATGCGAAACCAAACTCCTAACTGTTTAGTGCTACCTTAATGGTAAATGTGTTTTTCAAATTTTTATCTTTTACTAATTTTCTGTGTTTTGCTAGCTAATTCGAGTAAAATGGCCTTTTATTTTGGAAAATTGGTTGAGTAATGAATATTATATGAAGGTTATCAGTTGACACTGAAACGCAACAAAAACTGATTTCAAGAAAGTTGTCACGTCAAAGTGTAAAATCTTGTGTCTACCTCATTTTTGGGCAAACTCTTAAAAACTACTACACCTCTTTTGTCAGTTTTTTAATGTTGAAAATCTAAATAAGATCTCTGATGATGCAAAATTTTACAAAATTTAGCAATTTCAAGCATGAAAATGTTAATTTTTATGTTTATTGCATACCAAAGACTTGTTTAAAACACTTGGTACAATCTAGTAGGGACTCAATTACTTGCAGCTGAATCATCTTTATATTTAATATATGTCAAAATGTAACATGAAATCTGGATAAAAATAATTATTTGATATGGTCGCAAGAAAAAAACAAAGAGTTACATGCCCAGGCTACTGCATACAGCGCAATCCTTCAGAAGAAAGGGTTAGGCCAATACAGTACAAATAAAAGCCTTGTGTTAAAATGTCTAATTTTGGTTGCTATGGGCTGTAAACAATAAAATGGACATGTATTGTCATTCTTAAATACCTAATCCCCTCAGAAGTTGATTCAGAATCTAAATATCAATAAATTTTGGCTATACAAAGTCTAAAATTATACAATTCTGAGCTTAGTAAGTATGCCATAAGGTAGCAATAAACAGATAGGGAAAAAATTCAAAATGTGCCATCATAAATTTTACCATCCCCTTTTCATTGCTTTCTTGCAATATTAAACTTACTGGCTGTGTCATATATGTTCAAAGGTATGTAATCAGAGTCTTCCATAGGTTTTATATTCAGTATATAAATTGGTAAAAAAGGGGGAACAGATGTCAGTCACATATTTCCCCAAAATTCGGCTTAAAGTAGTATTTCAATCGCTTTAAGTAATACCTTATCTGAAACAGTTTACATATATCTTTCAGAAAATCAAATGAAAACCAACTGTCTTTCATCTCAGTTTTTGTAAAATTGCGTCAAAAACTTCATGTAGGATTTTTTGTTTGTACACATTACATTAGTTTCTGGACTAACAGCCGGTCTAGCTATGAAAATACAAAGAGTCAAACAGGAAATAGACCATAAAACATGTAAAAATTAATCTTGATGCTCTTATAAACAATCTTTGAAAGCTAAATTAGTACTAAGTTGTCTAAAAATTAATTTTAATACACAATAACTTTCATATTTGAAAAATCCATCGGGGCCAAAATGCGAAACCAAACTCCTAACTGTGTACTGCTTCCTAAGCACTCTTAAAGGATTTCAATTCGGATGATTTCCACAAGATAAGAGGAGAACGATATTTTCGGAGAATATTTTTTTTAAATGTCTTTCCCCTTTAGAACCTTTTTGCAATTATAGTATTATCTGGAAAGAAATCACCTATTTAAGCCGTAAACTACGACCTGTTTGTGACCCTTTTGTCATTATAGATAGGTTTCTGTCTTTGTTGCTTTACTTTCAGTAACTTATTAATATATTTCGGTACATTATTAAATCAAAGAGTTAAATGTACTCTAAACAATAACCACAAAAAACCTATTTCTCGTATCAAACATACACTAAAAGAACTAGAAATGTGTTTTTGTCCCGGCCGATAAAGCTGCTAATAATATTATTATTGTTTGACGGAAATTTTACATTGAGATTCTGAAAAAAGAAATCACCAATTCACCAACATTCCAACTGACTCCATTTTCAGAAAACGACATCTGTAACAAACATAAACTTTTAGCTACCGCTTTACAAGCGGAGTCAAATACAATGAAAGTCCCAACTATGTACTGACTTCCGAAGCTACACAAAACACCTTACAAATACAGATTTATTTCGTCTTCAAGCCATTGTTCCACTACTAAATTGTCTATTCTTCTTACCAACACACTTGGTACAATTAAAAACCTGATAATAAATTGTTCAAATAAGGCCTTCGAAAATAGTGGTATTAATTACTTTTGGAGTGTCAAGAACTCGTTGGAAGTACTTGATAAATTGCATGCTTATATTGGTGATTTTGAATCTGTTCAAAGTTTTGATTTTTCTACCCTGTATACCACATTGCTTCACATTCTCATTAAGAAAAAATTAACACACCTAATTAAATTGGCATTTAAAAAGTCAGAATGTGAATATATAGGTTCAAACTCTTTTATGTCATTTTTTAGTAGCAATAAACAAAAAACTATGTCAATTGGACATGCTTTGATACTATATATGCCCTTGAATTGTTACTAGATAACATTTTTGTTCGCTTTTGGGATTTTGTATATCGTCAGATTATCGGAATTCCAATGGGTACTAACTGTGCACCACTTATTGCGGACCTGTTTTTGGATTGCTATGAGTTACAATTTATGACAAAAATAAGCAAAGACCCATCGAAACAACATCTGATAAACAAATTTAATAATACTTTTAGATATTTGGATGATATTTTGGCTCTCAATAATGACGACTTCAGTATGTATATTAAAGAAATTTATCCTGTTGAACTTATTTTAAATCAAGCTAATACTAACAATGACACCTGACCTTTCCTCGATCTTGATATATATATATCACTAACGGAAAGCTGAATACTAAAATTTATGATAAAAGAGATGATTTTTCATTTCCTATCGTTAATTATCCATTTTTAGATGGTAACGTTCCCTTGTCACCATCTTACGGTGTTTATATATGTCAATTTGTACGATTCGCTCGTGTATGTAACAATATTTTAGATTTTAACGAGAGAAATTTATGTATTACTGAAAAATTATTACACCAGGGTTTTCCATATCACAAACTAGTCAAAATATTTACTAAATTTTATCATCGGTATAAGGACATCATTCGTAAATTTAGCTCAACATGCAGTTTTCTTATACGTTCAGGTATTTCACATCCAATTTTTTATGGAAATATTCTTTATAAAGCACAAAGGTGTCAGTATTTACCTCAAAAACTAACAAAACCTTTGAATAGACTTATTAAGAAGGTTTATAGTTACGATACTGTTTTCAGGTCATTAAAGATTGCATATTTTAACGTTAATATTGATTCACTAATAGGGTCTTTGCATCGGAACTAAACACATTTATTCAAAAAACAGTTGTTGGCATGACACGGGTTATGTTCTTCTCATATATGTTATGATGGTATGATACTAAACCCCTAACGGGAAGGATTGTGCCTGATGTTCATATGATGAAATCATAATCTTTCAGTCTATTTAATTAAAGTCTGGAGCTGGCATGTCAGTTAACTGCTAGTAGTCTGTTGTTATTTATGTATAATTATTGTCATTTTGTTTATTTTCTTTGGTTACATCTTCTGACATCAGACTCGGACTTCTCTTGAACTGAATTTTAATGTGCGTATTGTTATGCGTTTACTTCTCTACATTGTCTAGAGGTATAGGGGGTTGAGATCTCACAAACATGTTTAACCCCTCTGCATTTTTGCGCTTGTCCCAAGTCAGGAGCCTCTGGCCTATGTCAGTCTTGTATTATTTTAATTTTAGTTTCTTGTGTACAATTTGGAAATTAGTATGGCGTTCATTATCACTGAACTAGTATATATTTGTTTACGGGCCAGCTGAAGGACGACTCCGGGTGCGGGAATTTCTCGCTACATTGAAGACCTGTTGGTGACCTTCTGATGTAGTTTTTTCTATGGTCGGGTTGTTGTTTCTTTGGCACATTCCACATTTCCATTCTCAATTTTACATGCAGGCACTTGTTTCTATCCGGTCGACTATCCATATGTTATACATATGAATAGGTGACATTTCCATATACTTAGTAGTAAATTAAACATATTAAGTAAACATAAAAAAAATAATTTTCAAATGTATTAACATTTTAAGACATGTCGCATCTAAACAAAATTGTATTGATCTGCAGCTTATTCCGCCACGCTGCTTTGATACTAACTTTAGTAGGATTATCATTAGATTCGATCATTAAGTAGTCACTTATAGGCATTGATGCATATCTAGATTAATTCCATTGAGCACAAAACTAATGAAAATCAGATTTTATTTATTCATTGTGATACTAGTATTTTAAAATACATTTAAAAAAATCTTTTTTTGGCATACATTACCGAAAAAAAATATCATAATCTGGTTTGACAGTACAACACTGATTTCAGATTTGCATTGTACAAAAATATTATAAAGTATTTTATGGCCCACCATCTGATTGGAAAACATACAATGTATATTGTTTAGGCTCAAATCGTCAACCATTGGTTTAAGTCTCGCTACTTGATATTTATTAAAAAGAAATTATTGAATTTCAGCCCTTTCAAAATCCAGACTCTGCCCCTAAAGGTAAAGGTACCTTTGAACTGTGAAGTATATCTGAGGTAGTTATTCCATACCTTCGCTGTGCATTATCCAGATTATAGCACAGTACGAACAAGAGATTTTACCCTTGTCATGTGTTAAACAAAGCTTATTACATAAACCAAATTGTTACTCATTGATGGTATCCATTGAGTTATAAGTTCTTGCTTTAGAACCTATTTGTTTTAGATTCATAAAATGAAAGTTCAAGTTTTAAGAGTTTTAAACCCATATTACCGTATTCGACTATCGGCTTACAAAAAACGTCGGCGGGTCGTAGAACTCTCTGTTTCATTGCAGGGGATTCTTTTGTTCACTAAATGAAAACAGCAAACCCAGATTAATTATAACGTTACTACTTTTAAAATTTATTTGTCCATTAAAATGTACTGCTTCAGCTGTTATCTACATTTTTTGATTGTGGAAAAAAAGCTGTGGCATAAACACGGAAACACGTTCAATAAAAAATTGCAAAAACGTTGCACGGTAATAAAAAATTGGGGAAAAACAAAGCACAAGAAATAAAATAAAAAAAGCCGTGAGCGGAACAAAAAATAAAGTTTGCAGAAAAGAAAAGAGCAATACCATAAGAAAGCAATGGCAAAAGAAACACCAACTATATACAAAGACAATGCATGGGGCAATATGAAAAAGAGAATATAACAAAAGAAGGAGACAAAAAAAAAAAGACTCAACATAAATGAATATAAGAAAGTTTATAGGAGACGTTTTAGTACATTTAAATGCTTAGATAATGGTGAAAACGATTGAGTATTTTCAACCAGAAAAGACAAAGCTAGGCAGGTCTAGTAAATACAAACTAAAATTTAAAAAATCCTACACAAATTGTAGATAAAATTTAAACAAACATTTAAATATTTAGGTGGTATGCCTTTATTTCAGAGCTAGAACATCATTTGTGACTATGCCTTTTCTATATTGTAAAACTATTGGCACACAATTTTGTGTATCGTTGTTATTATTTCTTTCAATCTTTTGATTGCAAGCCCTCATGACCAGATTTTAGGATTAAACATACAAATGTATGTGTATATTTAAGTGCACCAACAGGACAATATTCATGTATATTGTAATGCAGTTATGTATACAGTAGGTATAGAGTACAAAAGAAAAAAAAGGGGGCGTCACATAGATACAGGGACTTGCGAAACAATTGAGATATACTCCTGCAGCAGTTCGTCAGTTTTTATATACTGAGTGCCAATGAAAACGCAACACATTTGTTTTTTTTTTTTGTAGAAAAATGTTATATATTTTTAAAATTTATATTAAAACTGTGTATAGCTGGTTGAAAATGACTTTTAAGAAAATTGTCGACAACTTTCCGGTTGAGTGATTTTTGGAACAAATGCGAAGTACAGGGTTATTTTGAACGGACATAAACCGAGTTCACCGCATTCACATACTTAAGATTTTCACGAGTTTGTCATTTAAAGCTTTGCTAATGTCATGAATTTTCCCGCCCTTATTGTTAAGAAACTACAATAAACATCTGAGTAAATGCCAGGACTTTCTGACAACCAGGGACATCCAGTTTTAAGCATGACCCAATGAAACTTTCACAACATGCAATTACTGGAAGACTGTAGTTGTAGAGCCTACTATAATCCAAATCATCCACAAATTCAACCAAAATGGTTCATTTAATGATAAGCCACATCCCGGGGTACAAAAAGCAAGAAACGCTCAGCAAGACCGATACATTTGGTCTTTACCATATCCGATATTGACTCTGATCGCTGTCCAAACATCACGAGATTTCAATGGTGGTCACTGTAGAACCTTTGGAGCAATTTCAGTAAAGCACCGTTTGTGCAGACATTGTCGACGAGCACGTCAGTCTTTCCTTAGTGGCGTCTAAACGGTCGTCTGGCATAAACATCGAATTCTGTAGACCAAAAATCATTCATTATGTAATACAATTTAAATCAAAGTAAACACTATTATAGGTTAATGTACAGCCTTCAACAATATTTGTTTCGCTCTTGTGGTTCCTGTATTAATCCCCTATCAATGTATACTAATTTTATGAAAAGGTTGTTATTTTGAAATTGAGTTGCGAACTACCTTAAATTTCCCTTATGTTGAAAAATTCCTTTTATCGATTGAAAAAGAAAATGTAGAGACATTGGCTATTTAAAGCATCAAAGAAATTAATTATCACGTCTGTTAAATATTGTTTTACACGAAAAAAATAAAGATGCAATATCAGACTTAACAAAAGTTGTATTTGCTGTCGGTGGTCCTAAATCAACTAACAAAAAAGTGGCGGTTTGTTGTTCGTAAATACTTATTTTTTTGATTTTGCTACATTATATGTTACAACGAACGGAATTAATACTGTATGTAGCTTCTCATAAATAATAAAGCTAATCTTATATAGTTTGTAGTTCACGTTTTGGTTGATAGATGAAGTCTATTAAAACAATTCAAAAGTCATACCAACGATTTGATTTGATTTGATTTCTGGTGTTTAAAGGCCACTTACAAGCACCGCTTTTGAGATATTTTGTGGCGGCCAGTTTTTATTTTAACGTCAGGAAGATTTGCAAAATTCGAGTTGCACTTGCATTATGAATGTATCGCTCTCATTGATATTTTAGTGCTTGCAGTTTTTTAATATTTATAATGAGCTACAAAATCAAGGGTACCGAAAGGTAAATTTGAAAATGTGAACAAACGTCAACACGACGTTTGACCGATATGGATTACGTCTTATGTTCCTAGATTGCGACACCATTAACGGATAGTTATCACAAATTGATTCTTTACCATGGGAAACACAACTGCTGTTTCTAGAAGAGAAGGATAGGATCTCCCTAACATCATCACTATTTGTTGTTTGTTTCGTGAATTCTTTTTTTTTTTAATGTTCGATTAGATAAGATTATAAAAAAAAACAATACAACATGTCTAACAAACAACAGAAATGGGAAAAGAGAAGCAAATAAATCAAAATGAACAGTCAATCACACGAGTCAAAAGTAATACGTTTGTAATACAGATGTTTGTATTTGTTTGTGTGTCTATAAACAACTAACAGCCAAAATGTAGTCCATACTGAATTAAATTAAATCATTTCGAATAAACAGAAATACATATTACTGTTTAATCTAATCCTCATTTCTATTTTAAAGGTCTTGAGTAAACGAATATCTCATGAAAACTTAAGTAAATCAGCCTTACATATATGCAGTCAACAATACAAATTACAAAATTAATTTATTATCTCAATATTTGATATGGCAAGGAAAACATAGTAAATTGCAATGGGTATTTTTGCCAGCACGTTACATATTATCAGTGACAATAACCGACACAATGCATATACTGCAAACATATTATCTGTCGTGGAACAGACATCATACATGTATATTCAACACAATTCGTCTTCACTTGTTTTGTTTTGTTGTCATTTACATAAAGACGGAAACGTATATATTCGTGTTGTTGTGATACTTATAATACTGGAACCACACTGAAAACTAATAAATGTTTTCGGTCGATTTTTCACAGGATTTTTTTTTTGTCAACTGTAGCAGCACTTTCACTAAGTTGTATTACTGGAAACAACGTAATCATGATGGTCCAAATCAGGAACCATTGGTTGGTATGGATTAAGATATTCATCGCCGCTATTGATTTCCTCGTTTGTTGCTACACTACTGGAATTTTCATTATCTTGATATTCTGTTGGCATTTGTTGCGAGGGCGTATCAATCATTTGAGACTCATCAATAACATCATAAATGTCATATATACTTTCGTCTTGATCCGGTTGTTCGTTCTCCATAATATGTAGAGGATTTAGTCCGTTTCGTGCCTCACTTAGTCCAGGTTGTATTTTGTGTAGCATATACAGACTAGAAATCACAATTACGAAGACAAGGACGACACTACAAATGCTAAAGATAATCAATTCGATCTTGATGGTTTCTGTAAAATTAGAAATACGATATTGATTATGTATCACATATTTAGTTACTTAAATGTGGTAACATGTGATACAACATCTTTAATTTTCATAATATTGATATATGTATATCGAATATATGTATTATAGTCCGCAGAAGTTTAGAAACCTTTCTCAAATATATTTTGTTTGATTTTTTTCCTTTACTAATTAGTATTAAGTATATTATGTGTATAGGTGTATGCATTATAAACATTTGAATTCTTCCAAATATCATTTTTAATCTTTAAAAACTGTTCTTATACCATGTATACAGAATGTTATGCCAAAACACAAATTGTTTTTAGATCTATGCTATTTAGATTTTTGAGAGCAGGCAAACATTTCAAAATGTATCAAACATTGTAAATAATTATTTGCATTTACATGCTTGTGTCTGTGGTGTAACGTGATCTCGTTGGCTTCAAATACACATCCCATTTTTTTATATTATAATAATGACATAATGAAAGATATATTCATATACATGTGCTTTGGTATTTTTTTTTCTGATTTCATCCACGCAGCGACATGTGAATAATATATTGATAAATAATTAAAATATTGAGAAGTGAATAATAGGGTATAAACATAATAAAAAGATTCTCCACAATGTAGTATATGTACCATAACGCTATATTGATGGCGAGTGCTACCATGTTTACATTGTTAAGAGTCTCCATGAGACATTTGTTCTATTCGACGTGGTTAATGAGGGTGTAAAGAGTTTAACAAATATCTAAAAAATCTTAAAAAATAATTGATTTTAGAAAAAGATGAAAATTATCCCGAGCTTATTTTATAATCCACATATGGTTAATACAACTACGGGAGCGAACAGTACATGATATTTCTAAATTCCCTCTTTCACTGCGGACATATTTTTGTCAATCTGTTGGACAATTGTTTTAAGAAAATGAAGAATTTACTATTGTTTGTATAGAACTTTGTAACAATACACACATAGTAAGTTCTTTGTAAGTTGATGTTAATTGTTATATCTATTTAAGCGACGAAGGATTGATGATTTGTTAGAATATCTTTCTTGTAAGATTTTGCTTCATTTGATATTGGGACTATCTGGATGCTCATTACAAAATGCACGTTATAGTACAGGTTAAATACAAAAACACTATTGTTGAAAGTTTTGTCCACAGGAACAACACCATATGTATCTTGCAGTATATAGATCTGAGAGTACTCGTAGTTACTGACACCTATTCTAAGCCAAAACCAACTGATTATAAATTATTCATCTAATACTAAAATGTCAATCCGTACACATTTAACATCCTATGGGTTTAGTGTAAAGATATCATCAGCAGTCAATAAAATGAGCGTGTGCTTGCAAAATACTGATAGAACTAAGAGACATTAAGAGACATGGCGGCTGATAAATTGATAAAAAAGATATTTTTAGTTTGATTTTAATTAACTGCTAACAAAATAAACATTGTTGATAATAATACCAATATTTGTACACTTTTCTATGCAAAAGTTTTGTTACACATATTGGTATATGCCCCTGGTTTTTACCTGTTTTTAAAGTATTTTTAGGAATGTTGATGATTCTTTGCAATTTGTAGAAGACACGTGATCACAAACTAGCAAAGAAAGTTTGCGCGAACCAGTACAATGAATATTCAATTAATCAGAAATTGTGTTCGCTCATTAATAACCTTATAGTAGTTATTTGCTGAAGACAACATAAAATTTATGTTCTTTTGCTATTTGCCATTCAAGGTGTGCGCAGTTATTTCGTGTCCTAAATATCTTTTGCTTAAACCAAAGGCAACACACAGGCGAAAGTTATTAATGTTGATCATTGCAACATGAAAACTGCCAAATCAACTAATATGCTCATCAAAGTTGTACATTATTTTGAAAGGTTTTTTTAATCATCGTGTTGAGTTCTGTATAATTCATTTCAATATAAATAAACTCATCATAGATACCAGGACTAAATTTTATATATACGCCAGACGCGCGTTTCGTCTACAAAAGAATCATCAGTGACGCTCGAATCCAAAAAAAGTTAAAAATGCCAAATAAAGTACGAAGTTGAAGAGCATTGAGATCCAAAATTCCTAAAAGTGTTGCCAAATACAAATAAGGTAATCTATGCCTGAGGTAGAAAAGCCTTAGTATTTCAACAAATTCAAAATTTTGTAAACAGTTAATTTATAAATATAACAATATCAATGATAATTCATGTCAGCACAAAAAGTGCTGACTACTGGGCTTGTGATACCCTTGGGGGAATAAATCTCCACCAGCAGTGGCATCGACCCAGTGAGTTTTTGTTCTGATAACACTCATTAAATTTTGGTAGACATTTAATAGTTTGTTGATATAGATTATCATGAGAAGAGCTTGTTTCAATAATTTTTTTTATGAGCAGTTTAAATTAAGGCAACGTTCTAACGAAGATACGTCTTTATTGTATCGGTAGCATATTACTTGATTTATTTCACTTGACTTGGCGGAGTTGAACATGTTCGCACATTACTAAGGCTTTACATTTATTCGAAATACATATATTCGAAATACTAAGGCTTTTCTACCTCAGGCATAGATTACCTTAGCTGTATTTGGCAAAAATTTTAGGAATTTTGGTCCTCAATGCTCTTCAACTTCAACGCGCGTCTGGCGTATATACTAAATTTAGTCCTGGTATCTATGATGAGTTTATTATGGACCAGTCGATCTATATAAAGGGGTTTTAGGATAAACTCATCAATTGAGTGTCAGGTTATGGTCATTGGTAAGTTAAGAATTATAAACATTATATGTGTATCGCAAAATACAAAATGAGACACAGCCGTTGATTTACATGAAATGTGGAGTTTAAAAACATTCAAAAATTGTCATATTGTGTTTTTATTTGTTGAAATACAAAGACAATTTCACCAACATCAGTTGCAAAATCTGCCTATGTCGTTATTCCATTATGTTTTTGCGACACTGTTATATTATTTGTAATCAGTAATAATTATAACGGCAATCACCTTTATCACACACATATTCAAATAAATTGTTCTTATGCACATTGAAATGTAACTCCGCCCGAAAAGTTGAAAACACATTGGTAATATTATTGATTTTTTTTATTGATATATTATGCATTCAACACATACCTTGTTTTGCACTAATTTCTATCCTTGTTATATTCTTCATGGTATTTTTATTAATGGTTGAGTTTAACCTGAAATGTGTTAACATCGTCTATTATTTGATTGTTCTTATACGATTTGAATGTATGCAAACACTTGAATGTAATAATTTCCCTACGTTAACACTTCTAGACTTTGTACATTAACATTTGCAAATTCTTTGTCGATTTCACTGAAATGCATTAACGCGCGTTATACTTATTTGAAATTCCATAGTCCCAAAACAATTGAATTTGAAGGAACAAATAACATATGCTTTGAGTTAAAATTACAAATAATAAATATTCTGGAGATTATTAGTGGGAAAACTTTGGGCGATAATTGTTAACGTTTCATTAATTGTGTCTTTTATAGAGAGTTGTCTCATTTGCACTTATACCACATCAAAATGAATGAAAATGGTGTGCTGTTTTCAAATAATAATTTTTTTTTTACCTTTTGTAGATAGTTGTTTTACATTTAGATAAGTTCTTCTCTTTTTGAATGCATTCGTAATCTGTAAAATATTTAACACATCATACTGAAAGAACAACGAAAACCATTACACAAAAGGCTGTTTGAATAAAGACAACAGTAGTATACAACTGTTTGAAATTCATAAGTCGATTGAGAAAAAACAAGTCCGAGTTACAAACTAAAACTGAGGGAAACTCTTCAGATATACGAGGAGAACAACGACACAACAGAAACACTAAAATGCAACACACACAGAAACGAACTATAATATAATAATGGCCATTTTCCTGAATTGGTACAGGTCTATTTAAGAAAAAATGGTTGGTTGAACCTAGTTTTGTAGCTAGGCAAACATCCCACTTTTTATGGCAATGTTCAATATAACATTGAATTGATAATATTAAATGAAAGGAGTACAATACAAAAAAAGCAAAAGTATATGTTTTTAAGATAATTTCGGACAATTAACAATTATAAAGGTAAAATTTCTTTTAAAGATAATATTTGCAAAGGAAATTAATACGGTTTTGAAATGACTATACCTTATATATCTTTTTAGCATGCACATTCAAGCACTTTGATAATAAATAAACAGCTTCGTTTACTCTTAAATAGTATATATCCATTAAACATTGTATTAAATAAACAGATGCCCACCCATGAAACGCCCAAAATGTACAAAAACAAAAGTGAGGGATTATAACGTGATGACAATTATTACCCAAAGGGACTAGAAGAATTTCGTCAAGTCACTGAAGCAATGACCACTTTAAACAATATATACAGTTTACTGCACTTGTTCTATTTAAACTGCGTTGACTGTATATTTCTATGTCATATACAGTCAATGACCTGATATCACTTGTCCGCCTGAATTTTTGATATAGAGCCGAAACTACATTTCAATATTCATGACTACCGCCTCAATCTGTAGCGTGGATCGACTTACACTTAGTTTTTTTAAACAATTGTGGGAAAATCAAATTTCACATGTTATCATTTTTGGTTTAAAACCTAAAAATTGTTATGTTTTATGCTTGTTTATATTTTAGTCCATACTTTAACTAATTCTTTCACCATCAATTGGTTTCAACAGTTAATGTACATTTCATTGTCTCGTATATTTCTCCACCAGATGTGAGGCCTATTTTTATTAGAATATTTCCCCAAATTTAAACCAAATAAATAACAATACTACAATAAACAATAATTTAAAATGTCTTTTTTTCTAGACAACAGTGTATTGACTTCGCATATCAACAAAATGAGGATTCCGAGCAACACGGGAAAAAGGCTTGGTTTTACCATTATAGACATTTACTTGTATTTATAATCTTAAAGTGTAAATAGTAACTCAATCAAGAAAATGGCTTATTATTTTACCTGGTGATAACTTGTCATTTGAGTTAGGACACGTCTTGTGATAACATGAACAATCTTCTTGTGATGGTATGCAAAAACAAGGATTTTGAGGTTTAATCAGGAAATCATATCCACTCGTGTAGTCGCATCTGCAACTTGTATCGCTGTAATGTGTTCCTTTATCATTGATCAATTGCCCTTCCTCATTACATGCAGACTTTAGAAATATACAATTGGTATTGGCATTTGTATAGAACTTTATTGGTTGGAAGCGCATGTACGAACACTTTTCATTATATAATCTTTCAAGAAGAACATATTTTTCACCTGTGAAAAAATAACAGAAATATTTTTGTCCCTCAGGAAAATTTGTAATAAAAGTATGTTTTGATATTTAAACTGTATATTGATGTACAGATTCGTCATAGAATTTTCTCAAGAAGAATTGAAATAGAAAAATTGATCTGTTTGAAGAAACCGATGTATTTGCAGAAATTATTCTAAATATATTAACATATTGAATTTATATATGTTTACAGTTGATATGTTGCTGTGATTCTAGATAAACATATAGATCCTTTTAAGGTAACACGATACCGAATGGCATATCTCCCGATTTCCAAAATGTTTGGCACACGTGTTCTTTGGATCGAGTTACAGCGGAATATGTAATAAAAAATGGGGGTCACCATCTTTGTTTTCCTTGTAACTTTCATAGGAATACGTCAATTTTGGCGACAGTTTACTTAAGTATATAGGGGAAATGCCTTTATTTCGGCTTACCTTTTTAGATTTTCAAAAAGATGGCTATGTTTTTATATACGGAGAAAAACAACAAACTAACATAATATCCGATATTGTATTTTGAATCCATACACGTAAAGAAACTCATATGTCACCATCCTTGTTTTTTAGATAAATGGCCTCAAAGTTGATCGATACGCCTAGAATTTGACCGAAAACGTGTGACGTTATAAAATACAGAATATAACGTTATTGAAAACAAAATTTTGTCGGGATCTGAATGGTGTTTATTTCATTTGCGTTCTGCCTGTCGGGTTTCTTAAATTCCTGTTATGCAATATAAAATTCTACTGATATAATTTTATTTCGTCCTTGACATGAAATTTTCACTCGCATGAATTAACATTAATTTAGTCTGTTTTTCACATCAAACGAGCATATACCTTGAAACTTGCGTGATCTGATTATTCCATGTGAATCTTATGATAATAGTTCCTGCATTAATCACCGTAATTTTATACACGTAAAATCCATGTAAATTATCAAAATAAAATTATTTAAATAATATCTTTCTTCTACAATTTTAATTTAATTAAAATTTAACTTCTACAATAGAAAATACCTTGATATTTTTGTAACGTTCACGTGAAAATAACATGAAAAATTTCACGTGAAATTCTTTCGAATAACTGATTATTTTAATCCATCGTTTTTGATTAAGTTAACAGTTTTTTGTTGATCGGTTTAATGGTTGTTAGACGTTCAGTGGCAAATATTTCACACATGTTTGGGACGATGCAATACAATTTTGAAAATAATTGTTTATAAAAGACTAATTTGATGAACCAGACAAAAAAGGTTAAACATTCTATTATTTGTGAAAATCATAAAGAAAATAATGATCCTGATAAAATACACATTCTAAAGAATTAAACACCAAAGCAAAATTCAAAACGAAAAAGTCCTTTATCAAATGACAAAAATCATAAACTCAAAAACATCAAAAGATTGATCAACAACTGTCATATATTCTTGACTTGATACAGACATTAGGATAGTGTTCTCTGCGTGGTGTAAATGTGTGAGTTGTTTGCTCAGCACGTCGGACAAACCATGTAAACTGTATGCTAAATTTCACAAAGTTCAACATTCTGTCATTCGTGGAAAATTATTTACAAAACAAATTTTGAGATCATATATGCATTCTTTATATAAGTAAAACAAACTGTGAAATATAAAAGTTCTAGCTTGGAATTCCACATTTAGGAGATGTAAGCCGGAGTCTGTACTCCGCGTGCATGTATATGTTTTTTTTTATCAAAATGCCTAAGCAACATGTCCTGAACCAAAAAAACAAAAACATCCGGACGATATGCAAATTTTTAATATAAGTAGTAACACCATGGACATAATTTAAAAGCTGAAGCAAAAACACTTCAGTCCTAAATAATGGGCCGTATAAACTCTATACCAAGTTCGGGATTGACGGTCAAACAGACACGGGTTAAACAATATATATGATGATACGTGCTCTATTGTGAATTTAGTGACAATACATATTTTGAATATGCAGTTCATATAGTGGAATGGTAATTTAGAGATCTAAAATGTAGTAGAAATGTAAGCAAGCTTACATTTCCGTCATTTCGTCTTTGATGGAAAGTTGATCAATTGGCAATTTAACCGCATCTCCTTATTTCATTATGGTTTGGATTTTCTACAGACTGAAGTACAAAAGTTTAAAGACTTAAACAAATATGTACTAAGAGACTGAAATGTTACTGTGATAATTACTTAATATACTTATCAAAACGTTTCAATTTAGGGGGCCAACGTTTACTAAAACTAAAACTTAGAAGTAAAAAGATACTCGACTAATAAGCATTAGTCATGATGTCCATGGTTCTGATGTCGTTAAATGCCCAGATGTTGCTATCTTATAAATTGTATATCCCATATCCCCATTTATCCTTCAATCAGCCAACTATTGTACAAATAACATGTACACAAATATTTTTGTTTTATTTGTACTTGTACTTTTACAAATGAAGTCTCATGTTACCTTACTTCCATAATGAGCAAGCAGTAACGAAGATATTTCTTTTTTTGCGTAGCTTATTTTTTTTTGGTCCTCTTTGCGGTATGCGTTTAAACTATGTCGATTTCTTCGAATAAAAAAGAGGCAATGATTTAAATTTTAACAAATTAAGTTTCAAGAGACGGATGTAAATTGTAGGATAAAAATAAGATAAATATGGTATTTCTTTGTGTGAATAAATATAAAATATTATGTTCATTGTCGGAAACATAAAATGTATTTGTACTCAATACAAAACCAGTTGAAAGCTCAGCGAGTCTCGCTTTTCGTCGTGTTTCTAAAGCTCGTACGAATACATTTTATATTTTCCAACAATGAACACATATATTTTATATTTATCCACACAAAGAAATACCAACACTTCTTTTGTACATGTATTCTTGTAAACTTGTTCTAAAACCCCCTTATAAGACTGTGGAAATTCTCGGGTTTTCCCCGACGCATATGTGAGCAAACCACAAAGCGACAACTTTGTTAATCATCTTTCAGTTCTTGTGTCTCTAAACTTGTATTTGTACATTATTTCCAACTAAAAAAAAAAAAAAATTACTACCACCGAATACCCATGCAAGCTTAAAATGACACGAATATAAAATCTAAATGATTTCAAGATCTATCCTTTTTTCAGTCTCTTTCTGCCGATAATAATTAGTCAGTCGTTTTTTTGTTAATTTCGAGAGTGAAAAATTTGTAATGGAACTAGTCTGACTAGAGCATGTCCTAACTATCAACTTGCGTTTATGGACGCAAGTGGATACTTGGGGCTGGCTTAAATCAGACTGTAACAGGACCTGATTTTTCTAATTTTATTTCTGCCGAATTAAGTGATCGTGATTATGCATTTCTCAACTTTCGTTAACCTTCTCAGGCCTAATTCCGATATTGAAGTCTGTCCCGTGTAGACTTGGTTTATACGAATTCAAAGCTGCAACTTTTTTTAGTATTTTTTCCGAAACTATTATATCGGATTTACTCTGACTTATGAATTTCAGAGACTGGTAGTGTATACACTTGGAATACAGGTAAAGTTATTCGGTAAAATAACCAAGTTAAACCATTTTTTTACATTTCATACTGACAAACTATGTTCTGTATGAGTTTGAACGTCTGCTTGAATTGTGCTTTTTCGCCTAAGTCTATCAGTATTCTCATCCAGATAAATTTCCATTTTCCATTATGCCCGAGCGGTTTTTGACGACCATTTTAATACGAATTAATCATTGTTAATAGTTGAACCATTCTCCTTTTTTTTCACATATCATCCTGAGTTTCTATTAATTATATTTCTTTAGACTTTCTACTTTTAAAAACAAAATTTCATGGGGATACGGTTTGCATCATGAATAAGAATTTATTGCAAAAATAAACCAAAAATAAAAATAAAGTCATAAAAGTCAGTCTGTTATGGATAAGAACATATACAGATAAATCGTGCAGATGCTTACATATAAAAAAAACAGCATATTTAATAAGTAAAGTAACACATTTTTTAAGGTTAACAATGAGCAGAAGAATTGCCGGAAAACGATAAAGCAATCAATGTCAAAAAGCAACAAATCTATCGGCTCTCTGCATTTGGGAAAAGTTACCATTCAAAATGTCAGATAGTTACCAAAAATAAAAGGATTTTTATAATTAAATCACTTTGTGATTGTAGAACCTTCTGCATTGAGGTGTAACACCACTAATTCGGGCCCGGCCAGAAAGCACATACCAGAAAGTAGTACATATTTAACGCAAAATAGTTCCTACGCATGAGTGTAACTTTCAAAATATGTAGGATATTTAGGTAGTTTTGACATCAAATGAAAGCTGAAGGACTGGTGATCATTGTAGAACACTTTTGGACTTTTAATTTTAAATATTTAAAAAACTGCAGCAAATTTTGAAAAGAGGGTACATTTGGTCTGTTTGTCAGATCTGAAGTACCTGTTTTGGTACATCCGAAGTTCTGGGAACCAGTTCTTTCTTATATGCCATGTAAGGTATGTTGATTTTTTCAGTAGAAGACGCCATAAAGTGTTGCTTTGACGTGCAATGATTGCCACTTTATTTGAACTTGAAATGAAAGAGGTGTTCCTGGTTGAAATGGAGGAATTTAACATAGAAAGTAATGGGACCATGAATTAGTGGTGTACTTCCTATTACAGAGAATCATCAGAAATCCAAATTTTAGAAGTTGTACCTATTCCAATGAAAACAAGTCAAATTGGATGTTAGTCATCATGCTCAGTCATCTTTATTTGGTTAACAATTTTATTTAAGGGAAATTTCAGCTCTTAAATTGGCATACTAAGGTAGTTTAGCCTTTTATGGTCATACAACATGCATGCAGTTAAGACTTGACTCCAAGTTCATATTTTAGCATTATTTGTGATTGAAATCAATAAAACATGTATATTATGACTTGTATATGGTACAAAAAAGGCTCTTGATCAAATAATCCTATGAATTTTTAAGTTTTATTGTTTTTCTTATGGTAGCCTTTTACAATCTAAGCAAATGGTATATACTCATATTAGAATTCCAAACTCTTACTGTACATGCAATTTTGAACCAGTTAAGCAAGTTATCTAGCTGAGGGATATATAAATTGCTCTTAATAATCTATGTTTAACCATATAAGTATGGTTTATACAAAAAAAATGCCTTTTTCAAAATTAAAGAAAAAAGGGGGGACAATATTCTCAATTATGTCTGAACTTTGGACTAATATATTTTTATTTAATGAAGAACTTCTGATAAGAATATGACTATTGGTAAGCACATAGCCTTCCTAAAAGATATTAATAGATAAAACAATGATATTGAGAATAAAAAAAGTATATTGACCAAAATCTAATATCCATATGCAGTTTTCTTTGAATAACCCAAATATTACTACCAGTCCAATTTGAGTTTTAAATTAGTAAAATACTATTTGGACTAAAGCTTTATGTGTTTTTTATTGCTTGAAATAGGTCATAGAATGAAATAAAGTAATGCTCAAGTCAATATAGCAAGTTTGGTTCTGTTATAGGTGTAACACCACTAATTCGGGCCCGGCCAGAAAGCACATACCAGAAAGTAGTACATATTTAACGCAAAATAGTTCCTACGCATGAGTGTAACTTTCAAAATATGTAGGATATTTAGGTAGTTTTGACATCAAATGAAAGCTGAAGGACTGGTGATCATTGTAGAACACTTTTGGACTTTTAATTTTAAATATTTAAAAAACTGCAGCAAATTTTGAAAAGAGGGTACATTTGGTCTGTTTGTCAGATCTGAAGTACCTGTTTTGGTACATCCGAAGTTCTGGGAACCAGTTCTTTCTTATATGCCATGTAAGGTATGCTGATTTTTTCAGTAGAAGACGCCATAAAGTGTTGCTTTGACGTGCAATGATTGCCACTTTATTTGAACTTGAAATGAAAGAGGTGTGCCTGGTTGAAATGGAGGAATTTAACATAGAAAGTAAAGGGACCATGAATTAGTGGTGTACTTCCTTGACTGGTTATTCGATAACGTAAGGAACGACAACTCGTGGCGTAACGTCATTCGGTATAGTGTTACCTTAAAGTAATGATTGGCATTTTATGTCCTTTTGTAAGTCGATTATTTTAACTTGCACCGATCTTTTGAGATAGGCCCTTTTAGTTTTACATTCAGTGCTATGTTATTGCACTCGTATACCAAATGAGGGTGGTAAATGAGCGCTTGAAAACGTGTTCAACCTCGCAAACATGTGCCAATCCTAAATCGCAACCAAGTAAATCAGTCATTGCTGTTTGATTTTTGTCTGTCAATATTGATTTCGTTAATTGTTTTATTTTCAATCAGATCGTGCTATACTTAATTTTTAATGTGGGTATTGTTATGCATTTACTTTTCTACATTGGCTAGAGGTATAGGGGGAGGGTTGAGATCTCATAAACCTGTTTAACCCCGCCGCATTTTTGCGCCTGTCCCAAGTCAGGAGCCTTTGGCCTTTGTAAGTCTTGTATTATTTTTAATTTTAGTTTCTTGTGCACAATTCGGAAATTAGTATGGCGTTCATTATCACTGAACTAGTATATATTTGTTTAGGGGCCAGCTGAAGGACGCCTCCCGGTGCGGGAATGTCTCGCTACATTGAAGACCTGTTAGTGACCTTCTGCTGTTGTTTTTTTCTATGGTCGGGTTGTTGTCTCTTTGACACATTCCCCACTTCCATTCTCAATTTTATTGTTTATATTTTTGTGTTATTATGGCTTGGTCTGATATGGATTGTTATAGAGTATAATCTTGAGAATGTAAATGGGGAATATGTCAAAGACAAAATAAAAACAAAAGCACGCGAAATAGCTGCTGAAGGCCACCAATGGGTCTTCAACGCAGCGAGAAAATTCCACAACCGGTGGTGTATCTCAGCTGGCCTCTTAAAATAAAGTGTACTAGCTCAGTGAAAATGGACGTCACATTTTTACATTCACTTCCTCTGATACCTGATGGGTAGGGATCCTTTTTGTTGTCATACCTCATTTCCATATATCACATTACCTGGCCTTAGATAATTGAATGCTGTGCAGTTTTCTGAATATCCACTAATAAGATAATTCTTGAGACAGAAATACTTAGACGTATCAGAGCAATGTCCTCTTGCACGTAGTGACCACTGAGCTTGTTCCGGGCATTTAAAAGGGAACGCCTTGCAAACATGAACCTGCAAAAAATTATTTAGTTATTTTATCGGCAATTGTTGGGAACGCAAAGACAAACGAATATCAGCTTTTAATCCTCCACTTAGAACAGGTTTCCTACCTGTAAAAACAGGTCATAACAAACATGTCGCTCAGAAAGGTTGGTAAATTTATATGCATGACATTGTACTAGCACAAAGTATGATGTAAGTTTGTAACTTAACGAAGCATTTGACATATATTTGATACTGGTAGTAAGATTCCAGCGCAAAACTCTTTTTTTACGGTTGAACATTTGGCAAAATCAAAGGTACTTTATTTATGATTTGCATCACGTGACTTCCTTTGGTGGATATTTTCAAAAATGTTGTGTAATTCTATGGGAAAATGCTTGATAAGTCATTTTGTACGAAATAGGAAGGTTGAAATCATAATTTTTTAAAAGAATTTGGCTGAAAACTTAAAAAAACTTGTAAGTTCAAATTTGTTTAACTAATAAATTCAACCTACAAGGTGTTTCCCTATATGCTAACAAATAATCAACAATATCTTCTTGTATCTTAATTTTTGTTTTGAGTCCTGTTTTTTTACAATTTTTGTTATTTTATATAGCAGTTATACTACAGTAACGCTTCCGATTTTCAAACTAAAAGGTCGAAAGTTTTCACAGTAGACATTGTTCATTTGTATACGGACAAAACCCTAAAATCATATACCATTAACATTAGCATTTTTTTTAAGGTGCATATGTTATCCAATTGTAATGACTGTCGTTATGATAAGGGAAATTGGCCGATATGCAAAGTACCCAAAATTTTGCCATATGAGGTAAATGTGTTGCTCTTTTTTTCAGAATTGATAACGCGTGCACAAAATATATACAAGTAAATATATCAAACATTTTCGGAGAGCATAATACTACAATGACAAATACCCATAGCACGATCAAAGATCAATGTTGTCAACATATGATACAATCTTCATAAATGAACAAAAACATATGTACGTTCTAAAAACCATCCAGCAATACAATTCCTAGCAGCAGACAAAACACAACAACACTTGAAACATGTTATCATCAATATAAAAATAAAGAGATGTGCTATGATTGCCAATGAGACAAATATCCACAGAAGTTCCTTTTTGTATTTCGTCAATAAAATGTTTAAAGCGCATACGAAATGGTAATGGAAGCTACCATATCGTCTAATAAATGCCGCCGATTGAAACTCGTGACTTATTATTTTTGTCTTGAATATGATGTATTAATTTTGCTGTTCTACACTTATACTTACAAGGATCAAGAATCTAAGCAACATTACTGTCTGTTTTATAAACTTGGCCTATACGAAGCAATTTCATCTGCAAAACATTTCATAATAAACAAATTTGTATTTGGAAGCTTAGCCTAATTTTCTGAACAAGCATGCTTATGGTAATCATTTAGTACAATTGACATAAACTGTTTAAACTTAAGCAAGTTGTGTCATTTTTTTTTATTAATGGTGAGATAATACTACATTTAATTAGGTCACAGTTTTAAATCAGAAAGCTTGTATAACCATTTAATATTTATTTGAATACATAAAAGTAATCAATAATATTAACCCCAGTTGGTAAACAGTATGCAAATGTTATACACTCACCTAACATACAGGCAAACACTATAATCATGTCGTGTTGTGTGGTCAAGATGAGAAATATTTATGATAATTTTGAAACAATAAAGGTTAAGATTAGTACAAATCTTAAAGTAATTTTGTAAATCAAGAGATAAAAGACAATGTTTGGGAATACCCAAATTGTTTACAATCTGTTTTTATATATATGATTAGGACTTTGAATCGCAGTTTATCTTACCGCATATATATTTATAGAGATATGCTTGCTTAAAGGGGTACACGTGGTGATTGTGTATACTTGATATGGGTGTCTTAAAAAATATAGAGTTAGTTACCATACATGGTTAGTTACAATATGGAGTTACTTCCCTTTCAAGACAGAAAAGTTACCACAACCCTTTTCAAAAATAACACGGTGTTGAACAATCTGAAAGAAATCAATAGACGAAGAAATTGATGATGAAATATGTTCATAAAACATAATTTAAGCTAACAAATTGTTATTGTTAACATGACATAGTTACTTCCCTTGGTCTACCGTAGGATGTGCAAGACAAGAATCCTCTTCCGTAGCTCGTATTCTCATTCCAACAGCGTTAGGTTTATGTTTTACTGAATGTTGAGATTTCCTTGTAGTATTAGGGATTACTTTTTTCCTTATAGTCTTTTCTCTTATTCTATAAGTTAAAAATGTAGCTAAACTAGGGAGGGATCAACGAACTGACATATGCGTAAACTTCAATGTGAGATTATTAGGTATATTGATATGCAAATGGTCTAATAATTGAACATGTTGAAATAAACCTACCTTTCCTCTACCATTTTCCTTTAGATAAAACAGTCGATTCACCAATAATCTATCTGCTCCCAAGTGTGTATTCTTAAGATGTGATAAAACATCCGATTTAACTACAAATGAATGATAACGTGCATTTATCAGATATTACTTGATAACGGAATAAGTTGATTAAAATGTGTGCGTTTATTCTTAAAATAAGTACATACTTACAATATTGTTTTTCTATATGTTATTTTTTTCAAATATTCTTTTCTGTATTTTCTGTCATGCATCAATGTTTTGGTACATCTCAATATTTACATTTTATTGTTTACCATTGAAGTGGCCTTGTTTCTTTGGACGTAATGTTCTAACAATGTGATTTGTATCATATTTGTTTCAAAATTTTTAAACAAGGTTTTAAAGTTATTAAGAATTCTTCATAGTTATAGGTACATCATTAAAGAAAAGAACGTCATAACATTAACGATTGTATTTAAACAAAAAATCACAATTTACTGATTACTAAGTACGACTGTTGATCGCATTAAGAATCACAGACATTAATAAATTGCATTGTACAACAGTGAATTGTCATATTAAAATATGCACATGATATACATTAAAATGTAGTTACAAATCAAAATACAAATTACGAAAATATTGGTAGGATTCAATTAATACATTTAAAACAAATATCTGTCTAAAGACTTGGATTAGGTACATATATACAATCATGTTGTAGGTTTTATCATATGTGTAAACGCTCCAACCTGTCCTACATTTGACTGTGTAACAATATGAACAACACAACATAAGAAATGTTTTGCAAATGAATTAAAAAGGCAAACCCCAGGATATCGGCACGTGCTAAAAAAGTCCATCAATACCATCAGAACTGCTCAATCAATTATCGAATTTTCCCAGAAAAAATCTTAATAAAAACACATCGAACGTTTTATCCATTTCATACAGTAAGTATGGAGTGAGTCGTGGATGATATTACGACACTCATTCCAATTAATAATTGAAGGGGGACGATATTTAGGTCCTTTACTGAGGAATGATTTTAACTCTCGGTCTTGGACGATGTTAAGATCTCCTGTTATAACATGGGAAATGGGTCCATAAATATATTCGGAGGTACTACAATTACATGAAGTAGGTGTATTTTCACTGATATTAACATCTTTACACAGTTGACTATAATTAAACACAAATTTCCGGGTAGATTTCTTGTAAATATAACAAATAAGAGGTAGCTCAGTATTTTCAAAATATCCAGGAATTTGTTCATTAACAGAATGGTCGTTAAATATACCGGCAATATTTATAAAATCAAAACCTTTATTGACATACTTTATTTTAATAAAATGTTTTTTATGATCTTCAGGGCGATCAATTTTGGGAAATAGTTTAGAATAACAATTTGCCATAATAATTTGAACAATTTCATACTTAGGACTGCTATATGAAATTGTGTTGCAATCCTCCAAAATTTTATTTAACTTATTAACCGGTAATGAACAGAGTTTTATTAACAGATAATGTCTGCCGTTGTTTTTTGAAATAGAAATTAGGTCCGAAATATTGGTATGATTGGTCCGAACTTTTCTTTGATTGCGATTTGTCCTCCGACCGTGAGAGCGGTTTTTACGAACAGTTTTAGAAACTATATCCAAAATGTTAACGGAATCGGTTCTAGATATATTACCAATTCCCATGATATTATCATTAAGACCGAGAGGGTAGACTGTAGTTTTTTAATCCAATTTAATTCAATAATTTTCCGTGATCGAACAAACTTTGAATGAGATTCACCAGGCTGCTTATTTACTACTTCTAAAGGTTGAACTGCTAAATATTTAAAAGGATGGTTGTGCTTCTTAGGGTGTTGGTAAATGACACTTTTGAATTTATTGGGTCTTTTAAATCGATACAGATGTTCTTGAGTGTTTTTAGATAAATATCGTCCAGTTTCTCCTACGTACTGAATACCACATCCCGGTTTGTTTCAAGTGAGTAAATAAATAATACTGTTTGTTTTTCAAGTTATATCAGTTTCAAAATTCAAAGAAAATGTGAGACCATTAAACGTGGACCTAACCGTATTGTTGGTGGAAAGACGGGGACATGTAAGTCATTTTTTGGCAAGGCACTTATCGATAGAAGGGTAACCACGATTTTTATTGTTAAAAATGTTATCGATGGTAGTATTTTTAGATAACCGATTTTGAAGATTGAGACGTGTAGATACCCTTTGAACAAGTTTAGTATTTAATATTTTTCCATTTCTAAGCTTCATAATTGTTTTTTGTTAGTGAATTATATTATAAAAGAGCAAAGACTGGCGTCCAGAATATGAACCAGCATACAATAATTTAAGTTATGTAAAATTGATAAATCTGTTCGGCTAAAAATGTCAAACGCTATCAGTATTAATTACCCGAAAAAGATAGGGTATATCAGGGTAGGACTGATGGTTGACTAAATAGTAGTAAAAAAAGTAATGAACTAGAGCAGTTTTCGCTCGGACACACACTCCATAATCTAGTATATTATAAGAGCATAAACCTGAAGCACGGGGAGGCACTCTACTGCCTCCACACGGCACTAAAGACGAACTCTGTAAAAAATAAAATTGAGAATGGAAATGGGGAATGTGCCAAAGAGACAACAACCCGACCATAGAAAAAAAACAACAACAGAAGGTCACCAACAGGTCTTCAATGTAGCGAGAAATTCCCGCACCCGGAGGCGTCCTTCAACTTGCCCCTAAACAAATATATACTAGTTCAGTGATAATGAACGCCATACTAACATAACACATACATAGTAGAAATATGATATTTAAGATCCATGCTTTTCACAGTTTATTAAATACGTTATATAATACACCTGAAACAACTAGGTACAGGTTCAATTTAACGAGGATAAAACACCCATCGTATGTCCCTAAGCTACACACGACATTAACACTTTAAGTTATCCATTGAAACTTCTAACATGACTAAATACAAAAAATTCGAACTATATCATAATAATATCAATAAAGAAACACTAAACAGATTAAGTATTGAGAATGGTATGAGTTATCTATTTCAAAATACCTTTGATAAAAACTAATCTACAGAAAGTGCAAATATAATCAATAGGTTCAAATCGTATGAAATGTTTTATATTTGTCTTCGCTTATCTTCTTTATTAAATTTATTTACGCTCCGGGGAACGTTTGTATATGTCCGACCAGGGTAAGAAGAATCAAAAGAATATTGCATTTGATTCGTGGTATGTAAAGTAAGTTGTTATTTATAATACGTATATTGTAATATTACGATGATTTTAATTTTAATTGATTAATGTGGAGCTTAATTAATTTATTCATTTAGTTACAAATACTGAAGACCCATGATTTATTTTCGTCTGGCGATACGGATTAAATTTGGTCCTAGATGTAAGTTTCAAGAAAAATAAGAACTTTATTTAGCAAATGGTATCTTTCTTATATGAGCGTGATACTTGATTTAGAATAATATCGAAAATTCAATGTTATTTTAATGATCCATCCGGCTATGGAAAAAACGACCTCTACAAACATTGGACATCTTTAGGGGTATAGGCAATTACTAAACTTATTTCCTTGTTGAAGGCATTCACAATTGTAAAAGGAATAATGAACGATAGGCACACTTCAAAGCATATCATACCAAAAGTAAATAACACACAACCGAATATTCGTTTCATTACATCAATGTACGACATTGCTTGTGATATTGTGGAAACACACAAACTGCGATATCAGGCATGTTTTAAAATGAGTGTATTATACACACCAATCGTGTGAGCTGTCACAACTGCACAAGAATCGTGAAACTAGTCAGTGGTATAAATAATGTCAGAGTGAACTAAATACAAGCCGAAAATCAAAAGGTACGGTAAGGACTTAAAGTGTAAATGGAATAAAAAAATGAATACATTGTTAATAAAAATATCACATATACGTGTAGTATTCAAGTCATTAGTATACAAGAGTACGATCTAATAGACTAATTGTATACCCCAGGACGCATAATGAACCAACATTTGTACTAACACAGAAATTAGAATACATACAAATGTCACATGTATTTAAGTGAACAACAAGCTATTAATGAAATACTCAACAGAAATGATGAAACACCTCGCTATGAATATTAAATCTATGGAGAACCAAACATGCGAAAGGAGGGACAATACAACCAGTTATTACTGACCTAAAACTTAGCAAATGTGTTTATGGATTAATTTATTGATGGCGATATCTCAACTATCGCCGTTTAAGCTATCTCTACTAATACTATTTCATAAGCCCGATATTAGTTTGGAATAATTGATTACAAAATACAATACTGCTGTTCAAAAAGAAATGTTCCTGTTTTATCATGCTTGATTTTAGTTTTCCTATATTGTTGTCTTCTTTTTACAGAAATGGTTTTTAATGCATGTTCAGTCATTTACGTGTTCATTGCCCAGATATGTAAGTTTCTTTAGACTGAATTTTTTTATAACACTTTTATGTGAATTGACTTCACTACTCTGAATTATAGAAGTAGCCGATAAAAGTACACTTTGGATACACAATAAAGTATGCAGAATGTTAATAAACAATCCATATATACATTGTTAATTACTTACACCATACTTTAAGTCTGAATAGTACCAAAACACCTATATCATTGATCATGTATATTAGCATATTACACCTACATGTGTGAATTTTGAAATAAATGTTAGAAACTGCGTAGTGATATCTGCCACTAATATTACGTATGAGCCAAACCTCTAATTTGTACTCTAAATTATACTCTTAGATATCGTAAATTGTTACACTAAAACAATTATAACCTAAGCTACATCGCTGGACTGACCTATGCAATAATAATGATTCCGCAGTTTATCTATATCTTTTACAATATATGTCGTATTAGATTTAACTGTTTATTAATGTGTCAAGTATCATGCTTAGATTATGTATGTATTTAACTAAAATGGTAAACTGCTTGCATATTTTCATAAAGGCACTTTGATGGGAAACATATCATATCTCTAATGAAAATTCAAAACAGAGAGTAATTTATATCAAATAGAAAAATCAAACGCTTCAACACACCAAACAAATGGAAAAGAACTGTCACATTCCTTTTTCGAAAATGGGGAACACGCATAGTTGTATATCTAGCTTAAACTTTCACTTAAATGACAGCCCCGTGAAATTCAATTACCTTGAAATAATAAAAAAAAAAGATACGTGGAGTTTGAGAATTGTTGGTGACCTATGATTGCTAATTTCAGTGTCAGTTGGTCCCTTGTGTCTCATTGGCAATCATTTCACGCCTGCTTGTATATACATGTAATTAGTAAAATGTCAAAAATATGTGTAAAGCTGTCTACATTGTGTTATAATTCAAACCGGTGTTGAAACATATATAAATGTCGACAAATAATACATAAGCAATGGTTTAAGTCTCAAATGTATTGGTGTGCACCTGTTTTGAAAAAACAAATATATTAGAAACACGTTAACACTGTTATTTAACTAAAGCTGAGTCATATTTGCTCGTGTCAAACAATCAAGAAAGCCTTTTTACTACCAGGGCTTCCTGTAATTATTGTTGGAGACAGCACCACATTGAAGCAACAAATACAACCAATAACAAAATCTACTCTGATAACGACTACTCATTCAGAGACGACATATATTCCAACAACAAATACTATCCCAACAATCGAATCTAACCTAACAACGGATAATATTTCCAAGACAGATGCTATCCAAACATTGAATTCGACACCAACAAAGAATACTATCACACCAACAGGTAGTGTTTCTACAATGAATAATAATTTAACAGCGGAAAATAATCGTAAATCGATTACTATCACAACAACTAATCAAACATCAATAACTAATCGAATAAGTATTTCGAGCCCATCAACGACTTCAACCCCAACAGCGAGAATTATTCCACAAACGATTTCTACTCCAACAACGAAAACCACTGAAACAATTGCTACTATTTCATCAAGAAATTCTAACCCTAACACGACACCTACATTTGTGTACTCAAAAGGCGTCTTCGTTTTCAACACCTATTTCGGTTAGTACAGCTGCTGCTACTCCAAAGAAGGCTATAAACCAAACAACGACAACAACTATTTCAACAAAACCAAATTCTACACCAATGGAAGCTGTGAAGTCTTCTCAAAGTACGACTTCCACTACATGTACCTCTTCAACCTGTATTGCTCGAACAACCACGGCTGCTATACTTATAACTGCTGCTCTGACGACCACGGCTGCTCCAACAACGGCGTCTTCTCCGAAATTAATTTCTATTTTAACTACAACTGATGCTCCAACAAAAACGACTGCTCTACTAATGTATACTGCTCTGACAACCACGGCAGCTCCAACCACGGTTGCTCCTTTAACGGCTTCTACTCCAACAACGGTTTATATTCCAACAACAGTTTCTATTCCAAGAGCGGTTTCTACTCCAACATTGATTTCTACTTTAAGAACACCTTATACTCCAACAAACACGACTGCTCTACTAACGAATTCTGCTCCAACAAATACGGCTGCTCCAATAACGCTAGCTACTCCAACAACGGTAACTACCCCAACAACAGTTACTATTCCAACAACGGCTACTACTCCAACAACAGTTCCTATTCCAACAACCGTTTCTACTCCAACAACAGTTACTACTCCAACAACGGTTACAACTCCAACAACGGTTACTACTCCAACAACGGTTACCACTTCAACAACGGTTTTTACTCCAATAACGGTTCATACTCCAACAACGGTTACAACTCCAACAACGGTTACTACTCCAACAACGGTTACTACTCCAACAACGGTTTCTACTCCAACAACGGTTTCTACTCCAACAACGGTTACTACTCCAACAACGGTTACAACTCCAACAACGGTTACTACTCCAACAACGGTAACTACTCCAACAACGGTTACTACTCCAACAACGGTTACTATTCCATCAACGGTTACTACTCCAACAACGGTGACTACTTCTACAACGGTGACTACTCCAACAACGGTTACTACTCCAATAACGGCTACTATTCCAACAACGGTTACTACTCCAAAAAAGGTTTCAACTCCAGCAACGGTTACTACCCCAACACTGATTTCTACTTTAAGAACAGATACTGCTCCTAAAACAATTCTCATTTCAAATCAATCAAAGATTTTTACTTCATCAAGCCCATCTTCAGAGAAAACAGCTTCTTCGCATGTAAAAACGTTTCCAACGATAATTCCGGTTGGTAAGTTATCCTATCTTAGAAATAAACAACATTTCAGTACTAAATGTCACAAAATAAGAAAAACAATCATTACAAACAAAATGTAGTTCATCTAAAAATGGTATTTCTCAACTTTGGCAATATATCTTTACAAATATTTCATTTACATATTACTACAGAACGACCTTATCATATTTTCAATTGAAGCTTACATGTACATATTCCATTGAAGCAAATATAAATTAAGTGAGTTGTAGGTTTTTGGAAAGGCATCCAATGTAACAAATAAGCAAACTCCAAAAAAAACAATGGATAACACAAAAAGAGAATATGACAGCAGATGTCTAGTTTTGGTATTCAAATTCAGATAGATTTGTGCGTTTTATACATATCTTGTACAGGGTCATTAAAACATATGAGGAAAAAATGTTAAGTCAATATCGAATTAAAAATAACAACAAATACAACACATCACATTACGCTACCGATGTATTTGCATATCTACTGATGATGGGTATATCGATCATACTTTTTTTTTTAGATATGCTAGAGTCAAAATTATTATTTTTTTAATTTAGAAAACCTTTTCCAAGCATACAAGAGATAAATGCAATTTAGAATAAAATAAAGGTATAGACAATATCTGATTTAGAAATATTAGCAATCGGAAGTCATTTAAAGGTTTTTAATGAACCATCATACGGATCATGGACAATTTAACATATATCAAAATAATGAGATGTGGAAAGGTTGTCAATGAGACCGATACTCATCATGACGTGGCTATAAACAACTGAAGTCTCTGAAACACTATACTGAATAGCACAGTGTTGAATGCATGCATAACAGACTAATAATAATAATATTTGTTTAGTTTCGAAACTATCACTATTGTGTCAATTTTGTGGGGAAATAAAGCTTTTCAAGTTTTTTTTCTTTTGAAACATCCTTCAAAGGTTTTTGATTTACGCTTTTTTATAAATAACCACTTTCAACAAATTACATTGGTAACCAATCTTTTTTTTTTAAATGTGTTATAATCCTATTGTTTTAACTATTTAAATCAAATGCTGTTTGAATGTTTTTAAAACAACTTAGATGCATGATGCATGCTTACAAATCATATATATTGGATATTTAGCTAGATGCATTGCAATGTTTTACTTGCTTTCTGTTTGTGGGCTTTTTGTATTCAACAGAGCTTTACTATTGTATAGATCATATTAAAATTCTTATTGACAGTTACTCATTGTTAATTGCAAAATAGTGTTTGAAAATATTTGGTTATTTCTTATGTTCATTTTTACTGATTGGCTACCTTTTAAACATATATTTTTAAGTTGCATTATATTTTAAGACAATTTGTTTCGATGGATAAACAAAAAAATATAAAGATAAAATATTCTATCAAGTTTAAATACTGTGGAAAGAAAACCTGTATAAAATGGTTGGTTTCTTATATAATAGATCAAAAACATTTTTTTGTAAAACATCGAAAAAGATATATAGAGTACCTACATGTAAATTATTTTTTTCAGAGAAGCGAATATATTATGTATAGATTTGTGTTAGTATATATGAAAAACTGTATATTACAAATAAAAAATGCATGATATGACATTAATATCTTGATTTTGTTGTTGTAGAGCCTGTTATCGTGTTATAGTAGGACAAGCTGTTAACTGTAGTTTGTTACTGAGATTTCGAGATAATAACTTGTCAATGCTGATCAGTTTGTTTGTCAAATAACATGTTGTAGTATGAAGTATTCATTTGATTATTTAAGAAATTGACAACTGAATACACTTTGCAAACCAAGTATAATTTGAAAAAAAATTACAAATTGCAGATTGACGAACACTAAAACAACCACAAAACAGTCCCTTAATAATATAATAGTGTACGGGACAATTCAAAATGAGCATAACTGTTTTGTATCTAAGTTTTAATGTCCATTGAGCGGTTCTCTGCGTGGCAAACCATAACGAACAGTAATATACAATTTTTTCTTTGGAATGAACAATTGTGATTAACTTTCACTGAATTGCTTTCTATTCACAGGAACTTTAGCAAACTAATATTATTAAGTTGCTACGGCCACATACCTTAGGTGACGACATATCTTGTGCTTCTACAAACCTGCACGTGTTTTATGGCGAGATACCAGCATATTTTGGATCTATTTCATTACAGAAAGCGGAGACTTGGTTAGAGAGAACATATAATGAACAAACAGAAAACAAGGGAAAAAAACTGGTTTGAGTAAATATTTAAATAATGTCATATAGTGGTTGTGTGTGTTTGTGTACATTTGAATAACATTTTGTAAAACAATGTCATTGTATTAAGTGTGTCAAGTAATATAAATGCCTTTAAAGCGAACTTAAGTCTTGACCAAATATGTGTTTGTCATGTTTGTAGCTTGAATGATACATACAACAATGAATTATTTGAAAGTTCTGTAAACCATTTTGATTTTTCTATGAAATTTTAAACAAATCGTCCCTAACATGTAAAATTTGAAATTTTCCTTGTTCATTACTTAAAAAAATGAAAAATCGCAAAGTTAAATTTAAATCTCAGCGAATTTGGCTAAAAGGGGAAAACGCAAAATAAAGTATCTGCGATAATACATTGGTTTACATTATACATTTCAGAAGGTATGCGTGCCAATGCACCATCTTCCAACTAAAGCTTAAGGTCAAGAATCAGTAAATAAACTAGTCCATAGATTTTTTTAAAACTTAGAACTCAAATAGATATTGAAAATATACATCAGAAAATGTAAAAAAAAGTATATGTCACCGACTTTGTTTTCCAGAAAAATCCATTTTTAAAATGGCCCGCGAGGGTACTAAATTACATTGAATATATAGGGTAAATCTATATTTTTCTTCTACAATTTTCGGTTTTTGGTATAAATCACGAGAACTGCTCCATAGAATTTTTTTTAACTTAATATTTTTTTCCTCTTTGTCTTACGAATTAGATGAAATTAAAAAAAAATATGGTCACCGACTTCGTTTTCCCTGAAGAAGTGACGCAAACCCAACATTTTGACAAAAAAAAAAACATCAAAATTCGTGACGTCGTAATTTTTATCATATAACGTCAAGTTATCATGCTAATAATTTCCAACGTTCTTCGTGTTGATTATGCACGATGATTATGTGTTTCGTATTGATAGATTCTTTTTATCATAAGAGTCTGGATAATTATCATAAATTTTTATTTAATATTACCAATATTCTTTATTCTTTATATTTTAGCACCTCATTATACACTTTTTCTTTTTTTTTCTTTTTTGCATTTTATTCTGCAATCTTTGCCCATTATTCTGTATTTCGTAAACCCCAATCAGACCCTCTTTTATGGAACAGTTTAAAAAGAAATTATACGTTGTAAAAAATGTGATACATGTATGTTCATTATCAATATACATATCTAAAACAATTACTAATTCAGACAAAAATACGTTGTAAGTACATGAACGCAAAAATGGTAAAATCTTAAAAATAGAAATCATCAGGGTTACTGTCTACAAGTTGACGCAATAAAAGATGTAATTGAAGCTAAATTTTGTTATGCCCCCTCAACTTCCCCTGTACGTCCGTCCGTCTGTCATTCCGTCTGGCCACCCGTTCTTCTGTCCGACCGCCTCCCTTTATAGTTTATAGTTATTCCGCAAAACATCTACAGTTTGAATCTAGAACGTACTTTGCTGTCTGTTTGCATGTGGTCAGGGCTTTGATCTTTATTAATATTTGCTCTAATGAGAGATAGTTGAACTTTGTCATTTGTGAGTAACAAATTCATAAATCTCTTAGACTATCTTGCAAGTCATCTGTTTACACTTTTTCTCCGTTCCGATATATGATTTGGCCACTTTAATTTTTTTTTTAGCAAACATGTAAGCTTGTGTTTTGGTACTATATCACGACAGAACGTGTTCTGTCCATATACTGCTGCTTAACATCGCATATATAAACAAACATTATATCAATGATTCTACAAATTCTTGAAAGAGTGTCGTGTGGTTATTTATACATCTTCAAGTTAACAAGTAAAACACGCAGACAAACTGACATCTTTGTTAATATCTGTATAAAATTTATTGTATACAAGTCTACAAAAACGTTTAAAAAAGTTTACTTAATGGTTATTGTTCCATAAGTGTACATATATATGCTCGAAGTATATATAGAATCAGTGAAACCTGGGTAAACCGAACCCTGATAAAACCGAATTTCAGTTTAAACCGAACAATTTTCAAAGTCCCACAAAATTTCCCTATCAATTAACGTTAATCCAACCTGAAAAAACCGAACCCTGTCAACACCGAATTCCGAACGCTTTTTGAAGGCTCGTTAGTAAATTTGTATCTAAAAATGACCTGTCAAAATCGATCAATACCAATCAAAACAATAAAATATTATTAATTACTTGCATGATTTAATTAAACAAACACAGGATGGCAGAGTATCCCCGAAGGTATTTGAGGTTTAATGAACTTGTGAGTTGTTATTACAAACTAATTAGTATGTCTGTGTCCATGTATAAAGTAATTTTTTTTGTAAAGAAACGTTAAACTGGTCATGATGGTTAGCTACCCCCATCGCCGATAATGACAAGAAAGGAACTTTCCCTCAGATCAATTAAATGCACCTTACTCAAATAATTACGGCCACAAAATCGAAACTGCCATTCTGCAGCTAAACTGTTTAATTAAATAATAATTTTAAATCCTTTCACCGGATTAAGAAGTCGTGCAACACAACAAGGTCAATGGATTTTGAATGCTGGATTCCCTTTAGAGGCCCTATATATTTGATTCGAATGCTCCCGAAGACTTCCGTTAGCTTTTTAGCAACGATAAAGTCCGAGAATAAACTAGACCCCTGCTGTTGTTTCACTGTTGTCGTGTACCGAAGTATCAATCAGTGGGTGACCAGTTTAGTCCGAGAACTCGTGTGTACAATGACGTTCCCGATTCAATTACGATTCATTTGACAGTGACTGTGAAACTGAATTGGTCAGTGAATTAACGGATGAGAAAATAATTATAAAAGCAAAATCGCTCCACGTCGGACATCTCCGAACGACGAGCGTGATTGACGGAGTGGCGTTTGATTTATAAACAAAAATGTAGCAAAACGTCTATCTTGTTTTATTTTTACATTTACATCTAAATCAACACAAAAATAATTTGTGGTCTGTTGTGTCAACTATTATCCCTTGTCAGTAAATGCCAAAATTATTTTGGTGTTGACTTCCGTTTACCTCTACAATCCGAACACCTGTGAATACCGAAGAAAACGCAAAGTCCCGTGGGTGTTCGGTTTGGACAGGTTTCACTGTATAACAATTTCCTTTGAGAAGACAACCATACGAATCAATACTATTAGGATATTAAGCCCTGTATAAATCTTCAAACCATATAGTATTTATACATGTATCTATTTAAAGATTTGTGTTCTATTTTTAACATCGGAATTGCGGACGTGAAAGAAAGCACCATTACAAAAACAAAAAAACAACGGTAGATTACAAAATGTAGCGATGGATTAATGATCGTGAAACATCATTTTTGCTTATTTTTAATTTGTTATAGTCTAAAACTGTGTATGAATATTAAACTATTGTTCCAACCGTGAACAAGGTTAATTAATTTAAGTGTATTATAGTTTAGTGCCATCTATGACTGACTGACAGTGCTCAGCGGCGAATTTATGACCAGTATTAGTTTATGTCGTTCATTTCCGTTTTCTCTAATTTGAAAATATTTTTACTTGTTCCGACTGGTGTGATAATTTTCAAAATATGGGAAATATTATAGTCTTACCGACACCGTACAATACTAAGTTTTAACTTTAGTATTAATGTCCAAAACTTGCACCCCTTCTGCTTATTTCCTGCTAGACGATGTCTTTTCGCAGTGAATAAAGGGGTTTTTGAAAGGACAGTTTTGACATACTACATATAGAATACTTCCGAGACCACACTGTTTTTTCTCATCACAATTATGTAGAAATAGTAGTGAGCAACAGTTTTCACACTTGTTTTAACTGGTCGGCAGATATACAAACTCTACCACCCGACGTCCTGATTTTCATTTTGAAGATCGTCTTCAGGACTGTTTTCATATTCATTTTCAATTTTTAATTTTAGAAAAACAAGTTCATTCTCCTAGAAGAAACATACTTTCCGTCAAATTTACTGTTGACGTTGTCCCATCGAAAAGTCGCCGGGTGCAATTTTAACATTGCAACATCTGGCCAAAGGGACGTAATTCGTACAAAACGTCGCAATATTTCGCGGAATCCGCTAGACGGCGTTCATTTACTGTTACTTGACCGTAAGTGACGTTGGTAGCTTTACGGTTAATCATTTTCTTTGCTTTCTTTTTGGTGTGACTTTTTTGTTCAGTTATTATAATTTTTGTATTAAAATATGACAAAATCAACATACCGGGTCTTACTTCTTGCCGAAATCCTAGTGAAACAGGTAGCGTCTTAACAACCAAAATATACAACAATATTAATGTCTTAATCCATTCCATAAAGTTCATAAATTGTAGTGAAGTTATTGTCGTTAATTTATAACTGTCATAATAGTTTTTTTTTCGAAATTAATTGTAAGTAAGCAAATAAAGGCCATCCATCGTCTAGTCTCCTAAAAAAGGTATGGGTACATGTTTTCTTATCAAAAAGAATATCAATAAAGATATCAATCAATTATACATGTTATATTCACAGATAATATCAAGGCAAATTTACAGCACCACTGGAAAATTAGAAAAGGACCTTCTGCTGACAGACAAGACATTTTATCTGGGAAAGGTTGTTAGTTTTTAGTGCGACCTTAACAACAGTTTTTAAAAAAATCGTTCATAGTAATAATCTAACAGAGTTCTTTTCAGCATGTAAAATTCATGTGACTTTATAGTATTTTGAATAACTTATACATTGTAATTATGCTTGATGAGTGTGATGACAATATATTTTTTCGTCACACACATACTGTGGTTTCCAGAGTATTAAATGTTGTCTTCCAATATATAGAAACGTGTCATTATTATAAACGGGATGTATTGATTTCAAGGAGTTATAAATATAATAAAAATGGATAATACAATAGATTGGTTGTAAATATTCATTTTATAATAAGTTGTCTGTAACATTTTTCTTCTTTTCTTTTGAACTTACTGACATTATTTATATTATAAACGACAGCATCTACTCAAGATGTTTACTATACAGTATATATATATGTCGGATATCTCGTTAATGCACGTACTATTTTGATTTTCCTATTAAATATAATTAGTCGGAAAATTCGACAAAAATCAATACCTCAATTGAAGTGAATTTATGCCCCACCCAGACGTCTGAATTTCTGTTGAATGTTGAAGAGCCTAGGTCTGATAATTATTATTATTTTGTTCTATTGTATGTATTCTTTTCTGTTCACAGTCTATTCTAGTTAATGACAATCGGACGGCATTCATCTTCTTTTTTTGAGCCTGTTGCAGCTAAGGTCTAGCGTTGTTTCATATGACCAAGAATACGGTTACAGTTAACAAAAGCATTGACTCAAATACAATAGTATTCAAAAAAAGAAATAGATAAATAAAACTTATAAAGAAAAAAATAATTGTGAGAGTACACGCAAATGCTTTATTTCCAATGAATAGCTGTACAAACACGAATTACAGTTGATATGCTTTCGAATTGTACATATTTTAGTCGTAAATTAGGACCTGTATGTGAACCTTTTGTTATTATAGATGACAAATAGGTTTCTGTCTATGTTGCTTTACTTTCGGCACCTAATTAATATATTTCAGTACATTAATAAAAATAAAAGAGTTAAAGGTACTTAGAAGCATCGTTTCACAAGTTAAAACTTATATTATATCGTGGAATTGGGAACGTAAAGTTATGTAATAAAAATCGACATTTTAGAAACAAATTGTTAGTTTTCTTTGTATTTGTCGAATCCCAAATATATATTTAGAACACACGTTAAACATTGTAATCTTTGATATACTAATTATTACAAATCTGCAAAACTGTCTACTTTATGAATTTAAACCTTTTGACAGTTTTTAAATATACTGAATGTTTAAAATATTTTTGAGTAACAAATTTCATAGGAGAAATATTCTCTGTAATAAAAGATACCATTGAGAATGGAAACGGGAAGTGTCAAAAAGCAGCAACCCGACCAACGTAAAGAAAACAGTTCGGCAATTGTTCTTCAAAACATCAATTAATAGCGCATCCACATCCAGGATCCAGCTGATTCCTATACAATAATGTACTTAGTATACAACTTCATTTAAAATGGACGCAACACTTTTAACTCCGAAACATATCCATGAACCAAAATTCCAAAAAAATTACATGACTTACAAGGGCAAAAAGTTCTTGACACGGAACAGGCGCAAATATGCGATGGTTTTCATGTTGTTTCAAATGTCAATTTTTACTCTGTAGACTTTTGATTGATCAATGTTCTTCATTTTTGTACTTGATAACTATTTTGACCTGAGCGGCACTGATGAGTCTTATGTAGTCGAAATGCGCGGCTGGCGTACTAGTATTAAATAATAATCCTAGTACCTTTGATACCTATTTTCACTAGACCTCTAGTTAATATGGAATAAAGAAACACACAATAATATGCACTCTAAAACTTAGTGCAAAAGAATTCAGAGTCCGATTGAAGAATACTGAAATTATTGAAATGTAAGATATATATATGATATATATATGTATGAATATATTCATGAAACATGTTAATGATATAAACAAACTAGACATATTTGACATGAGATGTAACATGCGTATTAGATGTACGTTACTTAAAGAGATAAAGTACTTGAAAGCTCATTTTGAAACAATAAAAACAACAAGATGAGGATTAATTGCCGTAATGATAACATGCAGTCTATACAAATAAAAACAACCAATACTTCAAGTCTTCCAAAATAGGCCTCGACATATTAACAAGGCGTAAATTAAATAGTGATATGTTTATGAGTTATTTATTTCAAAATATACATCATAAAAGAATATATATATACCAAATGTAAATACAACAAATACGTTCAAGTTTTATGAGATGTTTTAAAATTGTCTGAGCATATCCTTTTATGAGTCTTTACGCTCCAGGGAGTGGTTTTTTACATGTCCGGCAAAGGTGAGAGAAAACATTTAATATTTCATTTAATCTGTATTATATACAATTAAATATTCTGTAATTGAAACTTAGGAAATTGTAATGTTACAACGGATTTCAGAATAATTAGTACTGACCGAGTTTCTTTGGTAGACGTTTGAAAACCCTCAAAACAGTTTATATATAAAATGTATAAAGATTTCTTGTTCATTTTATTTCAAAATAAAAAAAAAAAAACGGTCAAAGCACCTTAATTTGTGATATTTTGTACTGTTTGCAAAAGTCTATGTTATTCTCTATAATAAGGGTGTTCTTATCCCAGATAGAAAACCCTAGCCGTGGCTTTTTCATCTAAGCGTCACTGGTTTGTCTTGTGTGGACGAAACGCACGTCTGCCGTATTAAATTTTAAACCTGGTACCTTTTGTAAGCTATTATTCGTGTGTTTCTCTGTCCTATATGTTCTCCCATTTATTTTGTATTGTAGTCTTTGTAATGTAATGTTGTCATTTTAATGTTATATTTAACATTGCCATAAAAGCGGGAGGTTCGGCATGCCACAAAACCAGGTTCAACCTACCATTATTTTTTTAATGTCCTGTACCACATCAGGAAATGGCCGTTGTTATATAATATATAATGTTCAAATTGTTTTACATCTGTGATTTCGGGGTCTTGTAAAACTGACAATGCATTATGGGATTTGCTCGTTGTTGAATGTCGTGTCGTTACCTATTACTATTACTATCTTTGTCATTTGTTCTCTTGTTCAGAGTTGTGTCAAGGGCAATGTTACTACATTCTTTTCTATGCTGAGTGTTTAACACGTAGCAAGTCATACTAATTAACCGAAGAACACATTTATAGATATATTTATATATTACATAGCAAATTGAATTCATACCGAAAAACACAAAAACAACCATGCTCTTGTAGCAGAATTTAAATCTACTCCTAATATAAGCGGTCTTTTTGCGATTCTTAAGATCGGTAATGTTCAACAAGAAACGAAATTGAATTTAATTTATGAGATTATTTATTATTATTAGAATAATGTATTCAGATCGATTTACAATCATTTCTTATTTCACTAAATCTAAATTTAAAATCTTATTATTTATAACCAAAGAATCTTTATGATATATTTTTACTTGAAAAATCGATATATTATGTATTCTTCCCCATAAAGCCAATAAATCATTGCGTCTAATGGATCTCATAGTTTATCAATTGTAGGAATTTTGTTATGCTCTTCTCTATTTTTCAACCTCCCGTAAATATTTTTTTTTAAATCTTGACCGTGCAATGAAATATTTAATACACAATATCTATTGTATTCATTTAGTTTTCTGATACAAAACTCATTCTAAATTTGTATATAAATGATTTACAAGTATTTTGTTATTCTTATCATTACCATTGACCTTTTGTTCATGGTCCAAAATCACGCCAACATTTATCTGGCAAACTGATATGCTTTACACTGTTTTGAAATAATATGGTAAACAGAAAACGTGAATTCAAATTAGTATTATAACACTTTCAAAACTTAATGATTGGTTTAACTCCAAATGTTTGCATTATAATGCAAAAGTGTGTGTTATATTGCAAAGTATTGCGTTACTTCTTAAAAATATGCGTCATAACGTATATATGTTTGCGCTATTTTTTATAGGTATGAGTTATTTTAAAAAAGTTGTTTTCTCAAACGCAATAATTTTCGTTATTTCGTAAATAAGTTGCTTAACTTTTCAAGTATAGAAAGAAATACCAAAATACAATTTGTATGGAATAAATATGCTTCCGTAGGTTTTTTTTTCAATCAACAGTGAAACACTTAAAATAAAAATATGTACCATTGTGCACTAACGAGCAGAAGGCGTGTACATTCAGTAGGATTGGTTTTTGGTTTATATCGATACCTCTTCTTCCTTTTAATCAGCTTTGAATTTTCAAATATTTTGACCTCGCGCATCACTGAATGGACATTGATCGTCGAAATGTGCATCTGGAGCAAACAAAAATTAGATCCGTCAAATTTCCCAAAGAACACCAGTGCAATAAGAAAAACACTTTGTCAAGGTCTTAACTTTTAAGTACCTCATACATGTGTTGAAAGTTAAAAGTAAGAATCTTCACATCAAAACAAATTACAATTGGAACTCCGTTAATTAGTGTTTTTTTTAATTTTTACTTTTTATCAGTTAACTTTTCATAACATAGTTATTTTTGTCTAATGTTTTTGAAACAGGGATGTATTTAAGAACATCTGAAGTCATATGCATTCTGCTGACAAAACTATGTAAGTAAGATATCAATAAATACTCAAAGGGGCATATCAACATATACGGATGTTTCAAAATTGATGCATTACATTATAACATATTTCACCTGTAGGTCTAAATAATTATTGATCACCAACAAATATGTATAAAGTGTATAAGCAAAACAATTTTCAAAGCAATTATTACGGCACTAGATGAGTTTCAAAATCTTCACGTAACGTATGAATACACCTTATCGCTAATCCCGGCTGACCCGGCCGATTGAACTTTGGATGCATACAACAATCACTTTTTCATTGTGGCGTCAGCTATTTTGTTTTATGACGTCATAATTTTACGGAAACCTGTGTGATATCCAGTAATGGCGGACAAATAGCGATAAGGTGTATTGATAAACAAATGAATACAACCAACATGTTTTAAAAATTACACTTTCAGCATAGAACACATTCGTCCATTTCCGAACGTATTCACATTCAGCAACGTCCGGTCAGAATGGGGGTGGTAAACTTAATATCTAATTAAGGGAAAGTACTAACTATTGTGTGAATATGCTGTTTATTATCAGCCCTTTGCAGAACTTACCAAATACATTCATGAACAATGAACCTCCAAATACACCATGTTTACAAACAATATCATCGAACACATTGATAAATCTTTCAACCAATCAAATATAATACAATAATTGATAAAAAAAAATGATAAAAAAATACAACAAAGGTACTGCTGTCTTGACATGAATTTTAATATTTGACACCGAAATAAGAAAAAAAAACAAGTAATTCAGTACATGTAAATAATATAAACTATCTATAATTCTAAGTAGATTTCTAATCGCAACGTTCAGAGTATATTACAGTATAGACATAAATAACTGAGGCGATTTTTAGTTGTTACATCTAGAAACAATCTGCATGATAAATTTCGACATTTTTATCAAGCTGAAACTGAAAATGCTAAAACATAATACACTCACATTAATAATACGGGGATCAAAACAATGTTTGCAAAATATCATAAAATAAGATATTATAAAGACAAGCATTTCATGTACGTCTTTTTAATTCACAGGTCTGTTGGACATAGTAACTGGGCAGAGCTCAACGTTAACACTACAATCAACATCGGAGATACAATTTAATTCAATAACAACCGAGACTACTACTACTCCAAAGTTAACAGATATTACTGAGACGATCAAATCATCTATTCCAATAACAACATCAGACACTTCTGTTCAAAAAGCAACTGATATTACAACAACAACAGACACAAATATTCCAACTACAACTGTATTGCCCAACACAGCCGACACTGCTACTTCAACACCTACATTGGCTTATAATTCAGCTACAACACCAGAGACTTCTAGTGCAGTAACACAAACAGAGACTATTTTTCAAACAACAACTAATATTCCTATGATAGTAACTACTGGTAAGGTATAATTTACTGAAAGGCATTGATACGTCATAAATAAAAAGGGTTAAACATGTAAGGTTCATTTCTATTAGCATAGTATTTTACTGTTTTGTTAGTGGTGAGATGCCTCTACGCGCATTATATATATATCATGAGTACTAAGAAACATGCTGTGATGGTAAATTTCTATTTGGTGCACATGATTTATTCTTTCTCGAAAACGATAAACGTTCGATAAGCTCTAATCGAAATATTATAAAGTGATTGTATTGTGTAGTTTAAACAGAAACAGACACATTTGTCGGATGAAGACACATTTAATAAAGAAATCAAGCAAATTAGTACGTTATTTAATTGTAATTAGTGTAAACATGTACAAATGATGTACATGAACATTCTTTATACATATTTCTTTTAATTTTCTAAATCAAATTTCATAGTCATAATCAGAATCATCAGCGCTCAATTGCAATAAATTCCTACTACATATTGACAAATGTACTCTCAATATATAATTAGGGTAGATGATGCGGTTCGATTATTAATATGACAAATCTCAACAATAAGTCAATGACACACTTAATGCCAGTCCGAGGTCATCGTATGGCCTTCACAGTTGAATCACATATTTCAATTTAAATGAAATGTGTTAAAAATATTTACGTTTCGATTTAGAAAGTTAGTCGTTTACAATTGACTTGATTTCTTTTGAGATTAAAACTAATTCATGATTGCATTACATTTCAACAATTTCTCTATAATATACAAGATAAGTTATATGTTTTTCTTTGTCGTTCGAGTCAGATGTCGATGATTGCTTTCCTAACCCATGTAAACATGACGGAACCTGTTATGATATGGTCAATGATTTCCAGTGCATATGTCCTCCTGGATTTACTGACAAAACCTGTAGCACAGGTAACACTTAAGCAGCTTAACTAGTTTGGACTAGTGTGAATCTCTGTTCTCTTTTTTATTGTATACAACTAATTTAACTATTTGAAAATAGAGGTACTGTTCAAATGGAGACAATTCTAATAAAAAAGATGTTTTTCAATCTAGTTTGTATCTCCATTCTCTTTTTTTTTTAATGAAACGAATTAATGTATTGTTTTTACAAATGTACAGTTTTTCTATAGTGATATATAAGACCCAAACATATCCAGAATGCCATTGAGCTGCAATACTTACTTTAACTAGAACACTATTTTTAATACGTCCAGCTTTGGTGCTGATTACAGATATATCTGATTGCTTTCCTAACCCATGTGAACATGATGAAACCTGTATGGATCTGGTCAATGATTTCCAATATAAAAAAAGAAGATGTGGTATGATTGCCAATCAGACAACTGTCCACTAGAAAAAAAATGACACAGACACTAACAACTACATGTCACCGTACGGCCTTCAACAATGAGCAAATCCCATACCGCAAAGTCAGCTATAAAAGGTCCTGACTTGGGACAGGCACAATAACTGTAACACAGGTAACTCTAAAGCAGCTTTTCTGTAACAAACTATCATGCCTCATATCGTATTTCCGAAATAAATTTAGTTGATTTTTTCAAGTTTAAAACACTTTATTTGGATTTCTTACTTAACGATGTATAATAATTTAATTATTTATTCGAAATGTTATTATTTCTGATTTGCAAAAACCTTTTAAAAATCAAAACTCTTTTCCTGTTTTTATGGTCCCGCAACGAAGTTTTCGATACCATATAGTTTTACCTTTTACCGTTTGACCGTAATTCCATCATTTCGTAATTCCGTCATTCCGTCATTCCGCAACAAAAATGTGATGTCAATTTACAATTAACATGAACGATATGTAACATTTAAAAAAGAACACATGTGTAGTTTCTTTATGACTTAACCTATCGATGATTTGCTGTTCATCAAATGTCCTATTTGACAAAATGCAACCAATTTGATTGTGTCTATGCATCTGGATATAATGATAAAACTAACAACACATGTAAATCACAAACGACTGTGCTAATTTAAAACAAAATTTAATCCTGGTACATATGATGAGTTAATTTAATAAGATTTATGTCTGCATATTGCCTTCTGATATTGATTTGAATAGCATTCCAACAAAACACTGATTTCCAACTAGTTTTTAACTTTGTTCTCTATTTCATTTCTGTGAGGTAATAAATGCATTGTTATCTACAAGTTTCGTGTTTTCCAAATATGATTTATGATACCATCGTACTGCAGAATAAAGACTTTAAATGCATTACGTGTTTCTTACTTAAACACTATATTGGATCAAGCTCTGATTTTTATTTCAGATATTGATGAGTGCTTATCTAACCCATGTTATAATAACGCTACGTGTAATGATACGATCAACGATTTTCAATGCGTATGTCTTCCTGGATTTACTGACAAAACATGTAGCACAGGTAACTATAAAGCAGGTTTACTGTCATTACCTATATATTTGGCCTCATATGATTTGTATTCAACATGCCTCTAGTTATGCCGTTGTTTCATAAAAGCCTATAACGAACTTCTTACTGCCATTTTACAAGCAGCCCTAATAAGCTTGGTTGCATGTTTATATGACTATATGGAAGACTGATTGGCAGAGTATATCTTGGGAAGAAATACTGAATTGGTTTTATAATTGTCGCACTTGTTTTTTTTAGTAATAAAAGGTGAAAATGATGCTAGTTCCTGATTTCGAGTCCCACATGTACTCTTCTAATCATTGTTTAAAAGATTCATCTTACCATGAAATGATGTATCAATTTGATAAGTAACGTCTGTCCCTGTTTAGAGTTGCAAATAATAAACCATTGAGTGTAAATTGACATTGCGATAAGACGTGTCACGGTACTTATCTATCCCATATTCATGTATTTGGTTTTGATGTTATATTTGTTATTCTCGTGGGATTTTGTCTGATGATTGGTCCGTTTCTGTGTGTGTTAGTTACATTGTAGTGTTGTGTCGTTGTTCTCCTCTTATATTTATGCGTTTCCCTCAGTTTTAGTTTGTAACCCCGATTTTGTTTTTTGTCCATGGATTTATGAGTTTGAACAGCGGTATACTACTGTTGCCTTTATTTATCAATCTACAATCAGCATGAACGATATATAGCATTTAAAAAAGAACACGTTTGATTTCTAATTTGACTGAACCTATTAACAGTTTGTTGTTCATTATATATCCTATTTGACAAAATGCAACCTGCATCGATACGAAAAAATCTATGTTTTTATTGTGTCTATGCATATGTATATAATGATATAACTTGCAACACATGTAAATCACAAACAACTGTGTCAATTTAATAAGGTTTATGTCTGCATATTGTCTTCGGGTATTGTTTTAAATAGCATTCAAACGAAGCACTGATTTCCAACTATTTTTTAACTTCGTTTTCCATTAGATGTATGTGAGGTAATACATAAATCGTTGTTTAATACTTGGTTGTCTTCCAAGAATAATTCATGATAAAAAACATATTGCGAAACAAAGAACTTTTATACACCAACCGTGTTTCTTACTTATACACTATATGTGATCCGGCTCTGATTTATATTTCATATATTGATGAGTTCTTATCTAACCCATGTTATCATAACGCTACTTGTAATGATACGATCAACGATTTTAAATGTGTATGTCTTCCTGGATTTACTGATAAAACCTGTAGCACAGGTATCTATAAAGCAGAATCACTGTCATTATTTATACAGTGTGCCTTATATCTGCATTAAAAAATAGACTGTTCATGTTGTTGTTTCATAAGAAACTGATACGAACGTAACGTTTTTCTGATAATTTGCAAAGAGCATTTAAACTTGATATCGATTGAATATTTTAGGTTTATGTGATCTATATACTTGTTGGTATGTTGATACGTTTATGTGGAAGACGGATGGTCAAAGTATACTTTGAATAGGTCTTTTATAATTGTTGCACTTTTTTACTATCAATAGGTGCAAAGGACATGTTAGATCCTGATTTCGAATCATACTCTTCTCATCATTGTTTAAATGATTCATATTACTATGAAATGATGTATTAACTTTATAAAAAAAATTCTGCTTCTGTTAACAGTGGCCAATAATAAAGCATTGGTCAATGTCAATCTGCCATCAGCATGAATGATATGTAATATTTTAAAACAAAACAAGTTTGATTTCTAATTTGACTTAAACTATCGCCGTTTTGCTGTTAATTATATATCCTATTTGACAAAATGCAATCTGCATCGATACGAAAACATGTGTATATGCATTGAGAAATAATAAAAAAAAACTTGCAACAAATGTAATCATATACATGTGTCCTTTTAATAAGGTTTAGATCAGCATATTGCCTTTGGATATTGATTTCAATAGCATTCCAACACAACACCGATTTCCAAACAGTTTTTACTTCGTTCTCTATTTGATTTATGTGAGGTGATAATTAAATCGTTGTCTACAAGTTTTTGGTTTTCCATGCATAATTCATGATATCAATTATTGACGAGTGCTCGTCTAACCCATGTTATAATAACGCTTCCTCTAATGATATCACCAGTTATTTGCAATGTGTATGTCTTCCTGGATTTACTGACAAAACCTGTAGCACAGGTAATTTTATAGCAGCATCACTGTCATTACCTAATTATTGGGCCTAATATCTGTTTCTGTTCAGGTTGGTATTTCGAAAATTCCTTCTTTCCTGTTATTTAACACACTGCAAGTCTTTGTATCGATTATATATTTGTTTACTATACTGATTTGCATGTTGATATTATAAAAATATAGACTTTGTATGAGGTCGATACAAGGAGATATTGACCTGAAAGAAGTATATTGACTGAGGACGAAGTCCGAGGTCGATATACTTCTCTGGGTCGATATATCCTGTATTGACCTCATACAAAGGCTATATTTGTTATATTATTAATTTCCGACCATATTTGGAATTTTATAGATATCATATTGTCTCCGAGACAATAACAACATATTAATTGTTATTTCAATTACTTTTTTTGTTGTGGGTTTTTTTTTTTTTTTTACATCTTATGTATTTGAAGATTTTTTTCCTCAAATAATCCATCATAGAAATTTTTTATAAAACTTTACACAATATCATGAAATTCATTACATGACGTCACAAAGTATACCGGTTTTTAGATATTCTGAAAATAACCGTGCAATATGCTTTTTGCTATCCGCCGTTTTCTATCTACCTTCGAAAATATAGTTTAACATGTGACTATCCCTAAACAAATCAAATTTGTTAAAATATACGAATTAATAGTATATGTATATATGGAAGAAGGATAGCCAAAGTATTCAAATTCGAATTACAACAATTGCCTTTGCTTATACACTAGAGTAAGTACGTTTTACTTTGACGTTCATTTCAGATATTGATGATTACCTACCTTATCCTTGTAAAAATGATAGCACCTGTTACGATCTTGTCAATGATTTTCAATGCATGTGTCCATCCGGATTTACTGACAAAAACTGTAGTATAGCTAACCTTTGATCCTCTTCATTGTCATAAACTAACGTCTCGTTTCTGCATCCCAAAACATATTATGTTGATATTCTTATTCGTAAATCACTTTAATTAACTTTTTCATGTCAAGAATCTCTAAAATATTTTGGGATGCTATGAATAACAAAGAAGCTAAATTTATTCAAATATAGACATCACAATATGGCAACTAATTACATAACAATTAATGATGTAATGATTATGTCATCATGAACTTATCACAATTTGAAAGATTAATCCTTCTTCTTTCTTTGAGTACCTCATTTATAAAATTTAAAGAATTATGTAACGAAATAAAATATCAGTTGTCTACATGTGCATGTTGATCTATATCTATTTGACAGACAAAGGCGAACACGATGACATTGAATTACAAAACTAACTCTTCCACATACACCGTAGTAAACAAATGGCGTTCATTTCAGATATCGATAACTGCTTATCTTACCCATGTGAACATGACGGAACCTGTTCTGATCTGGTCAATGATTTTCAGTGCATGTGTCCTCCTGGATTTACTAACAAAAACTGTAGCACAGGTAACTCTTAAGCTGCTTTACTTCCTATTAATAAACTGTCATGCGTCTTCAAAACAAAATATTACTTGTTGAAATTGTTATTCCTAAAACACCTTATTTGATTTTCGTATTTAAAAGACTGTGTAATGATTGAATATCCGTGTGCATGTGATATTTGTATTATTTTGAGTAATTTGTTTATCAAGACTGCGCATTGCCAAAAACAGATAGACAAGTTATACATGTTTGTGCTGAACGCGTTTATGCTGCAAGTATATGTATTTGAATATAGATTGATGAAAATTACACGTAAATTCCTGAACTTGAGTTAGGTGTTTAACATCATTGGCCATTTGATTTGGCTTAAACATGCATACAGATATTGAGTCATATATCTCTTTAAAAAGCATGTTTTGCAAATAATTTGTACTACTGGTGTCTGTTTGATCAATGTTTAAAAAAAGGGGTCTACAGTTTTTGCTGTAATAGACCAACGTATCGGGATGAACACGATGTGATTTATTAACATAGCTTACTTAACCGTATATACTATAATTAATAAGTCTGTCTTTGACGTTCATTTCAGATATCGATGATTGCCTACCTAATCCTTGTAAAAATGATGGCACCTGTTATGATCTTGTCAATGATTTTCAATGCATATGTCCTCCTGGATTTTCTGACCAAAACTGTAGTATAGGTAATTCCTGGTCATCTTCATTGTCGTAAACTAACCATAACGTCTCATATCTGCACATCAAAACATATTATGTTGATATTCTTATTCGTAAAACACATTAGTCAACTTTCTCACTTTAGTTTATAAACTGCCTTTAAAGAGCATGTATCAAATAAAAATATTTCTTTTTGTAATTTATTTGATTTGTTCATGTTAATATGTTCAAAACGTTTAGGTTACAAAGGACAAGGTACGATAATATTGTCTTAATTTCGTGTAAAATTTTTAACTGTATGTAATTCATGATGGCAGTGAACTACTACAACTTCTCTATTATATTCACTATTCTGGAACGCCACTGCAGTCTTATGTGGAACTCTGATATTATGTTATGTTGTTATATTATTACTTAACGATAGTTTGTTTTAAAAAAATATGGTTTTGACATTACGTAATGATGTTTTGATATACCTCAATATGGAACAGTCATAACATAATGATATATCAATATTACACATGATGTGGTTTTGTACTGACTTGATATAGTTTTGTCATTACCTAATATGGTTCTGTCATTACTCGATATGGTTTCACCATTATTTAATGTTGTTTTGTCATTAGGCAATTTGGTTTTAACATTATTTGATGTGTATGTGACACAACGTTATGTGGTTCTTTCATTACATGATCTGATTTTGTTTTTTCGTAATGATGATTTGTCAATTCTTTATCTGGCTTTAATTTCACATTACGTAATAATGTTTGAACGATTTTGCACTACATGATGTGTTTGTTTCAGTATTTGATGTGGTCATGTCATTCGTTGATGTGATCATTCCATTACTAATACGAGGTAAAACCACGTGACCATTTTAGAGAAAAAAAATATGTTCTTTTTTTAGACCGATTTCCATATGTCGTTTGTTTAATGCGCTTTGTATTAGTTCCGCTATCCATTAAGTTCAAGTTCAAATTAAAGTTGAAGTTGTTGTTCATATTTGGTATGAAAAATTATACGACAGACAATAATAAGAAAAAAAGATTTAAAAAATTAACAATAATTGGGGCATAAGGGGGACATCCCCATACCATTTGGTTATGCCGTTTTTTCCTTAGTTCTCAAATGGAAGCTGTAAGTTAATAAATGAATTAAATATTCTTATTAACCCTGTGTCTCTCCTGATAATTCTGCTATCAGTGTAAACGTGTAAGGTTGATTGACTGTGCATTATCCGGGACACTGAACAGGGAAAAATGTTTGTCTATAGATGCTTTAATTTGAATCTTAAAGAATAACTCTTAGTTTAAACATATTTATTTATAGTGGATTGGGAAACAAGTTTTGCAACTTATATTATTCCCTTTCCTCTTTGCGGGTGCAACTGCTGCCTTATAGCGGCATTAACCTGCTCTTTTTCGAAATCTACAAGGGTGTCTTTAACGTGCAAGAGATATGGCTCTCTCTTAACACGAGTCAGCAATTTAGCGTCCCCTTCCAAGGGACTATCATCGTTCCCTCAAGACCATGTGAGAAATGTGGTATGATTACAAATGAGTTTTGAGTTAAAATTTGAGTTTTAGTCACATTATAAGATAGTGTTCCGAATTACAATTCGACTTCAACTTTAAAGTTGAGTCACCTATTGACGTAGAGTTCGTAGTAAACCCTAACTTAAGTCTCAATTAGATTAAGATTAAGAGTTGAAACAGATATTTAAAAAAGATTGTTTTTTCATTTAGTGCGTGGTATATCAGAAACTGCAAATTAATACAAATAAAAGTGTAATATTCATATGTTTAAATGAAAATACACACTAATGAAAAAACGGAATTTTATAGAATTGATGCTTTGTCGCTTAGTCCCCTCCCATTTCCCTTTAACTTTAGTGCGATTTGATTTAAAGTGTCTCATTTTTTGAAAATACATTACAAGTCTATTGATGTGTGTGGATCCTGCGACAATAATGTAACGACAGTCGTCAGAAGTACCGTCGGCGTCTTCAAAAGTTCGATCGTTAGGTTTCTAATTTGAATTGTTTTTACATTTTTCATTTCGAGACCTTTTTAAGCTTACTATGTGGTATGAGTTTTACTCATCTTCAAGACCATACACGCACACATATGTATTAACTTTTACGTCATTTGGTATGTGGTTGAGAGTTGTCTTATTGGCAATCATACCACATTGTTTTTATTTCTATACAATATTTTTTTTGGCATTGCATATTTCAGAATTAAACTATTTTGACATGCAAAATTTGTAAACCTCCATGAATTGTTATAACACTTGTATAGGAGTTTTTTTTCAAGACCAAGATAAAGCAGTGTTCGTTGGAATCATTTACGAACTTATTGTAATGCTGCTTCCATTTGAGAACTAAGTAAAAACCGGCAAGTGGTTTTTGGATATCTCACTTATGTCTGAATTACTGTAAATGGTTTAGTACTTTTTTCTTGATTTTGTCTGTCGTTCCTCTTTTTCATATCAAACAATTATGAACAAGAAATTGAACTTTAATTTGAACTTTAACTTAATGGATAGCGATACTCAGCGAAAGCGCATTACACAAACGACATATGGAAATCGGTCTGATAATAAAACATATGTTTTCTATAATAGTTTTTACCTCATTGTGGTCAATGGGATAACCACATCTAGAATGACATGACCACATCAAATACTGAAACGTCGACAAATTTTAAAGCATCATTACGTAATGTTATAGCCATAAAAAGAATTGTCAAATTATCATTACAAAATAACAAAACCACATCATGTAATGAAACAACTACATTACGTTATGTCACATACACATCAAGTACACGTTAAAACCACATTGCCTAATGACATAATCACATTTACAAATGGTGAAACCACATCGAGAAATGAAAGACCCATATTAAGTAATGACAAAGTTATATTAAATCAATACGAAACCATATCATGTAATATCGAAATATCATTATGTAAAGTCAAAACCATATTATTTAAAGACAAACTATCATCTAGTAATAATAGAACAATATAACGAAACATCAGAGTTTCACATAATACAGCTGTGGCATTCTACACACTATAGTTAATAAGTCATGCTTTGACGTTCATTCTCAGATATCGATGATTGCTTATCTAACCCATGCGCACATGATGGAACCTGTTTTGATATGGCGAATGATTTTCAATGCATGTGTCCTCCTGGATTTACTGACAGAAACTGTAGCACAGGTAAATCTTACGCAGCTTCACTAAAATAGATATACTATTGTGCTTCACATCTGCATTCCAATTGTTATGATGATATTATTATTCCTTAAAAGAGGAGCGAAAGTTATCAGAGGAAGAGTCAAACTCATAAATCGAAAAGAAACCGACAATGCTATGGCTAAGGAAAAAGACAGACAAACAAATAATAGTAAACAAGAAACAACATAGAATAACTGCATTTTTTTTTTTAATTTAATTTATTTTCTAACTTTAAAGACGGTTATACTGATTGAATAAATGTGTGTATGTGATTTATACAGATTTTGTTTAAATAAGTTTATTTCGCCGCCGAATTTTCATAAACAGATCAAACGGATTTCATTTTACGAGTTTTTGCTTTCTGCTCATTTATTGAAATACAATGAGTGTAAATCACGTTTAGATTCATGAATTTGAATAAGGTGCTTCTCATTATAGGATATTACATTTGGTTTGTAATTTCCCTTAGGATACTGAAACAACCAATTGTTTTCACAAATAACTGTATTACGGCTATCTGTTTTACTTTTTTAACGAAATAAACAATCGATTGTCAACAGGTGTTTGTTGACCAATATCTATTTGTGAAACCTACACATGTAGAGCATGATGACATTGAATTACAAAAATTAATCTATCTAATGCACTATAATTTATGTATCTTGCTTTGTTGTTCATTTTAGATATTAATGAATGCTTGCCTAACCCATGTGAACATGGCGGAACCTGTAATGATCGAGTCAATGATTTTCATTGTATATGTCCTCCTGGGTTTACTGACAAAAACTGTAGCAGAGGTAACTCTTGTGCAGCTAGACTGAATTAATAAACTAGCATGCTTCATATCTACATCAAAATTATTACTTATTGTTATTGTTATTCCTCAAGCACATTCTTGACTTTCTGACGTAAGTTAATAAACTACATGAAAAGACCGTGTATTGATTACACATCCGTGAGTGTCACTAATGACTCTTATATTGAGGAAACGTGTTTTTGGCGTATCAAATCATAAGCCTGGTTCCTTTGAAAACTGTTATATGATCTATTAATGTTGTTTTTGGAAACAAGTTCATATAGACGAGAAAGGTTCTACTGAAACGAGTTTAAACTTTTTGCTAATGTATTGGAATATAAATTGAATAAAACATTACATGTACATTCCTTGATGTGAATCATCTGCATTTCATAATTGACCATTGGTTTTGGCTTTAAAATAGCTTTAGGATAATGAGTTCAATAGCTTTTCATAAACTATAAACAACTAGTATGTATATCCGTTCTCTGTTTGATTTATCTTACCAAATAAAACATGAATTGTCTAAAGGTCTTTGTTGTCCTATAACACTATATCATTTTATAAAACAAATAAAACATGAACACGATGCTCACGAAGTGAAACAACCATTCTACCTTATACACTATAGTTAATAAGTTCTGCTTTGGCGTTCATTTCAGATATCAATGATTGCATTTTTAACCCATGTGAACATTTCGGAACTTGTATTGATTTGATCAATGATTTTCAATGCATATGTCCTCCTGGATTTACTGACAAAAACTGTACTACAGGTAACCCTTTTGCTTCTCTACTGAAACACATAAACTATCATTTCTCTTATTTAAATCTCAAAATATTACTTGTTGAATTACGTTATTCCTTAAACACCTGTATCATGAGTATTGACCTTTTAACTTCAGATGATCGACTTTTTCAATATAATATGTATTTATATATTTTATATCTTTTGTTCCCGTTAATATGTTCATATAGAACTGTTGGAAACTACACATTGTAAAGATTATAATGAAACAAGTTTATGCTTTTTTTTCTCTTGTATTAGAATACAAATGCGTGCAAATAACATACATATTCGAGAATTTGAATTAGGGGCTTCTTATCATTGGCATTACAATTGGTTTACAAATGTATACAATGCTTTCGGATACAAAGCCAACATCTATTCAAACATAAAATAGTGTTGACTAATACAAAATGTCGTTTGCATCACAGTTATCTGTTCTCTTCACAAAAATATATGAACTAACATATCACATAGGCGACTCAATGCCAAAAACAGATAGAAAAGTTACCCTAAAACTTCTTGATAATTTTTTAAAAATAGATATGTTCACATACATTGTGTAGACGACTTAATGTCAAATACAGAAAGTTACCACGAAACGAGTTAATGCTTCTTGTTTATGTTTTGAAAAATAATTTTGTGTTACGTGTTAACAGTGGACAAGGTGCTACCGCCAATAGCAATTGATTTTAGCTTATATAGTGTTTATGAAATATGTGCCAGAAGTTTTCTTACAAAAAACTGTTTTAAACTTGTATTGTTCATATTACAATTCTCATCTTAGGACCAAAAACATCAGTTGTCTATCAGTTTTTGCTTTCCTAAATTAATTCACAAAAATCAAAAAATGTGAACACGATGCTACTGAAAAAACAACTATTGCTTTGGCGTTAATTACAGATATCGATGATTGCTTACCTAACCCATGTATACATGGTGGAACTTGTATTGATCAAGTCAATGATGTTATATGCATATGTCCTCCTGGCTTTACTGACAAAAACTGTAGCACAGGTAACTCTTTAGAAACTTTACTGAAACAAATAAACTAACATTTCTCATATTTGCATCTCAAAATGTTATTTGTTTAAATTGTTATTCCTTAAAAACCTTGATTGACTTTCTGACTTCAGTTGCCAAACTGCCTTACAAGACCGTGTATTAATTGAAAATCCGTGATTTAGTGATCTTTTCATTTTGTTATAGTAATATTTCAATGTATGTTTTTTCTATGGTTTGGTTGTTATCTCTTTGACACATTCCTCATTTCCATTCTCAATTTTATGTAACGAAATGTCAACTACAGTTAGAGAATTAATCCTCTGACGTGTTTACGCTTTTTGCTCATTTTTTTAAAATACATTTGTAAAAATTACATGTAGTTCCTAAACGTGAACTAGGCGCTTCTCACCATAGACAATTGATTTTCGCCGATAAAGTGCTTTAGGAAATAGGTGTCCAAAAACTTTCTTACAAAAAACATTTTAACTACTTTTTTATGTTACCGCTCCCATTTCAATTTATCTAATAAACTAACACATCAGTTGTCTTTCAGTGTTTGCTATCATAGATTTAATCACAAATTACACAAAACATTAACACGATGTTACCGAATTACAACAATACCTCTATCGTATACACCATAGGTATTACATCTTGATTTGACATTCATTTCAGATATCGACGATTGCTTTCCTAACCCATGTGAACATGATGGAAGCTGTAATGATCTGGTCAATGATTTCCAGTGCATGTGTACTCCTGGATTTACTGACAAAAACTGTAGCACAGGTAACTCTTAAGCTGCTTTTCTCCATATAAATAAATTATCATGCGTTATATATACATAACAAAATATTACTTGTTGATATTGTAATTCCTAAAACACCTTATTTGATTTTCGTACTTAAAAGACCGTGTATTGATTGATATCCGTGTTTATGTGATATTTGTATTTCTTTCTAGTAATTTCTCCAAAAAAAAAAACATCAGTTGTGTTCAAGTGTTTTCTGTTCTCAATGTATTATGGAACAGATAAAAGGTGAACAAGGTGCAATTGTATTACAACAATCGCTCTACCTTACACATAATTGTAGCTAATAAGTCTTGATTTGACGTTCATTTCAGATATGGATGATTGCTTTCCTAACCCATGTGAACATGACGGAACCTGTAATGATCTGGCAAATGATTTCCAGTGCATATGTTCTCCTGGATTTACTGACAAAAACTGTAGCACAAGTAACTCTTAAACAGCCTCACTGAAATAAATAAACTATCATGCCCCAAATCTGCATCTTAAAGTTTTGCTTGTTGATACTGTTATTCAAAAAAAATCTTAATTAACTTTCTTATCTCAGTTATATATGAACTTCCTTAAAATATCGTGTACTGATTTCAAATCCATATTTTTGTGATCTGTTTTTCTTTCTTATTAAAATGTTCATATTTACAAAGAATTTTTAAATACTGATCGCGAAGTTATACTGAAACACGTATATGCTTCTTGTGCATGTATTCGGATATAAATTGATGAAAATAACATAAAAATTCCGGTATGTGAGTAAAATGCATCTCACCATTGGCCATTTAATTCGTCTCATCCAGAGTTTGACGATATTAATTTCAATGGTTCTCTTACATGATATAAAAAATATATGTGGTATGATTGCCAATGAGACAACTGTCCACAAGAGACCAACATGACACAGACATTAACAACTAAAGGTCACTGTACGGCCTTAAACAATGAGAAATTACAGCCCATACCGCATAGTCAGCTATAAAAGGCCCCGATAAGACTGTAAAACAATTCAATTAACGGCCTTATTTATATAAAAAAATGAACGAAAAACAAATATGTAACACATAAACAAACGACAACCATTGAATTGCAGGCTCCTGACTTGGGACAGGTACAAACATAAATAATGTGGCGGAGTTAAACATGTTAGCGGAATTCCAACCCTCCCCCTAACCTGGGACAGTGGTATAACAGTACAACATAAGAACGAACTATACAAATCAGTTGAAAAAGGCTTAACTCATCAGATGGACAAAGATACAAGTGGATACTGTTAGAAAACTAGTTTATCCTACCATTCTATGTTTGGTTTAACAATCTTTCAAACGAGAGAAAACATCAGTTGTGTACAAGTGCTTGCTGTTCCCAATGTATTATGGAACAGATAAAAGGTGAACATGGTGCAATTTAATTACAACAATTGCTCTACTTAACACATTATTGTTGTTAATAATTTTTGCTTTGGCGTTCGTTTCAGATATCGATGATTGCTTTCCTAGCTCATGTGAACATGGCGGAACCTGTAATGATCTTGTCAATGATTTTCAATGCATATGTCCCCCTGGATTTACTGACAAAAACTGTAGCACAGGTAACTCCCTGTTAATAACAAGCATAAACTTTTATGCGTCATCTCTGCATAACAAAACATTACTAGTTGATATTGTTATTCCTAAAACGCCTTATTTGATTTTCGTACTTTAAAGACCGTGTATTGATTGCATATTTGTGTTTATGAGATATATGTAGTTTTTTTCTAGTAATTAGTTAATCTGGAGGAATAACTGTCAAATACGGATCGAAACGTTATACTGAACTTGTTGATGTTTCTCGTAAATGTATTTGAACATAGATGGATAAAAATTACACGTAAATTCTTTAATTTTAGGCGTTTCTCATCGTTTGCCATTTAATTTGGCATAAAAATGCTTAAAAGATATTGAGTCGTACAGCTCTATGAAAATATCTGTTTTGCAAATAATTTGTACTACTGTTGTCTGTTTGGTCAAAGTTACAAAAAAAAAAAAGAAAGTCGGCGACAAGTTTTGCGTCATAAACCGATGTAAACAACATATACATGATGAACACGACATGATTTAATAACAAACATTACTTAATCTTATATAATATAGTTAATAAGTCAATCTTTGACGTTCATTTCAGATATCGATGATTGCCTACCTAACTCATGTGAAAATAATGGCACCTGTTATGATCTTGTCAATGATTTTCAATGCATATGTCCACCTGGATTTACTGACCAAAATTGTAGTATAGGTAACTCTTGGTCCGCTTCATTATTATAGACTAACCATAACGTCTCATATCTGCACCCCAAACATTTGCTGTTGATATTCTTATTTGTCAAACACATTCATTATCTTTTTCACTTCAGTACAAAAAATGCCTTAAAAGAGCAAGCATCAGTTGATTTTTTTTTTATTTATCTATTTATTTCATTCTTGTTAATATATCAGATAGGCGACAAGGTGTCAAATACATATCCAGTAGGTCTATTTAAGAAAAGGATTAAATACTTCTAGATATGTATTGGGATATGAATATATTTTAATCATGTGTAGATTACTATTTTTGAATTAGGTGCTTCACATCATTTGTCATTACATTTGGTTTATAAAGCGGTTGATGGTAATAAGTCAAGTGGATATCATAACAACAAACTATTATACAACTTGTTTGTATTACCATTCTCTGTGTTATTGGTGTGACGAAATAAACAATCGGTTGTCAGCAGGTGCTTGTTGATCTAGATCAAAGTATGCATGATGGTGAGCATGATGCCATTAGATTAGAAACATTAGTCTTTTATATATTCTATGGTTAATAATGTTTGCTTTGGCGTTCGTTTCAGATATAGATGATTGCTTTCCTAACCCATGTGGACATTATGGAACCTGTAATGATCTGGTTAATGATATTCAATGCATATGTTCTCCTGGATTTACTGACAAATATTGCAGCACAGGTATTTTTTAAGCATCTTCACTAAAACAAACATAGTTTGTAATTTACTTTCTTTACTCAGTTGTATATTCAAATATCGTGTATTGCTGAAATATCCATGTGTATGTGATCTCTTTACGCTGTTCTAGTTAATATGAACAATTAAGAAGTAAAACTGAAACGCTTGTATGCTTCTTCTCATGTTTTGGAATATAAATTGGTGAACATTACATGAAAATTGTTTGCATGTGAATAAGATGCTTCTCACCATTGGCCATTTAATTTGTCTCATTAGGGGTATGGAGATATTGAATTCAATAGTTCTCTTACAATAACCAGTATACAACTAGTTTATGCTACCGTTCTAGGTTAGGTTTTAAAATGTATCTAACGAGTGAAAAAAATCCGTTGTGTACAAGTGTGTGCTCTTCTAGATGTAATATAATACAGATACAAAATTGAACACGATGTAATGTAATCACAACAATCGCTCTACCTTGCACATTATTGTAGTTATGTTCTAATTCATAACTTCAAGCGAACATAAACTTTTTACAAAATTAAATTCCACACCTTTGTATAGGATCAACTCGCCTGACAGTGTGCAGCAAAGCTTTAATTTTATCAAAGACAAATGCAAAATATTAAATGTTCATCTGTTATTGTCTGCCTAGGCCGCTACAGGTAACGAACACAAAACAAATCTACAAAAAGAAAAGCAATTTTCATTATTTACCTCAAGACATATTTATGAATTTATTTAAAGATTCTGTCTTTTACACACATTATTCACAATAAACAAAAATAACATAAGAAAAATACATCAAGTCGGGTGGGACGTTGGGAAACTTTACTGCACCAAAAGCAAACCTCGAATGACAATATCTTAAATTCGCACAACCGCCAAAAGTATAGCACGAAATATTAGAAATGACCTTATTCAAATATTATGGTCAGTTCTAACTCGAATGAAAAATATTCCACCTATTATATACTTTCAACACGTGTATAGTTATAAACAAATACACGTGGTAATGTTTACATACCAGTGTACGTAACTCTAATAAATATTTTTATGATCTAATTTATAACTTCAAGCAAACAAAAATATATTCAAAAATAAACTCAACACCTTTGTATGAGATCCGCTCGCCTGACAGTGTGCAGCAAAGCTTCAAAAAATAAAAAAAGGATAAAAAAGTACATAATCAAATTCCAATATTATCATGATTATTAGTAACAAAAAGTCGATCCTTCAAAGACTCTTTAACATAACCGTCTTTATCTGTGTCACTTTTTCATCGACCATATTTTTTTTTAACAATATGTCATCTACAACAGCCGCTGCAGCAGCCGCTGCAGCAGCCGATGCCCCTCCTGAACGGAAACTATGCAGTCCAAATTTACTATCGAAGCCAATACTCTGTCAACTGGAAAGTAGTATTTCCCGAGCTCTCGTGTATGACAACGGACTTGTACTTCTAAGTTTATAAGTATTATTAGATTTACAAAATTTACAGATCTAAATATAAATTCATCAGAATTTGATGTAATACTAGCTAATTTGAGATATCGTTTGAGCATAGAGACAGGACACGTTATAAGATTAACAACATACCTCCATTCTCTCAAACTATCAAGTTCTGAAAACCTTAAAAGACAACTGAATAGCTTAATAAACACATACAAACAGTTCTTAAATCTTGTTAAACCTTGTTATCCTTGTCGCATCTAATTTCACTGAAAAACTAGAGCAATAAAAGGCTCAGTGCCAAAAATGGATTTACTATAAGAACCACTGACAAAAATACCACTGGTATTTTTCAATTCAATACCATCAGATATTTAATCTCTGTTATTCATATTTTTATCAAAAATGAATAGGCCAATAGGTCGCAGATATCCACTTCGTTACAATCAAAGTACCTTTAGCTTTACAACCAATTACATGTTTTATAGCTCGCAACACTAAGTAAAAAGGTGGTACAATCCATTTTTTTCACTAGACCAATTCTGAGTAAAACAGTCTACAACTTCTGTATATACGTTTCAAAATAAAGAGTAAAATCTTTATAATTTTGTGTTACGAGAACTAGCAAAACGATCGACTGCATAAGGACCCCAAAGGTCGTTAATAAACATATTGAAAAATTCTGAAACACCGCAGTCTTCATAATTAATGATTTTACTGATATAATCAGTTTTCGAATATTCGCCTCTCGGAATCTATTGTATGTTTATGGAGATTCCCTTTTGTAAACAAGCAAAAAAAAATGGAAATTGCCATATCTTGCAGTATTTCTTTCATGCTGCCTGCTTGAACAATTCTGACACAATCTTGATTATCAGTTAACCATTTTAAGGTTTTTCCAGCAAATGTATGTTGATAAGACATCAACGCCAATTCTATGGCTTTCAATTCGCTCCACGTGGAACAATTCAGAGGACTTCCACATAGTGTGAAAATTTTTACTTTCAAACTTTACTGTACATGCTCCGGCAGCTATGCTGCTAGCATCAGAATAAATCATTACATGCGATTGACTATATTAATTTAATGTTTATTTAATTATTTAATGTCAAAATGTTTAAAATTTATACAATTGAACCATAACACTGAAAAAATAACTGGACCTTGTCTAATAATTATTTGTCAATGCCAGCTACAATGCTATATACATAGAGGCCGTGTTGAATACAGCCATGATTTCTACAATGTATATACACACTAGGGCCTTATCAACAACGACCATGCCTGCTACAATACACATTCGTGTACTAGGGCCTCGTCACTTAAACCTTGCCAGCTATAATACACATTTGTGTATTAGGGCCTCGTCGCTTAAAAACTATGCCAGCTACAATACACGTTCGTGCACTAGGGCCTCGTCACTTAAACCTCGCCGGCTTCAATACACATTCATGTACTAGGGCTTCGTCACTTTAACCTCGCCAGCTACAATACATTTAGTGCACATGGACCTTGTTATCCTTGTCGCATCTAATTTTACTGCCAAAACTGGAGCAATAAAAGGCTCAGTGCCAAAAATGGATTTACTATAAGAACCACTGACAAAAATACCACTGGTATTTTTCAATTCAATACCATCAGATATTTAATCTCTGTTATTCATATTTTTATCAAAAATGAATGTCCAATATGTGGCAGATATCCATTTCATTACAATCAAAGTACCTTTAGCTTTAAAACCAATTACATGTTTTATAGCTCTCAACACTAAGTAAATAGGTGCTACAATCCATTTTTTTTCACTAGACCAATTCTGAGTAAAACAGTCTACAGCTTCTGCATATACGTTTCAAAATAAAGAGTTAAATCTTTATAATTTTGTGTTACGAGAACTAGCAAAACGATCGACTGTATAAGGACCCCAAAGGTCGTTAATAAACATATAGAAAAAATTCTGAAACACCGCAGTCTTCATAATCAATGATTTTACTGATATAATCAGTTTTCGAATTTTCGCCTCTCGGAATCTATTGTATTATTATGGAGATTCCCTTTTGTAAACAAACCAAAAAAAAAAGGAAATTGCCATATCTTGCAGTATTTCTTTCATGCTGCCTGCTTGAACAATTCTGACACAATTTTGATTATCAGTTAACCATTTTAAGGATTTTCCAGCAAATGTGTGTTGATAAGACACCAACGCCAACTCTATGGCTTTCAGTTCGCTCCACCAGGAGCAATTCAGAGGATTTCCACATAGTGTGACAAATTTTACTTTAAAACTCTACTGTACATGCTCCGGCAGCTATGCTGCTAGCATCAGAATAAATCATTCCATATTAATTTAATGTTTTGAAATTGACATTTGCAAAGTTATCGAGCCAGAACTTTAATTCTGATATAACAAAACATTTACTTTCTAAAACTAAATAACTGTCCTATAACATTCTACTTCCAATAGACATATAACAATATCTAGTCTCAATTCTAGTAATATTTCCGATCACAGGAGACACACTTTTAATTCCACCCGTAACCTGGGCTAAATATCTGGCAGAAATATATGGAATTTCTCTGGAGACATTATGGATAGAAGTTAACAATTCGTCAAATCTCCTTTGAGGAATGCGGCAGTTTCTCGCTACATTGAAGACCCATTGATGGCCTTCGGCTGTTGTCTGCTCTGTGGTCGGGTTGTTGTCGCTTTGACACAATCCCCATTTCCTTTCTCAATTTTATCATTAAAGTGAAATTACATGAATCCCAAATAATTCCCAACAATTCTAACTTCTGTACTGGAGCAAAAACTGATTTTTCCTCGTTAAGAAGAAAACCTGCATTTAAAAGTGATTTTTTTCACCAATTCAGCATCTGTGATATATTCATTATTGTCGTTATTTATATCAAATTCATCTTCAAGATATAAAACTATTTTTATACCATTTTTTTCTCCAATACTTCACCAATGGTCTGAGACACTTTGTAAATAAATAAGGACACGTGGAAATACCAAATACTAAGACGGCGAAGCAATAAAATTTGTCTTCCCACGAAAAACCAAGATACGTGTACCGCTGTGGACATATATCCAAATGGAAATAACCACTTTCAGAAAATCAAACTTATACAGATAATCATTTATGAAAGTATTATACAGAAATTTTCCAATTTTCAAATTTAATCTTATCTTTTCTCATTGAAAAATTGAAAGTTCTCAAATCTCAAATTAGACGCCTCTTCCCAGACTTTTGTGTAGCTACACTGAGCAGGTTGACAATATAAGGTTGAAATGGAACCTCAATAACGCAACTTGAAACAACAAGTTCATTTACAGATTTGCTAACAAATTCTTTATTCTGAAAAGCAGATTTGTTATTTTTCATATACATGCTCGATGTACTATCGATAAATCGAATAAGATATCCATTTTTCAGTGTGTCTAAAATAAAAGAATTTGCACCAATATGCTCCCAGTACTGAATACTTTTAGCTAGCCTTCCCCTTACACCCGAGAAAATACCCGTGTTAGATTTCAAATTTTCTTACTTGTCTAAGGAAAATCTCAATATTGGAATTTAAACAATAATCACCATCAAAATCAGAAAATAAATATAAATACTTATCATTAAATAACTGTTTGTTGTTAATTGTTCTGTTGTAAATTGCTGATGTTTAACTGGTTGCGTTTGAAAAGTGAACAGTTCCTTCTCCGATGACCAAATTGATTACAGGCACGACACATGTCGTTCTGGGAGGGTTAACGCCGCCCGCTGCCTACTCGAAAGGGCGGCGGGTCCCAACGCTGATATTAATTGACATAGTTAGGATTAGGAGCAGTTTCAACACGAGCTGGTCTAGAAGTTTTCTTGTAAGGGTGTGGACGACGGGATTTATATTTAGCCGTACGCATTGCTCTGGACTCCGCCTTCATCTTCAGAATCTGAAGCGATAGCATTTGCTTCATATTCCCCGACAGTAGCCCAACCACCGGCTGAAGTATCTGCAATACGTATATGTTTGTTGCTACCATTAACCCTGTCTATGAGGTCTATGATGAGACGCGAGACCTTGGTTTCGGAACGGGGAACAAAGCTATAAATCTTGTGTAATGCTGTAATCGTTTCCTCGTTAAATGTGTACTGAATTATTGTCAAAATACATTTTAAACAGTTCAAATGTATCGGCTAAATCACGGCGCTCTCCTACTATGCGGTTGTTACTTTGTGAATTTCCGGCTGTAATGTGTAAATGCTTAGTCTCACCTTCAGACATTGGACTTCCTTCTCTATTCTCGGACATACTCAAGTTAAACACAAGCTTACAACTTTACTGCACCAAAAGCGAACCTCGAATGACATTATCTTAAATTTGCTTTACCGCCAAAAGTATAGCATGAAATACTTGAATTTATCTTATTCAAATATTATGGTCAGTTCCAACTCGACCAATGAAAAACATTTAACCTATTATATACTTTAAACACGTGTTAAGTTATAAACAAATACACGTAGTAACGTTTACATACCGATGTACGTAACTTTAATAAACATATTTAATAAATTTTGCTTTGGCGTTTTTTTCAGATATCGATGATTGCTTCCTTAACCCATGTGATCATGGCGGAACCTGTAATGATCTGGTCAATGATTTTCAGTGCATATGTTCTCCTGGATTTACTAACAAAAACTGTAGCACAGGTAACTCTTAAGCTGCTTTACTCCCTATTAATAAACTGTCATGAGTCATATCTTCAAAACAAAATATTACTTGTTGAAATTGTTATTCCTAAAACATCTTTTTTGATTTTCGTACTTAAAAGACCGTGTATTGATTGAATATTCGCGTGTATGTGACATTTGATTTTTTTTCTAGTAATTTGTTTATCAAGACGGCGTATTGTCAAAAACAGATAGACAAGTTATACATGTTTGTATTGAATGCGTTCATGCTTGTCGTATATGTATTGGAATATAGATTGATAAAAATTACACGTAAATTTCTGAATTTGAATCAGTGTATCACATCATTGGCCATTTGATTTGGCTTGAACATGCATACAGATATTGAGTCATATAGCTCTAAAAAACGTGTTTTGCACATAATTTGTACTACTGCTGTCTGTTTGGTCAATGTTAAAAAAAGGTGTCTACATGTTTGCTGTCCTAAACCAACCTATCGAGATGAACCCGATGTGATTTAATAACACACATTACTTAAACTTATACACAATAGATAATAAGTATTTCATTTCAGATATCGATGATTGCCTTCCTAATCCTTGTAAAAATGATGGCACCTGTTATGATCTTGTCAATGATTTTCAATGCATATGTCCTCCTGGATTTACTGACCAAAACTGTAGTATAGGTAATTCTTGGTCCTTTCATTGTCATCAACTAACAATAACGTCTCATATCTACACCTTAAAACATATTCTGTTGATATCTTTATTCGTAAAACACATAAATAAATTTGTTCACTTCAGTTTAAAAACTGCCTTAAAAGAGCATGTATCAGTTGAAAATATTTTTTTATGGAATTTATTTGTTTTTTTCATGCAAGTATGCTCAAAACGTTTACGTGACGATTTAGTAAATTTGTCGTCTACAATTGTCCTGATTTCTTCTGAAATTTTAACTACATGTAAATCATGATGTCATTAAACTGCTTCAATTGCTTTATAATATATACTATAGTTAATGTGTCATGCTTTGACGTTCATGTTCAGATATGGATGATTGCGTATATAACCCATGTGCACATGACGGAACCTGCTATGATATGGTCAATGATTTTCAATGCATATGTCACCCTGGTTTTACTGACAAAAACTGTACCACAGGTAAATCTTACGCAGCTTCACTGAAACAATTAAATTATCGTGCCTCATATCTGAATTCCAATTGTTATGATGATATTGTTATTCCAAAAAAGAGGGGCAAAAGATATCAGAGGAACAGTCAAACTCATAAATCGAAAATAAGCTCACAATGCTATGGTAAAAATGAAAAAGACAAATATACAAATAATAGTACATAAGAAACAACATAGAACAACTTCATTGCTTTTTTTTTTAATTTCAATTGATTAACTTACTTAAAAGACGGCAATACTGATTGAATAAATTTGTGTAATATGTAATCTCTACATTTTGTTTTATATATACAGTTTGTATGTTTATTTATCCGCCGAATTTTTCTATACAGATTTAACGAATTTATGCTTTCTGCTCATATTGAAATACAATGAGTGTTAATCAAATTAGATTTGGTTTGTAAGTTTTCCTTTAGGATACTAAACCAACTAATTATTTTCACAACAAAAAACTGTATTACGGCTCTCTGTTTCATTTATGTAACGAAATAAACAACTGATTGTCAACAGGTGTGTGTTGACCAATCTAATTATGAAACCTACACATGGTGAGCACGATGGTATTGAGTTACAAAAATTAATCTATATATCTTAAACACTTTAAGTTATATATATCTTGCTTTGTCTTTCGTTTAAGATATCGATGATTGCTTTCCGAACCCATGTAAACATGCCGGAACCTGTACTGATCTGGTCAATGATTTTCAATGCATATGTCCTCCTGGATTTACTGACAAAAACTGTAGCACAGGTAACTCTTACATACATGCAGCTTCACTGAAATAAATACTCAGACATGCCTTACATCTACAGCCCAAAACATTACTTATTGATAGTGTTGTACCTCAAGCACAGTATTGACTTTCTGAGGTCAGTTGATAAGCTTTATGAAAAGACCGTGTATTGATTAAATATCCGTCAGTATCACTATTGAGTCTTATATTGAGGAAACGCGTGTTTGGAGTATCAATGGTACCAAGATTATAATGTAATACGCCAGACGCACGTTTCGTCTCCATAAAACTCATCAGTGACGCTCAGATAAAAAAAGTTACAAAGCCAAAGAAGTACAATGTTGAAGAGCATTGAGGATCCAAAATTCCCAAAAGTTGTGCCAAATACGACTAAGGTTATCTAGTCCTGGGAAATCCTTAGCTTTACGAAAAATTCAAAGTTTTGTACCAGAAAATTTAAAAAAGAAATAAACACAATGCCACTGAATTATAACCGCCTTGCTACATGTACCTTATACACTTTAGCTGATGAGTCTTGCTTTGGTGTATATTTCAGATATCGATGATTGCTTTTCTAACCCCTGTGAACATTGCGGAACCTGTATTGATTTGGTCAATAATTTTCAATGCATATGTCCTCCTGGATTTACTGACAAAAACTGTACTACAGGTAACCCTTTTGCTTCTCTACTGAAACACATAAACTATCATTTCTCTTATTTAAATCTCAAAATATTACTTGTTGAATTACGTTATTCCTAAAAGACCTGTATTAACCATCTAACTTCAGATGACCGACTTCTTCAAAATAATATGTATTGATTGATTATCCGTGTTTCAGTTGTCTATCTATTTTGTTCCCGGTAATATGTTCATATAGAACACGAACTGTCAAATACACATTGTAAATTTATACTGAAACGAGTTTATGCTTTTTACTTTTGTATTATAATACAAATGCGTGCAAATAACATTCGAAAATTTGAATTAGGCGCTTTTTATCCTTATTTTACAAAAAAACTGTTTAAAAACTTGCATTGTTCTTTTTACGGTTCTCATCTGACGATCCAAAACATTAGTTGTCTATCAGTTTTGTCTTTCCTAGATTAATTCGCAAAACACAAAAAAGGTGAACACGATACTAGTGAACTATTGGCCTACCTTAAATCACTAGTTAATAAGTTTTGCTTTGACGTTGATTTCAGATATCGATGAATGCTTACCAAACCCATGTGCACATGGCGGAACCTGCATTGATCTGGTCAATGATATTATATGCATGTGTCCTCCTGGATTTACTGGAACAAACTGTAGCGCAAGTAATTACCTATAACGCAGTTTTAATGACACAAACTACTGTCAACTAACTTATTTTCGCGGATACTTAATTTCGCGTTTTACCCTTTCTAGATCATTTCACGGCTATTTAATTTTGCTACTTTCTAATTTACTTGATGTAGTTTATTAAGGAAAGATCCAAATTAGACATATTCGCGCTATGTTTCTACTCGCAAAAGTCGCGAAATTAAGTTAGTTTACAGTATCATTTCTTTTTTGCATCTCAAAATAATACTCGTTGAAATGTTTATTCCTAAAACACCTTGATTGGCTTTCTTACTTCAGTTGCCAAACTGCTTTAAAAGACCGTGCTTTAATAGAAAATTCATGTTTAAATGATCTATTCATTTTATTCTTAGTAATATGTTCATATTGCCGACGAAATGTTAGCTACGGGTAAAGAAATAACCCTGAAATGAGTTTATGCCTTTTGCTAATTTTTTGAAAAATAAATTTGTGAAAATTAAATGTTATTCCTAAAACTGAACTCTTGCTCGTGTATTGGAATATACAACAGTGAATATTACAAGTAGATTCCTGAATGTAAATAAGGTGCACCTCACCTTTAGCCATTTAATTTAACTTACAAAGTGCTTTATGATATTGAGTCCAATAGCTTTCTATCGAAAAACTGTCTTACAACTAGTTCTGCATTTGATTTAAGCTTACCAAATAGAACAAAATAGTTGTTTACAGGTGTTTGTTGTCCAAGATCTATATCTATTTATAAAACAAATGAAAGGTGAACACGATGTGACTTAATTAAAGAACTGTTCTACTTTATTCACTATTGTCAACAATCTTGCTTTTGTGTTCATTTCAGATATCAATGATTGCTTTTCTAACCCATGTGAACATGGCGGAACCTGTAATGATCTAGTCAATGATTTTGAATGTATATGTCCTCCTGGATTTACTGACAAAAATTGTAGCAGAGGTAACTCTTGTGCAGCTTCATTGAGATTAAGAAACTAGCATGCCTCATATTATATTGGCATCCCAATATATTACTTGATATTATTATTCCTCAAGAACATTGATTGATATTCTGACGTCAGTTTAAAGCTGTTGATTATATATCCGTATTTATATGAACTATTTATGTTGTTTCTGGAAACATGTTACTGTAGGCGAAGAATTATCAAATACAGATCGAAAAATTCAACTGAGGCGCGTTTATTCTTTTTGTTTATGTAATGGAATATAAATTGAATAAAACATTACACTCAAATTCTTCAATGTATAGTATGTGCTTGTCACCATTGGCCATTTTATTTTATTTTTTTGGGGTGAAGTGGATAGGCTAAAAGATCGTTAGGATATTTAGTTCAATTATTTTATCAACAAAAACTTTTTAACAACCAGTTTATAATAAGTCGTGCTTTGGCATTCATTTCAGATATCAATGATTGCTTTCCTAATCCATGTGAACATTGCGGAACCTGTAATGATTTTGTCAATGATTTTCAATGCATCTGTCCTCCTGGATTTACTGACAAAAACTGTAGCACAGGTAACTCATAAGCTGCGTCACTGTCACAAATATACTATCATGACCCATATCTACATCATAAAATACATTTGCTTTTATTTATATTTCAAAAACAACACTAGCAACTTTTTTATTGCAAATTATAATCTGTCTTAAAAGTCTTTGTTTCTTTTTGTGATCTATTTGTTTTGTTCTTGCTAAGATTAACCACAGATTGTTAAAATACAAATGTTCGGATCGACATTCCAACAAAAACTGTTTTTCAACTTGTTTTTTACTCTGTTCCGTGTTTGATTTACGTTAGACAAAACACTATGTTTGATATGGCTCTGATTTTCATTTCAGATATTGACGAGTGCTCATCTAACCCATGTTATAATAACGCTACCTGTATTGATACGATCAACGATTTTAAATGCGTATGTCTTCCTGGATATACTGACGAAACATGTAGTACAGGTAACTGTTAAACAGTAGCACTGTCATCACTTAAATATAGTGCCTCATATCTGCATTCAAAATGATTCTGTTCGGGTTGTTGTTTTAAAACAATAATATGTTTATTAAATTACGCCGGAAAACTATTTGGTCTTTTTTGTATTTTCACAAAAATATCGACGAATTGCTTTTTAGTATGTCTTATGTGAAAAAAATTGAAACCTGCATTGATAGGAAAACATATGTTTTATGTATCTCTATATCAGGACACATTGACAAAACTTACAACGCACGTAAACCACAAACGACCATTTAATATAGTTTATATCTACATGGGGAATTTAGATATTGATTCATGATACTAACGTTTTACGAAACAAATGCATTTGAACACATATATCTCTAACGTATACACTGTATTTAATGCATCCAGCTATGATATTCATTTCACATATTGACGAGTGCTCATCTAAGCCATGTTTTAATAACGCTACCTGTAATGATAGAATCAACGACTTTCAATGTGTTTGTCTTCCTGGATTTACTGACAAAATATGTAGCACAGGTAACTATAACGCAGCATCACTGTCATCACGTATCCCATTGTCTCATTACCATAGATTCCAAAATCAATTCCAACAAAAAAATGATGTCTCCCTTATTTTTATCTCCGCTCTCTTATATAGCTTATCTGATTAATGCTACCAATGTTGTGTATAAGTGCCTAGTTTCCCTAGATCAATGTGTGAGAGCTAAACCTGTTGATTATGATAATATTGATTAGTGTTAATAAATCCGGCTTTAGGAAGTTCGTTGCTGAGTTTCAAAATAAAACAAACTAAAACTGAGGGAAACGCATTAAATAATTGAAGAATCAAAAAAGCAAATAAGATATAAGGGTCAATGTTCTTGTTTTCGAGATATTAACCACTGAAATTTTGGTTGGAAAATGTTCTCTCTTGATTTTACATGGCTTTATCATTGTCTAGTTAAAGTTCTCAAAAAGTATAAAAAAAAAAATAAGATTTTATAAGACTTTTACAAACGGCTTATAATTAACCATGTAAAAAATTAATAAAACGAAAAACGGGGGTTCATGGGCAATTCCTTTTTAGACATTCAAATTGATTAAACCAGAGGATTTCGAAAATCTGACAAAAAGTCCAAAACATAACAAGTAAACATCCTTAATGTTCATTTCAGATATCGATGACTGCTTATCTAACCCATGTGAATATGACGGAACCTGTATTGATCGGGTCAATAATTTTCAATGCATATGTCTTCCTGGATTTACTGGACAAAACTGTAGCACAGGTAACTTTTAGACAAATTCTTAGTTCTAATTTAACTATCATGCGGCATATCTGTATCCAAATCAATTTGTTTAGGATGTTGTCATTTTCAAAGACACCTTTATCGGCTTTCATACTACAGTTTACAAACTGTAATTAAGACTTTGTATCAATTAAATAGAAGTGTTTATGTGTTCTTTTTTTCTCATAAATACACATGTAGCAGTTTATTTGCCTTTTTTATTGAATTGAATGGTAAACGTTCGCTTCAGGTAGATCTTCTTTAACACGTTTATATGTGTTGCAATTTGTTTATAATATGGATACGTGTACATTGTTATTCACTTTACGAAAAGATGAAGTAGCTCAGTGTTGCTAAAATCAAACTAATAGGAGAAATTTCCACTAACATCTAAAAATTTATACAAACGTATTTGACAAAGATTATCATAGCCAGCTGACTCGGAATTTCAAATCATATTACATTTGACAAGAAACGGAAAGAAATTTGAGGCTTTAACTAAAACTTTGAATTCATCATGAACAAACATAAACCGAAACATTATAATGACCAAATGAAATGCATGTAAAGTTTTATTTGTGCTATTTTTGTAATGACTATTATGAACTTTAAGATTGGGCAGATGCAAATCATAAGTTGGTTAAACCTGTTAAATATCGATGTTTATCTTATGAATCTTGAAATAGTAGACAGCTAAATGGTTTTTCTTTTAACATTTTAAAAACACATTCTTAACGAAATTATTTACACCCGTGGTCTCAGGAGTTTTTTTTTGTTTTTTTTTTTCACTTTAATATTAATTTTTAATACATACCAAAAATAAATAATAATTTTGTATATTAAATATTCTTATCAGATACGCTTTTAAATGGTTTTATGATAAAGCGATGCATGATGTATGTTGGTATATATATACCTTTAGAATATAAGCTTTGTTGCTGCCAAATTTGAATTAAATTTTATGATGTGCTGCAATATATCATTTACTCTTTGCTTGTGCTGCAATATATCATATACTCTTTGCTTGTGCTGCAATATATCATGTACTCTTTGATTGTGTGTTGTTTTTGTGCATATTTATCTTCTCGATTTGAATCCTGTAATTTTATTTGAAATATATTATATATTTTAGGTATAGTTTGATATTTATTAGAAATAGAGCTTTGTTTAAAAAAATTAAAGTTCTGTGATTTTGTTTTTATTTGTTTGTATTATATTCTTCTTAACGCTAAACTCAGTTGAGTGCATAATTCACACATTTTCTACTATTTGTTGTATCAAGTTTAAAAACAATAATCCATGTCAACAGTAAGGAAAGAAATAAGTTGATAATTTCTATATTGTTTGTATTATAATTATTGATGCAGTCAAACTACTTAATTAACGGAAAAGTAACATTTCATGTTTCAAAACAAAGCTTTGGTGGGAAATATATTCAAGCAATACATTCGATAGTAATATTAACCTGTTAATTTGATTAAATAAATGAAAACATGTTTCAAATTATCTTTGCTTGTTTTATTGTTTTGAAATAAATGTAGAAATTGTATATCTTCAGAGTTGCAGTGGTGCCAGTATGTCAGGTACATGTTTTAGTGAATGGTAGAACATTATATAATAAATTAATTACTTATTTCAGAGACAGCAATTGTAGTGGTTATAACTTTTGTGTGCCACTTTAATCTTTAAAATGACAGGTGAACGTGGTCCTTTAAGTTGATACTTTTATTATTTAAGCGACACTGCTGCGTCTTCTGTAGATGAAACGCAATATTGCTTGCCAATTGTTTGCCGTGTAAATAACTTAACTTCATGAAAATCTAACTATTGTTTTCGAAAGATATTATTGTTTGTGTATGCCTTGAAAGTAATGTCATATATATAATGTGACATCAATTTTAACTAACATTTAAGCTGTCATATTCAATATGTTCAGACTTGAGGAATAATTCCAAAAATGATAAAAGATTTTACTGGTGCTTGTATTTTCCTAATCTAATCTTACAAACAAGATTGATATGCCTAAAGGTTTCAATCACTACAGTTTAAGATTTGACGCTAGCAACGTTTTTAAACACAGAACTGTCGTTTCTAAAGAGATATTACAAAATATCAGAATAGAGATGGGTTTCATTGATTTCTATTGCCAGGAAGTTTAGTAGAAACTAATGAGCCATCTGACCTTAAATGACCACGTTGAAATATTATTTACAGATTATGAAGCATGGCGCTAATATGTATTTTGATAAGGTACAAATCAAGAAAGTAGGAAATGTTTGAAGACAAATATTGATGACGGATTGCAGAAGATTATACAGCATCGCTGATGTAAGTTAATTTGTTGAATGAAAGTTATATTTTATGTATGAATTTGATTAACATCAATATTTTCCTAAAACACAATTAAATATTTGCAATTGTAATATATGAGTTAAGAGCCAATTCAAAAAAAATTCAGGAACGGTCTGAGTTCTGTATAAAACAATGAACAAAATCAACTATTATACATCTATGCAGCTTCACATTTGTCCTAACCTGTGACATTGGCATAACAGCACTATAACAAGCAGTTAAAAAGGGCTTCAATTGCTAGATCGATACGAAGCCGAAAAACAAGAACAAAAATAATACAGGCTGGACGTTAAAAGGTATTTGTACATCATCTTAGTTAATATCTGAGAGTATTTATAATACAGGTATAAGACCGACTTTACACATCGATAAAACTCTTCAAAAAAATAATATGTGTATAGGTATTCGTTATGTATCAGGTTTGATAATGCGGATTATATGAAAAAAAGGTAGCTTTCTTTAAATTTTATAGACGTCATCTATTGAAAACTGCCAATAAAACAACAGTTGGATGATTTGAAGAGAAGCGTCAGTTAAATGACAAGACAATTTTAACCAGAAAAATATATGTCTTTAGTGACCAAAGAATATTACTTAAAACAGTATAGATTAAAAAATATATCTCATCACACTATTCAAACAGATTTCTCTACAGCATGTAAAAGACTGTTAATGCTTTTATTTAAACTAATAAAACGGTGATAAAGTTTGAACTTGTGTTGCGTCTTTTTCACTGTTCTCTTGTTATGCCGCTTTATAACCTCGCATTCAAGCAAGGACATCATATTGACAATATGGTTATTTTCATAACCCTGTTTGTGCATATGCTGTAATTACATGCATTTCTATAGGCGGTTTTTGTTGCATATAATTCAGAATGTCAACTATATCAATCTGAGTTTCAATCAAGATAAATTTAGAATGGGTAGTAAAATATTTGTCAATGAGTCATACATATCCAGATCTTATGGAGTAGTCTGTAAAATATATATAGATATTTAAATAAATCCATACATCAATTAGGGTCGTTTGTGAGAACAATCTGGACATGTGGATGTCTTGATTTTGTTTAACATTAAAAATCTAGGAACATATATTTTTTTGTATTCTTATATGTCTTATTTTTCGCTCCCGGTCTAGAACAATTTGTGACTTTCAGAACGGACGGCTCATTCTCAGAATAACATGCTCGAATCGTCTGATTATTCTGATTGTCAACTGTAACCTTGAAATTTAGAAAGGTTCAAAGTGAGAGTGTTGGTCTATGATAAATACATCTTATCTTCCTGGTGTGTATTTAATAATTTACAATAGATTCTAGATTTTAACAAAATGTATAAATAAACCACGTTTCATTAATTTTCAAAACACAATATTAAAATTATAAGTCATTCTACGTGTATGTTGTTGAACATAATTTTAATAGACAATAAAAAATGGTTAGCTTTTTAAATATTATCATCGTTATCATGGTTATAAATAGATTCGAAATAACATATTTAAACTAGCAGGTTGTGTTAAATTTTTCCATGATTTGTTTCTTCTTTAAATTTTGATGAATTTGTGTTATCATTATTTTTTAGCTTGCCTTTAAGGTATTTAACACTTTCACCCTTTCTTCTATTTTGTTTAATTCACCGTCTCCTCGAGCATTTTGGTTGAAAACGTCGCATTTCCGCACGCTATCACTGGTTCTCCGTTTAAGCGCCCATTTTATGACGTTATTTTGTCCAACCGTTAGAAAGCAAACCTAACGACTTCGAGTAATATACCCGTAGCTTGTTATACTTATATTTGAGAATTTTAGATTTCTTTATTATCTATATTTTTGATTTATATAAAGTTTAGTATAGTTTTCTCAACGATAGTGATCGTACCGGCAGTCCATAATGTTTTCTTCGTAAACCTGAAATTTCCGTAGATGGATAAAAGACCAAGCAGGACAAAATATTTAGTACAACACAGAGTGTGATATAAGAAAAATTTGATCATAAGGTTACGATAAATAGTTTTATTTATAACAATGGTCATTTATTTCAAATTACATCAGTCTGAAAAACCAAACAAACTTGAAAACTGCAGAGATTGGTTAAGCATGTAATCTCCGTGGAATGGTCAATTCTTAACAAACACCAATTTTGTAAATAAACTCTACATCCAACAGATCGATAACGGTGTCAACATTTAATTTTAGAACAACTTTTATCTTCAGATACTCATATTATGGTTCATAAATGACGAAATCGTCGAAATGTAACCTCCGTGGAATGTAATCTCCGTTGACGTTTTGGTAAAGGGTGCTTTCTATCACGTCCGCACTTTTTATCGAGTATGGCATGCCAAATAAACATATTAGATATTTATAACGGATGGTGGATATATCACTTAAATATCAATAATATATTGTTATCAGAAGACATACGAAGACACCATGTACCAATTTTAATAATCAATTGTTTGAGTGTAACAGAGTTGCTTAAATCTAGAAGCAGAAGAAAAAAAACCGGACGTTTTTATAGCAAGTAAATAATTTAAACCCGTTATCAATATTCAAGATATGAAACTTCTATGAATAATATAAATTTGATATCGAATTCGACAAGATTTAACAATTATGCAACTGCAAGTAGCCATACAAATTGCTCTTCCTTGTGAGTGTTTTCGTATTGCACAAGGAGGGAAGCTTTTAATTACAAAACAGTCCGGTCGGATTTTGCTTTTTCCACCGGCCCATCGTGGGCAGCCTACCCTAGCTATAATCTCATTTTTGTAAAAATAGTGATTACAAATATTTTATCGGTGCCTCTTATAGCTGACTATGTGGTATGGGCTGTGCTTAATGTTGAAGGCCGTACGGTGACCTATAGTTGTTAATGTCTGTGTCATTTTGGTCTCTTGTGGACAGTTGTCTCTTTGGCAATAATATCACATCTTCGTTTTTATATTATTTTTTTTCAATTGACTGTACTTGCCAGTCTTTTGATTAAACAAAAGAAATTGCATGCCCACTCCTATGGGTGGGAAGAGTGGACAAGCTAGAAATTTTGACGACCCGGTGCCCATTCCCACTGTGAACGGGTGGACAAAGCAAAATCCACCTGAGCTGTAGTGAACTTTCTTTCATTATTAAAATGAAATTACTACGTCAGCCTAAAGGGCATTATATATCATTAACAAAATATTGTACAACATTCTTTTCGAAAATAGACACAGTAGAATAGATTAAACAAAACTACCCGTTACAATGATACACTATATATAATATATTACGGTCTGTTTTAGGTGAGGGAATCTACATTTCTGAACTCTGCAATTCTTTAGCCATTTTTCTCTAGTCAGTAATTAATAATAAGAAATATATGAACTTTTCTGTAAAATTCTTATGTTCAGTTCCTGCATTTGAAAACTTCTGTATACGATAAAATTTTGACAAGATATATTGTCTTGGCTGTAACAATAACACACATATGACGACACTACTCCATATAACCCCCTTTTTATTCGGTCGCTGTACTGCTTAAATGATACCATGTATCAATTAGAATTAAAATCAAACTTAGAGGGGGAAAACGAAAAAACAAGTATTTCATTTTTTTCGAAATAAGTTGGATAGCTTAGATAATATACAAAAATAAAGATGACATGAGATATATTTGATCATATTTTCCTTGTGATCTGAGGTACTAGTAATGTGGAGCTGAACGTTCAGTGACAGTACCGGTAGTTAAACGACATGAAAGATATCTGAAATCGGAGAGAATAAACTTTAAGATTTGAACATCAAAAATAGATTTTATCCTTGATTACTTATCTGTCCAATACAATATAGAAAGAAACAGTGCTTATAAATCAATTGTTTCGGGAGAATATTAAAATTTATCTAAGATTTTTTGGTACAAAAAAAAAATATACACCCAAAAAATCGAAGACAATGTCATTCGTCCTCAAGTATCAGTATGAAACTGAGGACGCAAATCCTTACAATTTCAATCAATTGTCCATTAATATGTTTTAGAATTATAAAGATACCCAAGGTCTCACCTCAATCAATCAATGTCACAATCGACTGATTTGACTATTTTTGTCACAGTCCATTTCGTCATATAGCTCATCAACTCATTCATTTCTTTGACATCCTTATATTTCAAATACTCGTCGCTGGACGTAAATGATGAAGATAAATTACAAATGTATAAAAAACGCTTCGGACGCATTGAATTTATATCTTTCTTTTCACCAACTATTGCAGATCTTTTTGTTGCTTATGATTATCGTGGTCTGACATCTGTCACAAACTATTTTTTCAAAGTGTGTAAAACTACAAAAATAATTGTTGACACAATGCAGGAGGAGGATGTAAGGTTAAATTTACCTGCAATAGGAGACGAAATAATACGTTAACTCATGCAAGATCGGGAGTTTAGCGAAAAACACTGATGCTTATGAATGTATGAAATACACATCGTAATTTCATTTGAACAGTTGCGTTTACTACCAATTTGAAAGTTAAACATTTCATCCGGAATGATCTACTAGAATATTTTCAATAATACATTTAATATGCAGAAGACGCAAAGTTTGATTATTCTTCAAATCATTTATTCCTTTTATTTTTTATTTTACCTTTTTTCAATTTTCATTTTGTTTTACCTTTCAACCATCTAATGTTATTTTCTATTCTTAACTTGGGTGCCTTTTTTCTTTATTCTTTTTTTTTTAAGGATAGGGGGTAAGGGGGTTGGATGTTGTCTTTATTTTTTTTATTTGTAAACCATCTCATACATCTTGAATTATTTCAAATAACTATCTGATATTCAAGTGGAAGAGGATGCATAATTCTACTAGCATAAGAGGATCTACTAGAAGAAGCTGTTTATTTGGTCGTTCATGGTTGTCTTAAAATTAAAGTCAGTGAGATTGATAGACTACAGCAAACCAACAAAGAGGATGAAAAAATAATCTATGAAAATGATTTTATATTTCATATTTTGCTGGATTATTTTTGTCGTGTCTCTCTAATCGTTGTTTTTTTTTTTGTATATTCATATTGAACCTTTTTAAATTATCTATCACCGACAACGCATGTAAGATCTTATTATTTTTTAAATATTCTTCTCCCGGTCATCAATCTACATGAAACATTTGCCTCTGTGCGTTCAGACAACATATATCAATAAATCTTATATCCTATATTTGTAAATTGCAGTATTATAAAAACTGTAAAGTGACCTACATGTAATACGATATATACGGGGTCAGTAAATTCCATAATAGAGTTTGAGCCAAAATAAAACCCCGTATGGAATTTACTGACCCTGTTTATATCGTATTAGGTCACTAACACACTATTTAACGAATTTACTCTACCGACTATCTTGATTTGTTAAATGTATACTGGAGTTGTCTCATTTGCAATCATACCTTATCTTCTTATTGTTATATTAGAGTGATCAATTTTAAGGACATACTCCCATTGGTCTCCACAAAAAACTAATAGACACTTCTCGTCTCTCTCCTTTTTTTTCTTCAAATTTCCGACACATTGAACGCATCAAAGATAAAAGAGTTGAGTTTCGGCTTCGAAAGAAATTTTCAAAACAGTACTAGACCAAAGCAAGGTATTCAAGCGTTATACGCAATTCTTGTGCATTTTGAAATTGAAACAGTTTAAAAGTTATATATTTGTTTACGGTATAAGCATGACCACATCAGTGATAAATCATGGTAAGACAGATTGGTAAATAAGATAATGATGAAAAGGAGGAGGATTCATTGGCGAATTATATACATATTCGGGTTGAAAGCATGTTAATACGATATCAATATTTATCCTGCTTTGTACAGGTCTGACATCCTGACTGGATTGTTAAGCATACTAGTTCAGACGGAAAAAGCCTAAAGGCAGATTTATCACCTTAATATGTGTTGAAGACATAAAAAAGACTTATATAATAATGCAGACATGACTGAATATTATGCTTAATTCAAACTAACAAGAAAAACGAGAAACAAGAAATAAAAGTTTACGTGAAATAATAAAAAAAAAATGTTAAGTATTTTGGTATTGACAATCACGACGTCAAAGCAAATAAAATGACGTTAAATATATCTTTTTTTTATTTTCTTTCATCTAAACTGTCTCGATCATTACAAATTAACGGTAAAATATTACATGCTGAAATTTATAGGGTGGGTAGAATACACTATGAGGATGTTCTATGTTCTTTATAAACAAGTTTTGATGCAATTTATATTTTATCATTTTTTACTCTGATGTTGGGCGCTTTAACGGAGAACCAGTTTTTATTTAATTGGCACGTTTTGACGTCGGGCACTTTCAACTAATTGATCCTCATGTCTCGGCATCTGCCTTGACTAGAAAAACTTCATTATGGACAGAAAAAAATAAGTTCCATGCATAGAGATACGAATAACATTTATTTAAACTATAATTCCATACCTTGTGGGCCTAAATACGGCGGATAATCGTGGTGTAAAGTTGTTTTCTGTATCATTTTTTGGTAAATTTTAACGAATATCGATTGCGTCGGTGTTTTGTTTGGAAATGTATGTTACCTGTAAGATACTTGTAAGATCGTTGTGGGGCTCATATGGAAGGATCATATCCTTTTTAGCCCACCATATTTTGGTACACTTTCAAAACTGATATAATCATCAATCCTGCATGATTTGGTGCAATATTTCACACAATTAAAAAGTTATATAGAAAACTATTTGTCCTCATCAATTTCTCTACTGATACATGACTGACTCCCAATGACGGTCTATACTAATTTTAAAGGCTTCCACAGTTTTTGATGAAATAACTTCAACTGGTAGGTTATTCCAATCATTAATAATTCGTTGTGAGAAATGTCTTAATCGAAAAGAAGTGTTACATCTAGGTTTTGCTAATTTCCAATTATGCCCACGGGTATTTGTACTGATGACAGTAAAAAATCTTTCATAAGATATATCTTCGAATCCTTTTAATATTTTGAAAGCTTGTATCATATCACCTCTTCGCCTTCTGTGAGTTAGGGAAGGTAGTTTAAGTACTTTTAATCTGTCTTCATAGCTTAAATATCGTATATCAGGAATTAATTTAGTTGCTCTCATCTGCACTTTTTCTACAGCATTAATATCTTTCTTTAAATGCGGATACCATATTGTATTTCCATATTCCACGTGTGGTCGTACCAACGCAACGTATAGTCTTAAAAATGTATATTGATCTTTAAAGATAAAAGTTCGGTTAATCAGCCTAAGTATAATATTGGCTTTATTTATTTTACTTGATATATGTTGAGAAAATTTAAGATCATCTTGAAAAATAATTCCAAGATCCTTTTCTTGTTCATCTTTAATGATATCAATATTGTTCACGGTATAAACATTTTCAGGATTATTTCTTCCATTATGGATTTATTTACATTTGTTCACATTAAATTACTTGTCCCATAACTTGGACCAATCGTAGAGGGCATCTAGATCATTCTGTAAGACATCAGATTTAGAAGTAGGTGCATAAATTTTAGTATCGTCTGCGAAATTTTTTACTATAGACTCCACAACATCTGGTAAATTATTTATGAATATAATGAAAATAACAGGTCCAAGTAAACTGCCTTGGGGCACTCCACTAATTACATTTTGCCATTCAGATTTTTCGCCTTTCACCGCAACTTGTTGTCGACGTCCAGTTAAAAAGTCAGTTATCCATTCTAATATAGATCCACGAATACCGTATGAATACAGTTTCTTTAATAATCTTTTATGTGGCACTTTATCGAAAGCTTTGGCAAAATCGAAATATAATGTGTCTCAGGATATATAATAATCCATATATAATGACCAGTCTTCCATGACATCAAGTAATTGTAATATACATGATCTTCCAGAGCGAAAACCAAACTGTGTGTCTGATAACAAATTATTGGTTATTAAATGATCAATCATTTCCTTCCGTATAACCTTTTCCAAAGTTTTACAAACAATTGAAGTTAGACTGACCGGTCTTTAATTTCCCGCATCCAGTTTACTACCTTTATTCTTAAAAAGTGGGGTAACTCTAGAATCTTTCTATTCTTTTGGAATTTTTCCAGTGTCAATGGACTTTTGAAATATCAAAGTCAAAGGTTTTGAAAATGTATTTGCCATACTCTTTACTATTAACGGATGAATATTATCTGAACCCATAGACTTGCTTCCATTTAATAAAAGTAGATATAGTAGGCATGTCAGTTAACTGCTAGTAGTCTGTTGTTATTTATGTATTATTGTCATTTTGTTTATTTTCGTTGGTTACATCTAGTGACATCAGACTCTGACTTCTCTTGAACTGAATTTTAATGTGCCTATTGTTATGCGTTTACTTTCTACATTGGCTATAGGTATAGGGGGAGGGTTAAGATCTCACAAACATGATTAACCCCGCCACATTTTTGCGGCTGTTCCAAGTCAGGAGCCTCCGGCCTTTGTTAGTCTTGTATTATCTTAATTTTAGTTTCTTGTGTACAATTTGAAAATTAGTATGGCGTTCATTATCACTAAACTAGTATATATTTGTTTAGGGGCCAGCTGAACGACGCCTCCGGATGCGGGAATTTCTCGCTACATTGAGGACCTGTTGGTGACCTTCTGCTGTTGTTTTTATCTTTGGTCGAGTTGTTGTCTCTTTGACACATTCCCCATTTCCATTCTAACTTTTATTAATCATTTAACAGCTTCACTCTTCCATAACAACAACACCAATGACAGCATGGAACCTCCTATGACATTCAAAACTGCATAAAAATTTATATGTTGATTTTTTCCTTTTAATCGAGTAGGTCTGTGTAAATTGGGATTGCTCATGTTCATTGGGTAAAGAACTAGAGCAAGGGGTCTCCTTTTAGTGAAAGAGTAGCCATTGATTAAATGTGCCACCAAATTAATCCTTAAATCAAGTTGGGTGTGTCTTTTTTTCTTTTTTTTTTTACTTGGTTGAAATGGTCATACAATACAAAGCCATTTATTACACACAAATTAGGGAAAAAGAAGAAAAGAAATTTCCACCACTTTTTGGAACTTCTTCCAACAGGATATTTTGACCGAAGTTGGTCACAAATAATAATATCAACACCATGAAAGTTTGCCTGGTAATTAGTAATGATCCGTGGTCTTGTGATTTGTTTAACAGTACCATCTTTTTGCCTCCTTTCAGTAATATCACTCTTAAATAACTGGTATACAACAAGTAATATATTATGTGAGTACATGTTTTATGTGCTAAATGTATCTCATGTATACATGTATTCTATATATATTAAGTAAATGTTTTGATTTATAAATGATCAATTGCAAGGATAACACATTTTTAATTTAAACTAAAATAATCGTATTTAAACATAGTTTATTGATTGTTTGCTGCTTAATGTCCAGTCACGCATACATTATCATGACATGGATTATAAGGAAGAATAAACGTTTATTAGCTACTAGCCATCTTTCAAGAACAGTCTAATAGAGGCCTAATTATGGCAAGTTTGTCAGTAGAATCCGCCTCTTGTAAATACTGTGTCAGTTTTTCATATCTTTTTACAGGCATGACCTCTTTTACACCTCCATTTGCAAGGAATTTATTTGTCGACCATAACAACTTGTAGTCCGGAACTTGTATAATCCCTATTAGAATTAGGACTCCTAGAAAAGATAAAATATACAAATTTTACTTTTTGTCATAAAAATGTTACTTTTAATATCACTTTTAAATATACATCATTTACATGTGGATATAGGCTGTGCATACATGTCTTGACATGTAAAATTTCTGTGATAAACCTACTTCTACTTTTGAGAATGATAAAAATACATGTAACGAGCAAACACACTTTTAAAATATTAGACATGTATAAAGGTATTTACAAACCAATAAATATTTTAAATAAAAGCATGTGGTTTGATTGCCAATGAAACAACTCTCAATCCAAGTCACAATGAATAAAAAAAATAAACAATTATAGGTCAACATACAGCCTTCAACATAGAGCCAAGGCTTACATTTTGTACACCAAACAGCAAGCTATTTAAAGGAACCAAAAAACAAAAGTCATATCCACAACATGAGAAAGGAGAAACACCTATGAACCGCATCAACAAACGACAACCACTGAATAACAGGCCTGTACATAAACAGTGCATAAAAATGCATACATCACATGTACATGTATATACAAATGTATATCAGTTTAATAAAGGGACTTTACTATGCATTTCAATTTAATTTTCTTACTATCAACCAAGCTTACAATAAATCGTACACGTATAACCATTGTTAGTTTGTACAGATATTGTTTTCACTTACCTAAATATGCAGACATTTCAGCAAAATCTGTCTCCGTCCAGTTTGTGTCATTTCGTCCGGCTAGCTGCAGTTTGCGTGTTGCATTTAGGTTGGTCTCTTCGGCATGTTTATATAATTACTAATCATGTCTGTGCCAGTTCACTAACATCAGCATTCAATAATACTTGAGGTCCGGTACGTTCGTTAAACTGTCGAACATTTATATCTTGATCGGCCTCGCTTCATATTATCTCATTCATGTCAGCATGTCAGTATCATCATTTCCATCCTCCTGATCCTACACGATTTCATCATCAATATCATCTTCCTCCTCGCTAACCAACGGTTCATCTATATCAGATACATTCCCGTTATCCTCACCTTCAATACTTTCGTCGTCTGATATATTTTGAAGGGCTGGTCCAGACACAATTTGTTCCTAAACATCCCATACACTCGGCCTGCCGGAGGCCGCCATATTTGTTATTGTCGTCTATTATTAATACATTTGTGTACATGTGTGAATCTCATGAATATTCATCGATTAAGTGTATAATGACCGTCCATTTCCTACGATAAGCACTGACACTTGTCTCATTTATTGATTTTTAAATGTCACAACATTTATTTGTACGTTAAATTTTTACATTAACGTTTTGAAGACAAGATACACGAAAAGCGTAGGAAAGCGTAGTTGTGGGGGAAGGGGATAAGCGTAAAAAGCGTATACGCGGTGTAAGGGGGTAAGCGTAAAAAGCGTATATGCATGGTAAAGTATTAAGGACACAAATTATTACGTTGGTTGAAATAAGCTAAATACACATGCATGACGGAGCTGGAACAGCCTGAATGTGTCATACAAGAACACTTCGGTTCGTCCACGATCAATAATATGGTTTTGTTTCATCTCTTTTCTTAATAATCACAAATTGCTCGATTTTTTATTGGATTTTAGCTTTTATGGTTTTTCATGATATTCTTTTTCTTACATTTGTTTGATAACGTGTGCTGTGATATTTGAGGACATGATTCATTTTATTCAATATTTCATTTTGTTAGTTCATAAAAATACATGAACATCATGAACATGTACTACACGTAGTGCTGAAGATCAATCGAGGATGAATTGGTGAATTTGTTTTTTTTTCAAATTATTATACTACTTTATTTTTTTTATTTTTTTTTTCATTTCTGTTATTTTCAAATTATTATTATTATTTGATTTTATTTAGAAGGGTAGTAGTTTCTTTACATGACTTTTAATTTAGCGGTATCATAAGATTAACCTAATTTTCATTATATGTCTACATTGTATATAACCATGTTTGTCAGACAAGTTACTATCAGTGCGTAACTGAGATCCACGTCTTGAGAATGCCCATAAGTATGTTTGTAACTCTTATCGAAAGACAACATCAATAATGTATTAATAAATGTATACGAAGCTGAAGCATATTTGATTGGTCTTTATGCACATATATTAATGTATGTTTTTCTGTGCGTCATATTTTTGAATGTTCAATTGCAACGTTCCTGTACATTTTAAATAAAATACGCATTCCAATCTAAACAGTTCTTACTTTGTATATAAAATCAATAGTATTCTCACAGGTTCAAATAGTTTTCCTTTGTTAGCAACGATACTTAATATTCATATCTTCCATATGGTTACATGTCTGGGTTGAACATGTTTTGTGTTTACTTAATTTACCCATTACAAACATTCCCCAGGTGGAGCACGTATCATGTCAGATAACCGTTGAAAGTGCACCAACAAATATGTAAATACTTTTAGAGGATAACAAAGAGATATTCTTTGTCAATGTGAAGTGATATTGTAAATGATCTTTTTATATCAGTACATATCCTTCTTCAAATAGTACAACATTGATCAATTTCATTATTGTTAAATCGAAATGTTCCTTCTTTTTATCTTCTTTATTTAGTTGTATTTAAATAATTGACTGTCTATGGGTCACATATATACCCCTTCTCTTATTACGACGAATATAATCTTTTCCTTTTTTTAATTTACTCTGCTCCCTTCTAATGAGTTACAAGAAACGTTGCAAAGCATTTCTTTTTTGTTTTAAAATGTGTGTATACCATTTTTTTTAGTGTAAATCATATTAAAAAAACTCAGGATATTGAATAAATTGAATACAATGTCCTGAATTTATAATATTTTTCCTATATGGACAATTCAGCTATTATAACTATCAAAATAAAAAATGGAGACAAAATATGAAGAAGTAATAAGAGAATAAGAAGATAGGGTATAAGGAAAAAACCTATTGCCACTTTTGACTCCTTTCATTTGAAATTAAAAATACGTTATAGATCTATCTATTTACATTTGTCAGACGTTATGAGTGACGTGAAACGTTATCAAGGTACCAAGTTTATGATTTGATTCACCAGGCGCGCGTTTAGTCTTCATAAGACTCATCAGTGACGCTCAGATTAAAATAGTTAGAAACAAGGATAAAGTTGAAGAGCATTGAGGAGCGAAAAATCCCAAAAGGTTGTGCCAAATATGGCCTAGGTTATCAATGCTTGGGATAAGAAAATACTTAGTATTTCGAATATTTCATACTTTTGCATCCATCCAGACGGGCGTTTTGTCTTCACAAGACCTCAGCAATCAGATGGCGATGTATTACTATCTTATATTAATATCTGGTTCTAGTTATGATTCCAATATAAGTCTAATTTAAGATGTAGTAAGATTCATGTATATGTATATATGCATCCAAGCTGAGTGTTTTTACTATTCAATATATGAAAAATAGAAGATTTTGTATCAAAGAAAATGAGGCAAATATTCGTCTAATCTAAACGATATAGGTGTACATTCTTTGAAGTAGCCGTGCGACCTGCAAGAATAATAGATTGATGGATATATATGTAGAGTTGAATGACTGAATAATAGCCAACAACAAATCTTACGGAACGATAGATCATATAATTATAATACAGTAAACTACAAAATATGATTAATAATATAATTTGCCGATAAAATATGTAAGGTCATGAAAAAACAGGAGTCGAACTCGTTAAATCTGAATATATCTTATTATAATCGAAAACTGTACTCATTTGCACACTTAAACTGTCACAAAAAACTAAGATACAACTTTTTTCTTTATTTCATATGACAGATATATAGTTTATGAAACGACAGCCAATATTATCATTTATACTTCAACTAGTTGTGTTCACTTCCTAAACATAGTAACACAGCTATATTTTGTCCAATGTCAATTTCATCATGAGAATTTGTTTCTATAATCAGGGGTTCATTAAGTTTGAGTTACCATTTATTATCTATCAATATATTATTTTAAGTTGCAGTAAAAAAAAATTACTCGGCACACAACTGGGGAAAGGCCCAGTAGAACCTCGCCCTTCTCCAGTTTTTCAGCCTCATACAAAAACGTTTATATTTTCTGACATTGACCTAATATTGTATATATATTCAAGACTAGAACCTACATGTAAACTGTATTTAGCTATTTTATTTTGTATTATGACCGATTTACTCGACAAAAGTATTTGTTAATATGCAATTTTGTTATAAGGTCAAATGCATACTGACGAGTTTAAATGAAAAATCAATACTTGAATTATCTGTATTGATGTTATAGTCACTTCAAAGAACACATGTTATTACATATTGGTTTCTTTGGTATTTCATGGACGTTTATATATTTGGTTATACACTTTAGTTGTTTGTATAACATTTCAATATTCATGACTAACGATTGCGCTGAAGATTGTACGTATAAATGATAGTCATGGACAATGACCTGAAGATAAAAGACCAAAAAAAGTTCTCTTTTTTTATAAAACGACATGACGAGTACAGAGTCGTGCTTTTAAACATAAAATACAAAAGAACTATTTTATAAATAAGGGCCATCTGCGTCATCTAACCTTAATATGTGTGTGCAATATGAAAAAAGGTATATATTTTTTTTTCAAATGTTCATCCTTTAAGTCATGAATTGAAATCCGACTGACAGTTATTCTGTATTATTGTTAATGTACATACATATACGGAAATAATGATGCGATATTATCATCAACAAGACAACTCTCTACCAGAGAAGACAAGCAACTAATGTTCGTCGTAAAGGATTAGCAAAACCCATATCGTTTATCAAGTTATTAGAAGCCCCGCAATGACAAAAGAAAGAACAAGAATGTGTCCAAAGTACACAGATGCCCCTCTCGCACTATCATTTTCCATGTTCAAAGGACCGTGAAATTGGGTAAAAAAATATAATAAGGCATTACAATTAGAAAGATAATATCATAGGGAACATGTGTACTAAGTTTCAAGTTGATTGGACTTCAACTTCATCAAAAACTACCTTGACCAAAAACTTTAACCTGAAACTCGCACTTTCATTTTCTATGTTCAGTAGACCGTGAAATTGGGGTAAAAAGTTTAATTTGGGTTGAAAATTAGAAAAATCATAGCATAAGGAACATGTGTACCAAGTTTCAAGTTGATTGGACTTTAACTTCATCAAAAACTACCTTGACCACAAACTTTAACCTGAAGCGGGACAAACGGACGGACGGACGCACAGACGGACGGACGAACGGAGGCACAGACCAGAAAACATAATGCCCTCTACTATCGTAGGTGGGGCATAAAAACAATTATAATCAAACAAATCACAGAGTGATCTCTACTAAAAAATATAATAAACTGCAATAAAAGAAACCACTTGATCACCGATCATGTTATCGGTTTGCTGTCGGAAAACCTACGTTGTTATGAGTTATGGCTTTTTGACTTAGGAATAAAATTTTAAAAAAAGCTTGTATAGTCCTTTACGTGTTACCCTTTTAGATATTACTTTTCTTTTTCTATTATATCGGGAAATAGATGAGCTCAAATTTATCTCTGGACGACACTACGTTATATCTTACGTCAATTTTTCTGCTCCCATACTTGGAATTGTTATATAATCAGTCACCTTTAGTGTATTTGTATCAGTTCAAAATCAATAAAAAAAAAATGTCGCTTGTTTACCAGACAATATATGTTTTCTTTTAATTACTTCAAGTGTTGGAAAAACCCATATGTGTCTTTTCTGCTGTGATTGGACTATGGTGTGTCTTTTTTAAAATGGCTGAATAAACAAGATAAGCATCATGTTTTCTTTGTTCAGTTCGGTAATGATGGCAGGTTATTATGACTGAGGAAGAATATCAGATATGATTTCTGACACACTTTTGTCATAATGGCCAATCAGCTCATGATGGCGACCGTAAAATTTCTTGAGTGATGACCTTAATTTGATTGATTCATAGCTTTTTCTTAGAAACTTCTGATAAAGCAGTATTCCTCGTACAACAAAATCAACTAACTTTAAGCTAGCTCTAGAGTAACGTATCAATTGATACACATATACTCCATATACTGGTGCCGTTGGGATGTTGCTACACAGAAATGAAAAGTTGACTATAGAAAAATAAAATTCATTGTCATAAATTTTGGTATTCAACCTACCATCAGTAGTCATTTCGAGAAAAAGGTCTAAATATAAAGCAGATTTATCTGTGTCGGTAGTCTCTTTTATTTTCACTTGGATATATTAAATGTAAGTGATCACTGAATCTATTATCATAAAGAGACAGTACATCATCAATATACCATTGTATACCGAAAGGTGAAATTAAAACACTGGCCAAATTGTGTTCTCCTTTCTGTACAAGCCCTTGGATAAGTTCTGCTTCATAGGAATACAAAAACAGATCTGCAAGTAGAGAAGTGCAATTGATACATATTGGGATTCCAATAGTCTGTTGGAAGAGCAAACCTCCAAATTCAACAAATATGTTGTCAATTAAAAAGTGCAGCATGGCAGTGATATCCTCTTCGGTGTATTTTTTCCTTGACAAAGTAAGCTGAATTTCTGCCCAAAACTAGATATTTAAACCGTCTAGTGCCCTTTTTGTTAAAGAAATATAAGCTGACGAGTTCTTGCAGTCGAGTCTCAAGTTTAGTATGTGGAATAGTGGTATAAAGAGTTGAAAGATCAAAGGTTTCAATGTTGATGCAATGTTTAAATGACTGAGATTGTAAATTTACCAATAACTCTTGAATTTTTCAGTATCCACATCTGATAAACACCACTTCTTGAATATGCCGTTTTGGAATATGTCTGAACTCCTTTTTTGACTGCAGTTAGTATGGCAGTAATAACATTAGAAAGTGGTTTAATGGAACTCTTGGAAGAACCTGCAATATACCTTTCCTAATAAGGATTCTTGTGAAGCTTAGGAATCCAATATAAGGATGAAGGATCCTGGTCTTCATCCTTTGGATTAACACAAAAGGAGATTAGAACCGATTTGTGGTTTTCCAGGATTTCCTGATTCGTAAGCGTACTTAGTGTATATGTAGGATTTCCAAGTGTGTTATTTACCCCGAGTTCCTAAATCAGGCGGTCAATGAAGTGTTTCTTGCAAACAAAAACAATATTGTTTGAGACTTTGCCAGCTGGAACGACAACAAATGTGTCATGGAGGCAAGACAACTCCTCTATGACTTGAGGGTCTTTAAAGATGGAAGGAGCTTTGGTGCTCATTGACCCGTTCAGCTTACTTAAAATATCCACGCATACATTTGTTTGTACATATACTTGTTGTGTTATTAGTAAAAAATATTCTGTTCTTAATTCTTTCGACAATTTATATTGTATGATTTTCAGCGCCAGTGGGATGTTGATTAATAACATCATTCAGTTAACATGGTTAATCAGAGTCAATTTACTTATATACGGTTATAAATCGTAAATCGCAAAAACAGAATATATTGTATCTTTAACTTTCTCACATAAATTATATTTTCTATCACTATATCCGAAGTAACAACATCTTACCTTATAGTTGTTGATATTATGTGTGTTTACATGTACACTTGGGAGCAATATTTTTACATTAGTATTACCATAACTTTTTTTATTTTATGTATTTTTTTTTTTCAAATTAAAGCAGGACCTTAAATTGGTTCCAGCTTCAAAAAGCATGTTCCTTGTCGATACAACAGCCTGTCTTCAAAGCCACCATATATGTTTGTATTTACATAATCCTTTAGAAACTGTCTGATCTTCATACTTATCTGCGTTAGTTAGCTTGCGACAAAATTTATTAACACATGTAACATTGTTTTTTTTTTTGTAAATTAACCATTCTTTATTCATAGTTATCAAATAGTACAGTACATTGATTGTGTACATTTTAATCAGATACAAATCACTTGAGGACGTGCTTTTAGATTAAGATGATTTAAAAAAAAAGATTAGCCTGTCGACACTCTTAAAAAAAACAAGGTACTTTGTATGTTCAAATTTTTGATCTAGTCAATGCAGACACATTCGCACTATCCGAAATGGCAATTTTTACAATTTAATCATTAAAGTGAGATCATTTGAAACAGACGTTTCTTTTGAAAAATGGAATTATAATATATGAGATCATAGACAAAAATTAATATATAAAAGGTAAGTTTGTAAAAAGAAGTGTCGTTGAATGTTAAATAATAGGAACCTCCTATTTTATATTTTTGTTTTGCTATTCATTTTGTAGGTGTTACACAGTACAATCGTGATCTTACTTTGAAACAGAAAAAAAGTTAAACTATGTTAGCCAAAACTTTATAAAAAATATGGAATATGATGGAACTGTTAAAAATTGTTGGACAGACGCTAAATAAGGACAAATATCCAACTTAAATAAATTAGCACATTATCATTGCCATTAGTTCAAAGTGATTTTCTTGATTCATATTGATGAGGAACGCTCAAAGCTTAATGTATGAAAGCCATGGATGGTAAAACCCGAAATATTTAATGAGATATGAAAAAAAAACAAAAAATAAAAAAAATAGCCAACTCCACTTTAAGTAAACTTTGTCTGGTGTTAAACGTAGCATTAAATATTCCTATGTTTTGCTTAATCAAAATATTGTCATCGAAAGTCATTTTATTTCAAAAGAGCTAAAAACCGAATTAAGCCCTCGGACAAATGTCGGAGTAGACATTGTTATCCCCCGTTTTATGGTAAATAATCTACTACACATAAGTTTTCCTTACGGATAGTCTCAACTGTTGCAGGAGTTTCAAATTGTGTCGATACATACTGTGTGATTTTTATAATGATATCATAAACGGTTTTTGTACTAGATAACTTATTCCAAGGCATTTTTTTTTCTTTATTTTATTAATGATGTTATTATCATCAATTCAATTCAACATGACGCCATTTTCAATTCGAAATGGAAACCAGAGAACTCATTCACGAAGTAACTGTACTTTATAATCTTGTAGGTGCGGCCTAATTTGTCTCTGATATGTTTTAGAAGCTTCAAAAAAATGCTAACATCTCAAATGAACTTTCATTGGTAACAGGCACGGGACAAATTGAATATCAATGTTATGCACTATATCACATTAGCTTTGTTAACACAATCAATTAAATTACAACTACAACTACAACTACAACTACAAGCATTTATCAAAGTTGTGCATTAAATTGCAATCGCTTTTGTGATTTTATTTTCTAAAATGAAAAGAATCAACACGAAAAATTTCAAAACCCAACATCAAGTCACAAAAACAATATGTTTCTGACTGCACAACAGTTTCTCAAAACCTATCAAAGTTGATGTTAATGTTTCGAGGTATTCATCGCTGTGTTTTTATATGAAGAATTTACAGAGATAAAGGTTAACACTTATTCCAACTTAATCATGTTAATGCTATACGTCTACCTTATATAAATATGCATTGTGGTTTTTTTTAAATTTCAGTCAAAACATTTACTGATATGTGTTTCCTGATTATAGGAGAAACATATAGTCGAAGGGTGAAAAGATTGATTGTAAAACAAACTAATTAGTGTTGTTGACAATATTTAATCATGATAACTTATTTAATGGTCTTTTAACAACAATGGAACACAATTGCAGTAATGCAAGGTCAGAAACTATATATAAAAAAATGTAATGAAAAAAAAAATCAATTTGAACTATACAGTGATGTGATATTTTTCTAGAGTTATAATAATGGCGTTTCTAATCTTCTTATCGCTTTCGTTTTTTTAAACACATATGTACCAACTGTTTCTTACTTGATAATACTATACATTTATTATTGAAAGTCTTTCCTTGATATAAAAAAAATGGAAAGAAAGTGTGATTATCTGAGTTTTGTCCGAACAGAAAATTCCTCATTTTTTTTTAACCATGAATCAAATTCCATAATTTGACAGAAGTACTAGTACACCAAACAAGCTGTCATTATGGAAGATCAAAATATAATAGAGATAGTTGTATAGTTCTAGGAAAATTCAAGTTTTTACAAAGGCAAAACAAAACTAAATTAAAACGGAAGCAGAACAAAAAGAAATTGATACAAAAAGAACAAAACCATGGTGTTATTTACATGCACTTTTTGTCAAAAAAGACCCTAACCGAAATGCTTTAAACATGGACTTTATATATCAGACTTTAAAGGATCTTTTATAATACATTATTTTGAGGCCGTTTAATGTCATGAACAAACAATGCGACCTCCATTTTTTTTATTTTTCAGAAATGTCATTGGCCGTGTTTTTCGTTTTATTTTTTAGTATCTTCAAAGCTTCTTTAGGTAAGTACAATGAAATAAGACAATTAAAATAAAAAAGAAAACATGCATTTTTAACGGAAAATAATAAAATGTGGATTAAAATGTCATTTCAAGCGTCAAATGTTAGCTTATTATACGCTGATTCCGAAAAAAATACGTTTTAAAAAAAAGGATAAAATGTGTAATTTTCGGTTTGAAAAAATGTTACTCCCCATATTATTTGAAAGTTTACTTGACACTGATTCCCAAAGAAATATCTGGTTCTGTAAACATGTATTTTTAAAATTTAATAACATCTACTTCCGGTTAAGAAAAGGTCACTTCCGTTTGGCTTTTCCAAGGTTAAATGGCTTGACATTAATGCAAAAATCACTCAATTTCAAGGAACCAAGGACCTCAAATCAAAGGAATTTAGATCTTAATTGTATTTGGTTAACGAGTTGTATCACCATATGTTTATTTATAAGAGGGGAGTAAACTCTGATTTAGTGTTAAAATACCCTATAAACAAATATGTATGTGTTAAGACATTTCACAGCTACCAATTAAGTAAACTTTTGTTGCCGATATCTTAAATTGTGTGTTTAAAGAGGTGAAAATAAGCCAAAATCCAAATTTAGAAATATCTTCCACCTTCAACCCTATGTTCTCTTTTTTTTACCAAGGATCTCAAATAAAAAAAAAAACTAGGTCTTTATCATTTTTGGTTTACCAATTACAATTATATTTTTTCAAATACAAAAGGGGAAATAACTCTCATATTGAGTTTCGGGACCACTATTTTGTTTATTTTGAAGATTCTAAGGATATAACGATAAAACTGGTGAAAGAGTTATGTCGTTATCTTTGACGGTTGCCCATTCGATGTATACACAAAAACAGTGTTTGGAGAGATAACTTTTACAATACAAAGTGTTCAGTTGAACGGGGTCAGTTTCAAAAGCGCAATAACTGGTTGATATAATATGCATAAATCTAAGCGACAAAAACAAAGCACCAAATAATATTTAAAAACCATTGGTTCAGAGAACAATTGAAGGTCTTTCCAAAAAATAAAATGTATTTTGATATGAAAATATTGAAATCGAGTGTTAAATGTAATTTCCAGAGTGTGATGTATGTTTACTTTGAGCTGATTAAAAGATATATGATTTCTTTACAAGGGAGATAATTTGTTACTCTGCGTTTTAAAAATGTCACTGCCGGTTTCATTTGATTGTTAACTTGACACTGATTCCATAACTATAGTTCTGTATACTTTCCCATTATAAAAGTAAAAAAAATAATTCCGGTTTACTAAGGGGCACTTACGCTTCCTTTTCAAATTCATATGGCTCGCAACATAATGCAGAAAGTCTCATATCTTTATCATGCAGACATATTAAGCGAATGCAACGGTCGAAATCTAGAACGTCATATTTACCTATGACCATTACCTCATTTTTTAATGGCATAGACTAATGACATCAAATCAAAAGACCCTAAATCTTTAGTATACATTGTTCATAAGTTATATCACTATACGCATAATCCTATAATAAAACTAGCATTTAATGTGTACGCATCCTTTTAACCTAAAAGCATTTGTTACTTTAATTTTGTTCATTTTATTGTTTCAGTTGCACGTGACCCCTAACACAATGACACATGCCATTTCGCCAAAACTTTCCAGTTATATATCATATTGCGACTAACATTTTGGACTAGTTTTTTTATACGGCTAACGGTTTATGAATTACAAAAACCAAACGGCGAATTTATTTGTTAAAGTCAGATAACACCTATAAGATCTCACTGGATCGCTTCAATCCAAATTATTCAAAAATTCCTGAGGATGTAACAATAATTTAGAAAAAGAATTGTGTCGTTATCTTTTTGTTACGAAGGATTTACAATCTATTGATTAACAGTGAATAGGAGATAACTCTCACTAAGGAATTTGTTCGACTTTAACAGGGTTTACTTTGAAAGCACATACACTGAATAATACAACATAAGAAATATCATAGAGACATAGTTTGGCGAAAGAAAAACAAATATTAATAACAATTAAAACCCTATTGTTCAGAGAACAATTGAAAGTCTTTTCACATAAATTTTCAAAGTTATCGAAAAGAAGCTAGTTCAATTTTGTTCAAAGTTAAATATTGCACACAAAGATAAGTTTCTTCATACTGATGTGAAAAATAAAAAGTTCTTAAATACTTTTTGTGTGAAATAAGGGATATAGTGTGCTACTTCCGGTGAAGTAAATATCACTTCCGCTCTGATATGATAGCTTCTTTCACACAGATTTCAAAAATTTATATAGTTTTATATGCTTTTGCCTGTAAATCAGGAGATAATTGGCAATTTCCGGTTTATGGAAAGTCACTGAAGTCTTTTGTGATAAGTTAAAGTAGCAAAATTAAAAAAATATATGAATTCTGAATACGTTTCCATAAAAAAAGTACAAACATGGCTACTTCCGCTTTTTTCAAGGTCACTTCCAGCTGTCATTTTCAAGTTCATATGTCACCCAACCTTTTGTTCAATGTCATATAGCAGCTTTATAATGAACAAAGTTGAAGTAATACATATATTTTAAACCTGATAATTAAACATTTCACTTACTCCTTTCAGGGCATACGATACAGAGTAGTCAACACTTCGGTGTTGACATGAATATCAATAATGTGGTCATTTTTATAAATTTCCTGTTTACAAAACTTTGAATTATTCGTGAAACTAAGGATTTTCTTATCCCAGGCATAGATTACCTTAGCCGTATTTGGCACAACTTTTTGGAATTTTGGATCCTCAATGCTCTTCAACTTTGTACTTGTTTGGCTTTATAAATATTTTGATATGAGCGTCACTGATGAGTCTTATGTAGACGAAACGCGCGTCTGGCGTACTAAATTATAATCCTGTTACTTTTGATAACTATTTACACCACTGGGTCGATGCCACTGCTGGTGGACGTTTCGTCCCCGAGGGTATCACCAGCCCAGTAGTCAACACTTCGGTGTTGACATGAATATCAATAATGTGGTCATTTTTATAAATTTCCTGTTTACAAAACTTTGAATTATTCGTAAAACTAAGGATTTTCTTATCCCAGGCATAGATTACCTTAGCCGTATTTGGCACAACTTTTTGGAATTTTGGATCCTCAATGCTCTTCAACTTTGTACTTGTTTGGCTTTATAAATATTTTGATATGAGCGTCACTGATGAGTCTTATGTAGACGAAACGCGCGTCTGGCGTACTAAATTATAATCCTGGTACTTTTGATAACTATTTACACCACTGGGTCGATACCACTGCTGGTGGACGTTTCGTCCCCGAGGGTATCACCAGCCCAGTAGTCAACACTTCGGTGTTGACATGAATATCAATAATGTGGTCATTTTTATAAATTTCCTGTTTACAAACCTTTGAATTATTCGTAAAACTAAGGATTTTCTTATCCCAGGCATAGATTGCCTTAGCCGTATTTGGCACAACTTTTTGGAATTTTGGATCCTAAATGCTCTTCAACTTTGTACTTGTTTGGCTTTATAAATATTTTGATATGAGCGTCACTGATGAGTCTTATGTAGACGAAACGCGCGTCTGGCGTACTAAATTATAATCCTGGTACTTTTGATAACTATTTACAGGGGAGGTAATGACGTTGCTAACGTAAAATGTTATTTTCGCGACATCAATCTGAGACATGCATTTTTCGACTGATTTTTATCATTCAAAATGATTTAATTTGAAAACGAGTGTATGGACCCTTATTTTTTGAAACGACAGTTTGTTTCATTTTGCAGGGTGATTATGTTAACCAAATTTTATAAAACTGTAAATAGTGCATTTTTTTTTTAAATTTTGATAAATATACAGCAAAAAATGACGTGTTTTTTTTCAATTCATGACCATTTGGTAAGTATGAGCTATTTCTGAATAAAAAAAAACAATTTGTGTTTATCTTTTAAAAAAAAAATATGTCCTTTCGAAAGGAAAAATATGGCCTCAATTCCAAATTTTGAGCAAATATACAAAAAGGCAGGATTTCCTACGACTTCAATCTCATTGATCTTAATTCTTGAATGTGAATACGTGTAACACAGACTTTGAGCGATGTATCATTGTTGAACGTTCAAGATTCGGGGGTTTTTTTGCGAGCCCTTCTTCAGCTGAATGTGTGATTTTAATATTACTATGCGGGACTCGCGAGATTTTAAACCAAAAATAGATGCAAAAATGTGAGTTTGTTGTCTTTCAAAGCATAAACAATATGCAGAATTAATTGCAGGATAAAGACAATAACTGTTTAGTGTCTTTATATATCAGCTATATTTTTTCTCGGCTCGAAACAGGAGTAAAAGCTCGCATTCAATCTGTTTCTTAGCCTCGTTCTAACACAGCTGATATTTGAAGACACTATACAGTAGTTGTTTATTTAAGCATTAAGCTTGAGTAAGACTTACCATGCACATACAGTTTGTTTCATTCCATTCGTAAACAAAGAAATGTGTTTGTGTTAAAAATAAATAAATATAGTAATTACAACTATAGTGTTATTAACTGGCTGTTTCTGTATTGGCCTCGAGACTCGTAGGGTCGAGGACCAATACAGCTGACCGAGAATCTATACCAATGCCAATACAGAAACAGCCACTCAGTTCATATCACTTTAATTAAATGATTATAAGAAAATTATAAACTGTAATCAATACAGGACCAATACAGTTTTTTCCCCGCCTTTTTCTGTATTGGCCCTGTTTTTCTTTAAAAAAAAAAAACGTGATCAATACAGGGCCAATACGGCTTTCCACGCTTTTTTCTGTATAACCCCTGTTTTTTTTTTCTGTATTGGCCCTGTTCGAAGATCAATATCAAATCTTGATTTATATTGACAGTGAAACGTTTTCAGTATTGCACATGCTAATTTATCCGTATTAGGGCTTATTTGCTCATATCATTTATTAATTTGATGTTACTTAGTAAGTATTTCTGTATTGGCGTTGTTATTGGTCCGAGGCTTGCTGTATTGGCCTGAGGCGAAGCCGAAGTCCAATACAGCAGGTCGAGGACCAATAACAAGGCCAATACAGAAATACACGTAATAGTATCTTTATTAATTAACTACAATGTTACAATAATTTTATTTCATTTCACAAGAGATAAATACTTTTACCTTGAAGTGGAACTATCCAAATCTCAGTTTCTTTTTTTAGATGCAATATGTATTGATCTGGTGCTGTTTCTTGGTGTCTTCAGCATTTTCTCATCTCATGAATTTTTCTACCCTTTCCAGTCACTATAAAGTGTTACAATTTTAATATAGACGCAACACATAAATAGTTATTGGAAAGGTACTGCCATTGCATGTGTTATGCAAAAACTTATTGAATATATTTGAAAAAAAATAATGTAGGAGTTGAAAATGATACTATTAACAGACTAACGATAAGCCAAATGACCAAAGAAGGAAAAGTTGCCTAATTACAGAATGCATATGCCTGATTTGGGTTTAAAAATAAATGACAGTTTTCAAAAAAAGCGAAAGTAAACAGTTAATCGCTTTGTAGTAATTTGAATCGTGAAATTATGAGGTCGTCAGGAAATGAATTTTGTGATAATCTACAGTCGTTCCCCAAACTTGAAATAATTCCATCGTCTGCTTTCAAAATGCTTTTTAAATTAATGTGACCGTCGTAGCCTGAAATATATGCCATACTGCACTTTACAGCATGTTTATGATGACTAAATGAAAACTGCGTCTTCCAAACAACTGTTAACTTTCAGTTTGTGTTTATCATGACTTTCGATATAAAACCTATCCTGTATTTGTGTCAAGTCGGCCAATATAGAATAACTCGGCCAATAAAGAAAAAAAATCTATATCAGCCTCGTTATTCTGTATTGGTCGAGTTTACACCTTATATTGCATAGGCAGTTTTCATCATATTAAGTCCAATAACAGTGTAGTTAATTAATAAATATATGTTTTGTGTGTAAAGATTTTTTCGTCATATTGTAATATTGATGGAAATATAGGAACATATTTCCTTTTCAGCTGACACGAATACCAGTTTAAAGGAAACTGAGGGTCTAAGTTCGATAGTATATATAACCAGAACTTCCCATACAACTAGAACTACACCAACAACAAGTAGTACACCTACAAATAGAAATACATCTACAACCAGTACTCCGCCTTCAACCAATACTCCACCTACAAATAGTACTATATCTACAACCAGTTATATACATACAACAAGAACTACACCTTCAGCAAGTACTATGCCTACAACCAGTACTACTTCTTCAGCCAAAACTGCAATTTCAACTAGAAATACACCTTCAATCAGTATTTCACCTTCGACCAGTGCTACAACTACAACCAGAACTACATCTACTACAAGTTTTTTGCATACAACAAGTACTACGACTATAATCATCCCTATAATTACAACAGGTAGTACACCAACACCAAGAACAATACCTACAGCAATAACTACACATCCAACAATTACTTCACTCACAACCTGTAATACACTTACAACCAGTATTATACCTACAACAAGTACAACATATATAATCAGTAGTACTACTACAACAAGTAATAAACCAAAAAATAGTGGTATACTTATACCTAAAGGCAATACTACAGTTAAAACCGTGACATCTACATCAAGGACTATATCTACACTCAGTAATACGCCTGCAGCTACTACTTCATCCACAAAAAATACTACGCCTGCACTAAGTACCACCGCTACAACAATTACTATGCATGCAACAAATTATATATTTACCACTAGTATTAGACCTAACACTAGTAATACACCTACAATCAGTGTTACACTTACAGGTAGTACTGCATCTACAACCAGAACTACGCCTAGAACCAGTACTACACCCACAAGCAGTACTACACCTACAACTAGTACTACACATATAACCAGTACTACAACAACAACTAGTACCTCCGCTATAACAAGTACTACAACATCAACAAATATTACACCAACAGCAAGTACTACACCTACAACCCGTACTACACCTATCACCAGGAAAACAACTGCAACCACTACCACACCTACCACTAGTACTAAACCTACAACCAGTACTACACCTACAACTTCTTTTATAACTACAACTAGTACTTCACTTACGACCAGTTCTACACCAACATCGAGTACTTCGCCTATAACCAGTAGCGCAACTACAATCAGTACTACACATACAACTAGTACTACACCTACAACCAATGCTACATTTACAAGCAGTACTACACCTACAACCAGTACTTTGCAAAAAACCAGTGCTACATCTAAAACTAGTACTACACCTACAACTATTACTACACCTAAACCAAGTACTACAACACCTAGTATCTCGCCCATAACAAGTTATACACCAACAACAAGTACTACACCAATATTAAGTACTACACATATAGCCAGTACTACAACAACGACCAATACTATACCTATAACCAGTACTACACTTACAAGTAGTACTACACCTACAACCAGTACTTCACCAAGAACCAGTACAACACTTACAACCAGTACCTCGCCTATATTAAGTTATACTTTAACAGCAGGTACTACACCAACAACAAGTCCTAAATCATTAACCAGTACTACACCTTTAACCAGTACTACACCTTTAACCAGTAGGCCACTTACAAGCAAAAATACACTTACAATCTGTACTCTGCATAGAACAATTACTACACCTACAACAAGTTCTACATCTACAGCGAGTACTTTATCTACAACCAGTACTACATCATCATCGAGTACTTCACCTATAGCCAGCACTACAACTTTTGCCAGGACTGCAACGACCAGTACTACATCTATAACCAGTACTACACTTACAAGTAGTACTACACTTACAACTAGTACTTCACCAAGAACCAGTAAAACACCTACAACCAGTACTGCACCTACAATCAGTACTAAACCAACAACTAGTACTACACCTACAACCAGTACTACAGCAACAACTAGTACCTCCGCTATAACGTGTACTACAACATCAAGAAATACTACACCAACAGCAAGTACTACACCTACAATCAGCACTACACCTATCAACAGTAAAACAACTACAACCACTACCACACCTACCACTAGAACTAAACCTACAACCAGTACTACACCTACAACTAGTGCTACAACTACAACTAGTACTTCACTTACAACCAGTTCTACATCAACATCGAGTACTTCGCCTATAACCTGTACTACAACTACAACCAGTACTAAACCAACAACTGGTACCTCGCCTATATTAAGTACTACTTTAACAGCAAGTACTACACCAACAATAAGTACTACATCATTAACCATTACTACACCTTTTACCAGTACTAAACTTACAAGCAATAATACACTTACAACCAGTGCTTTGCATAGAACCAGTACTACACCTAAAACCAGTTCTACATCTACAGCCAGTACTTCGACTACAACCAGTACTACATCGACAAATAGTACTTTGCCTACAACTAGTACTACAATTACAACCATCCCTATAAATATAACAGGTAGTACACCTACACCTATTACAAAACCTACAGCAAGTACCACACCTACAGGTACTTCACTAATACCCCGTACTTCACTTATAACCAGTGTTATACCTATAACTAGTACGACTACTACAACCAGTACTTCACCAATCACTAGTACCTCCGCCATAACAAGTACCACACCATCAACAAATACTACACCAACAGCAAGTATTACACCTACAACAAGTTTTACACTTATAACCAGTACTACAACTACAACCACTACCACACCTACAACTAGTGATATATCTACAACCAGTACCACACCTACGACTAGTACTACTACTACAACTAGTACTTTACGTGTAAAAAGTACGACACCAACATTAAGTACTTCGCCTATAACCAGTTCTACAACTACAACCAGTGTTATACCTACAACTAGTACTACACCTATAACCAGTACTACACCAACAACTAATACCTCCGCTATAACAAGTACTACACCATCAACACATACTACACCAACAGCAAATACTACACCTAAAACTAGTACTACACCATCAACACATACTACACCAACAGCAAATACTACACCTACACCAAGTATTTCACCTATAACCAGTACTACAACTAAAACCACTACCACACCTACAACTAGTGATATACCTATAACCAGTACTACAACTACAACTAGTACTACATCTACAACAAGTACTTTACTAACAACCAGTACTACACCAACATCGAGTACTACACCTATAATTATTACTACCCCTATAGTCAATACTACAACAACGACCAGTACTACACCTATAACCAGTACTACACTTACAAGTAGTACCACACCTACAACTCGTATTTCACCAAGAACCAGTACAACACCTACAACCTGTTCATCACCTACAACCAGTACTAAACCAACAACTAGTACCTCGCCTATATTAAGTACTACACCAACAACAATTACTACACCAATAATAAGTACTACACTTATAACCAGAACTACATCAACGACCAGTACTACACCAAGAACCAGTTCTACACCTACAACCAGTACTAAACCAACTACTAGTTCCTCGCCTATATTAAGCATTACTTTAACCGCAAGTACTACACCAAAAACAATTACTACATCATTATACAGTACTACACCTTTAAGCAGTACTACATCAATAATCAGTACTTCGCCAAGACCCAGTACTACAACTACAACAAATACTACACCTAAAACTAGTACTACACCTACAACCAGTACTACAACAACTAATACCTCGCCAATAACAAGTTATACACCAACAACAAGTACTACACCTATTATAACTACTACACATATAGCCAGTACTACAACAACGATCAGTACTACACTTATAACCAGTTATATACCTACAAGCAGTACTACACCTACAACTAGTACTAAACCAACAACTAGTACCTCGCGTATAATAAGTACTACTTTAACAGCAAGTACTACACCAACAACAAGTACTACATCATTAACTAGTACTACACCTTTGACCAGTACTACACTAACAAGCTATAATACACTTACAATCAGTACTTTGCATAGAACCAGTACTACACTTAAAACCAGTTCTACACCTACAGCCAGTACTTCGCCAACAAACAGTACTACATCACCAAAAAGTACTTTGCCTACAACCAGTACTACAACTACAACCAGTATAACATCAACACCTAGTACTTTTCCTACAACTATTACTACACCTACAACAATCCCTATAATTACAACAGGTAGTACGCCAACACCAAGTAAAAAACTTACAGCAAGTACTACACCTACGACATGTACTTCACTCATAACCCGTACTTCACTTACAACCAGTGTTATACCTACATCTACTACTACACCAACAACTAGTACATCCGCGAAAACAAGTACTCCACCATCAACAAATACAACACCAAAAGCAAGTACTACACCTACAACCAGTACTACACCTATAACCAGTACTACAACTACGTATACAACCACTACCACACCTACAACTAGTGATATACCTACAACCAGTACTACACCTACAGCCAGTACTTCAACAAATAGTACCTCGTCAACAACAAGTTATACACCAACAATAAGTAATACACCCATTATAAGTACTACACCTATAGCCAGTACTACAACAACGACCAGGACTACAACTATAAGCAGTCCTATACCTACAAGCAGTACTACACCTACAATCAGTACTTCACCAAGTACCAGTACAACACCTACAACCAGTACTACACCTACACCTACAATCAGTACTAAACCAACAACTAGTACCTCTGGTAAATTAAGGACTACTTTAACAGCAAGTACTACTACAACAACAGGTACCATATCATTAACTAGTACTACACCTTTAATCAGAACTACACCTTTAACCAGTACAACACTTACAAGCAATAATACACTTGCAATCAGTACTTTGCATAGAACAAGTACTACAACTACAACCAGTTCTTCACCTACAACCAGAACTACATCAACAAATAGTACTTTGCCTACAACTAGAACTACACCTACAACCATACCTATAATTACAGCAGGTAGAACACCAACACCAAGTACAAAATCTACAGCAATGACTCCACCTACAGCAGGTAATTCACTCATAACCCGTACTTCACTTACAACCAGTAATATACCAACAACTAGTACCTCCGCTATAACAAGTACTACACCATCAACAAATACTACACCAACCGTAAGTACTACACATATAACCAGTACTACAACTACAACCACTTCCGCACATTTAACTAGTGATATACCTACAACAAGTACTACACATACAACTAGTACTACAACTACATCTAGTACTTCACTTGTAACCAGTACTACACCAATAATAAATATTACACGTATTGCCAGTACTACAGCAACGACCAGTACTTCACCTATAACCATTACCACACTTACAAGCACAAGCAGTACTGCACTTACAAATAGTACTTCACCAAGAACCAGTACAACCCCTACAACCAATACTACGACTACAACTAGTACTACACATACAACCAGTACTAAATCAACAACTAGTTCCTCGCCTATATTAAGTAATGCTTTAACAGCAAGTACTACACCAAAAACAAGTACTACGTCATTAATAAGTACTACACCTTTAAGCAGTACTACATCCACAATCAGTACTTCACCAAGAACCAGTACTACAACTACAACCAGTACTACACCTACAACTAGTACTACAATAACTAGTACCTCGCACATGACAAGTTATACACCAACAACAAGTACTACACCAATTATAAGTATTACACCTATAGCCAGTACTACAACAACGATCAGTACTACACTTATAACCAGTGCTAAACCTACAAGCAGTACTACACCTACAACCAGTACTAAACCAACAACTAGTACCTCGCGTATACTAAGTACTACTTTAACAGCAAGTACTACACCAACAACAAGTACTACATCACTAACCAGTACTTCACCTTTACCCAGTACTACACCTTTAACCAGTACTAGTATTACAAGCAATAATACACTTACAATTAGTAGTTTGCATAGAACCAGCACTACACCTACATCCAGTTCTACACCTATAGCCAGTACTTCGTCTACAACCAGTACTTCATCAACAAATAGTATTTTGCCTACAACTAGTACTACAACTACATCCAGTATTACATCAACACATAGTACTTTGCCTACAACTAGAATTACACCTACAACAATCCCTATAATTACAACAGGTGGTAAACTAACACCAAGTACAATACCTACAGCAAGTACTACATCTACAGCAGGTACTTCACTCATAACCCGTACTTCACTTACAACACGTGTTATACCTACAACTACTTCTACACCAACAACTAGTACATCCGCTAAAACAAGTACTACACCATCAACAAATACTACACCAACAGTAAGTACTACAAATATAACCAGTGCTACAACTACAACCACTTCCACACCTTTAACTAGTGATATACCTACAACAAGTACTACACATACAACTAGTACTACAACTACATCTAGTACTTCACTTGTAACCAGTACTACACCAATAATAAATATTACACCTATTGCCAGTACTACAGCAACGACCAGTACTACATCTATAACCATTACCACACTTACAAGCACAAGCAGTACTGCACTTACAAATAGTACTTCACCAAGAACCAGTACAACCCCTACAACCAATACTACGACTACAACTAGTACTACACATACAACCAGTACTAAATCAACAACTAGTTCCTCGCCAATATTAAGTACTACTTTAACAGCAAGTACTACACCAAAAACAAGTACTACGTCATTAATAAGTACTACACCTTTAAGCAGTACTACATCTACAATCAGTACTTCACCAAGAACCAGTACTTCGTCTACAACCAGTACTTCATCAACAAATAGTATTTTGCCTACAACTAGTACTACAACTACATCCAGTATTACATCAACACATAGTACTTTGCCTACAACTAGAATTACACCTACAACAATCCCTATAATTACAACAGGTGGTAAACCAACACCAAGTACAATACCTACAGCAAGTACTACATCTACAGCAGGTACTTCACTCATAACCCGTACTTCACTTACAACACGTGTTATACCTACAACTACTTCTACACCAACAACTAGTACATCCGCTAAAACAAGTACTACACCATCAACAAATACTACACCAACAGTAAGTACTACAAATATAACCACTGCTACAACTACAACCACTTCCACACCTTTAACTAGTGATATACCTACAACAAGTACTACACATACAACTAGTACTACAACTACATCTAGTACTTCACTTGTAACCAGTACTACACCAATAATAAATATTACACCTATTGCCAGTACTACAGCAACGACCAGTACTACATCTATAACCATTACCACACTTACAAGCACAAGCAGTACTGCACTTACAAATAGTACTTCACCAAGAACCAGTACAACCCCTACAACCAATATTACGACTACAACTAGTACTACACATACAACCAGTACTAAATCAACAACTAGTTCCTCGCCTATATTAAGTACTACTTTAACAGCAAGTACTACACCAAAAACAAGTACTACGTCATTAATAAGTACTACACCTTTAAGCAGTACTACATCTACAATCAGTACTTCACCAAGAACCAGTACTACAACTACAACCAGTACTACACCTACAACTAGTAATACAATAACTAGTACCTCGCACATGACAAGTTATACACCAAAAACAAGTACTACACCAATTATAAGTATTACACCTATAGCCAGTACTACAACAACGATCAGTACTACACTTATAACCAGTGCTAAACCTACAAGCAGTACTACACCTACAACCAGTACTAAACCAACAACTAGTACCTCGCGTATACTAAGTACTACTTTAACAGCAGGTACTACACCAACAACAAGTACTACATCACTAACCAGTACTTCACCTTTACCCAATACTACACCTTTAACCAGTACTAGTATTACAAGCAATAATACACTTACAATTAGTAGTTTGCATAGAACCAGCACTACACCTACAACCAGTTCTACACCTATAGCCAGTACTTCGCCTACAACCAGTACTTCATCAACAAATAGTATTTTGCCTACAACTAGTACTACAACTACATCCAGTATTACATCAACACATAGTACTTTGCCTACAACTAGAATTACACCTACAACAATCCCTATAATTACAATAGGTGGTAAACTAACACCGAGTACAATACCTACAGCAAGTACTACATCTACAGCAGGTACTTCACTCTTAACCCGTACTTCACTTACAACACGTGTTATACCTACAACTACTTCTACGCCAACAACTAGTACATCCGCTAAAACAAGTACTTCACCATCAACAAATACTACACCAACAGTAAGTACTACACATATAACCAGTACTACAACTACAACCACTTCCACACCTTTAACTAGTGATATACCTACAACAAGTACTACACATACAACTAGTACTACAACTACATCTAGTACTTCACTTGTAACCAGTACTACACCAATAATAACTATTACACCTATTGCCAGTACTACAGCAACGACCAGAACTACACCTATAACCATTACCACACTTACAAGCACAAGCAGTACTGCACTTACAAATAGTACTTCACCAAGAACCAGTACAACCCCTACAACCAATACTACGACTACAACTAGTACTACACATACAACCAGTACTAAATCAACAACTAGTTCCTCGCCTATATTAAGTACTACTTTAACAGCAAGTACTACACCAAAAACAAGTACTACATCATTAATAAGTACTACACCTTTAAGCAGTACTACATCTACAATCAGTACTTCACCAAGAACCAGTACTACAACTACAACCAGTACTACAACTACAACTAGTACTACAATAACTAGTACCTCGCACATGACAAGTTATACACCAAAAACAAGTAATACACCAATTATAAGTATTACACCTATAGCCAGTACTACAACAACGATCAGTACTACACTTATAACCAGTGCTAAACCTACAAGCAGCACTACACCTACAACCAGTACTAAACCAACAACTAGTACCTCGCGTATACTAAGTACTACTTTAACAGCAAGTACTACACCAACAACAAGTACTACATCACTAACCAATACTTCACCTTTACCCAGTACTACACCTTTAACCAGTACTAGTATTACAAGCAATAATACACTTACAATTAGTAGTTTGCATAGAACCAGCACTACACCTACAACCAGTTCTACACCTATAGCCAGTGCTTCGCCTACAACCAGTACTTCATCAACAAATAGTATTTTGCCTACAACTAGTACTACAACTACATCCAGTATTACATCAACACATAGTACTTTGCCTACAGCTAGAATTACACCTACAACAATCCCTATAATTACAATAGGTGGTAAACCAACACCAAGTACAATACCTACAGCAAGTACTACATCTACAGCTGGTACTTCACTCATAACCCGTACTTCACTTACAACACGTGTTATACCTACAACTACTTCTACACCAACAACTAGTACATCCGCTAAAACAAGTATTACACCATCAACAAATACAACACCAACAGCGAGTACTACACCTACAACCAGTACTACACCTATAACCAGTACTACAATTACTACCACTACCATACCATCAACTAGTGAGACACCTACAACCAGTACTACACCTACATCTAGTACTACACCTACAACCAGTACTACAACAAATAGTACCTCGCCAATAACAAGTTATACACCAACAACAAGTACTACACCCATTATAAGTACTACACCAACAACAAGTACTACGCCATTAACCAGTACTACACATTTAACCAGTACTAGTCTTACAAGCAATAATACACTTACAATCAGTACTTTGGATAGAACGAGTACTACACCTACAACCAGTTCTACACCTACAGCCAGTACTTTGCCAACAACCAGTATTACATCAACACATAGCATTTTGCCTACAACCAGTACTACAACTACAACCAGTACTACATCAACACCTAGTACTTTGACTACAACTATAACCACACCAACAACAATCCCTATAATTACAACAATAAGTACGCCAACACCAAGTAAAAAACTTACAGCAACTACTAAACCTGCGACAGGTACTTCACTCATAACCCGTACTTCACTTACAACCATTGTTATACCTACAACTAGTGCTACACCTACTACCAGTACTACACCAAAAACTAATACCTCCGCTGTAACAAGTACTACACCATCAACAAGTACAACATCAACAGCAAGTACTACACCTTCAACTAGTACTACACCTACAATCAATGCTACGTTAACAAGCAATATTACACCTACAACCAGTACTTTGCAAAGAACCAGTACTACAACTACAACTAGTACTATACCTTCAACCAGTACTACAACAACTAGTACCTCGCACATAACAAGTTATACACCAACAACAAGTACTACACCAATAAAAAGTACTACACCTATACCCAGTACTACAGCAACGACCAGTACTACACATATAACAAGTACTACAACCAGTACTACAACTACAACTAGTACTTCACTTACAACCAGAACTACACCAGCATCTAGTATAACACCTATAGCCAGTACTACACATATAACCAGTACTACACCTATAACAAGTACCACACTTACAAGTAGTACTACACTTACTACTAGTACTTCACCAAGAACCAGAAAAACAACTACAACCAGTACTACACATACAACCAGTACTACACCTACAATCAGTACTACACCTACAACCAGTACTGAACCAACATTTAGTACCTCGCCTATAATAAGTACTACTTTAACAGCAAGTACTACATCAACAACAAGTACTACATCATTAACCAGTACTACACCTTTAACCAGTACTACACCTTTCACCAGTACTAGACTTACAAGCAATAATACACTTACAATCAGTACTTTGCATAGAACCAGTACTACACCTACAACAAGTTCTACACCTACAGCCAGTACTTCGCCAACAACCAGTACAACATCAACAACCAGTAGTACATCAACACCTAGTACTTTGACTACAATAAGTACACCTACAACAATCCCTATAATTACAACAGGTAGTACGTCAACACCAAGTAAAAAACCTACAGCAAGTACTACACCTACGACAGGAACTTCACTCATAACCCGTACTTCACTTACAACCAGTGGTATACCTACAACTAGTACTACACCTACAACCAGTACAACACCAACAACTAGTACTTCCGCTATAACAAGTACTACACCATCAACAAGTACAACATCAACAGCAAGAACTACACCTACAACCAGTACTACACCTACAACAAGTACTACACCTATAACCAGTACTACAACTACAACCACAACCACATCCACAACTAGTGATATACCTACAACCAGTACTACACCTACAACTAGTATTACACCTACAACCAGTACTACAACAAATAGTACCTCACCCACAACAAGTTATACACCAACAATAAGTACTACACCCATTATAAGTATTGCAATTATTGCAAGTACTACAGCAACGACCAGTACTACACCTATAACCATTACTACAATTACAAATAGTACTACACCTACAACCAGTACTTCACCAAGAACCAGCACCACACCTACAACCAGTATTACGACTACAACTAGTACTACACTTACAACTAGTACTAAATCAACAACTAGTTTCTCGCCTATACTAAGTACTACTTTAACCGCAATCACTACACCAAAAACAAGTACTACATCATTAATCAGTACTACACCTTCAAGCAGTACTACACCAAAAACAAGTACTACATCATTAATCAGTACTACACCTTTAAGCAGTACTACACTTACAATCAGTACTTCGCCAAGAACCAGTTCTACAACTACAACCAGTACTACACCTAGAACCAGTACTACAATAACTAGTACCTCGCACATAACAAGTTATACACCAACAACAAGTACTACATCAATTATAAATACTACACCTATAGCCAGTACTACACCTACAACCGGTACTAAACCAACAACTAGTTCCTCGAGTATACTAAGTACTACTTTAACAGCAGGTACAACACCACCAACAAGTACTACATCATTAACCAGTACTACACCTTTAACCAATACTAGTCTTACAAGCAATAATATACTTATAATTAGTACTTTGCATAGAACCAGTACTACACCTACAACCAGTTCTACACCTACAGCCAGTATTTCGCCAACAACCAGTACTACATCAACAAATAGTACTATGCCTACAACTAGTACTAGAACTACAGCCATAATTACATCAACACGTAGTAATTTGCCTACAACTAGAACAACACCTACAACCATCCTTATAATAACTCCAAACACTACTACAACGACAGCCACTACTACACATATAGCCAGTACGGTAGCTACAACTAATACTTCACCTTTAACCGCTCCATATACATCAACAATACAACCAGGAATAGTACCAGTAAATAAAGGTGTGTTTTGCTTATTTTTTTACTTATTTCTTTGTTTGTATTCATTAGAGGAACTACACAGATACGATATGATAGTAACAAAATGCAAGCGGCTGATTTTGAACAGCTTGTTCAACTTTTCTTATTATTTCCTCATGTAATTATCATGCAATGTTTTATAAGCATACTTTATGGTTCTGTATACACGTGAAGCTTGTATTATATAAACTTAATTTATATGGAAAAATTCGGACTTCCTTGTCTATTCGGATGTTACCACTCTCACACATTGTTTTGTGTCTTATTTAAGGTGGTACCTAACACTACAGGGAGATAACTCTGTGAAGTCAGCTTAACGTTTTAATTACGTTGTATTGTAAAGGGAATATGAAGCTTCTCAATGATCAAAATTGGTGTTTGTCAAACTGCTATATAACCAGTGTAATTTTTCTGACAAAACGGTTGGTTCAAAATTTTTGAAATTTTTATATTTTTGTTAAAGGGTCAAAGTAAATACTTTGACAAAATTTTATGAAAATTAAACGAGCCAAATTAATTTTAGTGAAAGTGTTGGGTACCACCTTAATAAACTTTTGTGTCCTAATTTGTATTTACTTTTAGGAGTGAACATTTCAGTACAGTTAATATTCTATTTAAGTGGACCCGTTGTTAACATGAGGAATTTAAGAGATGTAATACTCAAAGATGTAAGTTTTATATCAATACTTAGTTGCATTCAGTTTGTTTTATTCTACTTTCTTTTGAAAATGTTTTCGGTTTTGTTGAGGCTCTTTGGTTTGGTTCTTCCAAAATTAAACACAGGCGGTGTCGAAAGATTTTTTTAAATATGCGTGGAATTTAAACCCTTCGATTAATTGATAATTTAATACTCATTATACCATTATTGAACTAGTCTGTATGGAATCTGTCCTAAGTACGTACATGCATTTCACAGAGTGACGGAAGGGTAGGGAGATACTGTTTTTCTTTATTTCAAAACGTTTTAAAATTTTCTTTTAAAAAGTTAATTTTGTTGGCCATTTTTCTCGGATCTATATATTTCCACCTTTATCCTTTATTTTGCACTAGTTGTCCCTTATTCTCTATTCTGTAAACCCAAACAGAACCTTATAGACACGTGTATTGAAAAATTAGATATGTATATCATTTTACCTTTATACACTTTATAAAAGGACAATGTTTAGTAGTTTGAAAAATACAATGTACTTATTCAATTGTTTGTCTTCTTTTTTCTCCTTTTTAGCTAAACAAAGCGTTTGAAAGTCTAACAGGATTTGTAGCAATAAAGAACATCAACTTGAGGTAAAATGCTTTAGAGAAATTGAAGTCATTACTGCATAAACTATAACATAATTAACCATTGACATAGACAAATAGGCAATAATGCTTAACAAAGCCCTTCCAAATCTATAGATAGTGAAGAAAGTTTATTGCTCGACCATACCAATTCAAACAAAATATGCACGCTCCTCTGAAGAAAATCAATAGTCACTAGGATATAATTAATGTCGATGCACTGGCTTTTCTGACATACTCAAAACCCGGTTTGCGAAGAGAATATTACATTACTTAATGTCAGGTGATCTTCTTTCATTTCATACCACATATGCATTTTCATGATGAACGTACTTCGACTTTGCTATTCTTGTATAAATCAAAATATCAATATGGCTTATAGTTACAATGTAGTATACATGTAGAACTAGAACCATTAATTTTTAATTTACTTCCTTAGTTCGCCATAGAGCTGTTCAGAAGTTTCAACTACTGTTTCAAAAATCAGTAGTTTCAAAGTATTTAGAACAAATGGTCACTTTGGTTACATTTAAATCTCTAACTAGGTAAATATTCTATGAAATTGAAGTAATTAGGAATTTGGAGTGTTAGATTTACAAAAAATGTACAATAGAACTTTTCAAAAATATTCAAGGAATGCTTATATCTGAATATTTTGTTGTTATATTTGCTGTTATCAATCATTGATCATGGAGATAAAAAGTTAATTACACATACTCACAATAACTGTACATTTTAGTGGCCTCACTTGTACTATTTTTTTTTATTTTTTTTTATCAAAACAAATTAGAAAAATGCAAAAACGAAATAAACCAGATTAAAAATTTATATGAAATTGAAAAGTTCGGTAGCGGACACATAAGGTATGTTGAAGGTTCTTCAGGATGTTACGCCTTTCAGATAAACTGAGATATAGCCAATGCAAACAATAGACAAATAACACATACACTATCGAATAAGTACTATAGAATACTCATAGCGACAATCTAATAATAACGAGTATAGTTATCAAAGTTAGCTATATGAACCATCAACGTTATTTACATACTTACAAAGAGATACTATTATGATTTTATTTTCTACAGCGTGAGAACTACAACGGATAAGCACAGAATACGACGACAGGTCAATAACGGGTACGTGTATACAATTCGATTTTGTTTTACATTAAACAGCATAAATCTACATGACTAAGACATCAAAAGGGAGGCTATACAAACTTCAGCGGTAACATATTCCCGTATGAACCAGTCTACACAAGTTTTTTTCTCGCGTTCTTTGGTGCATGTGCATGGATTCAAATGTAAAATATGTGACACGGATTTTTTTTTAAATTTAGTTTACATGTTTAGAAATAACTTACTTGTAGATTATTTTTTTTTTTGGATCCAGTTGTACATGAATAAATGGTTATCAATGTATACCTATATTGATAAAAACTACTCTGTCCTTTATAATGCATTTTCATTTTAGATTTAGTAATACTTCAAATAATAAAAGTAATATATCACATTTATTTAATATGTATTTCTTTGTGTTCTCAACTTAAAATTGATATGATCTAAACATATTGTGGTTGATTTTTTTTAAGTAATCTTGTTTTCATCAAAATCGAACGTTTTAAAAATTGCTACCTGACTTTCGTGATGTCTGAACTGAAAACTGACTATTGAACTGCATCTGCACAACAAAATACGTTCGTTTGACTTAGATGCTTCGAATGTGGCGCCGAATGGTCTGTTATCTGTTTGCTCTCCTTTTTGAATTACCCCAGATATCAGTATTTTTGTTGTTCGTTTTCAACAGTATCATAATATTTCAAAAATAGTTCTGTTGGTTGAATCTTGAAGTAGATATGATATTAAACAAAATTTGAGAAACACATAAAATACATAGACAATAACTGTTTAGTGTCTTTAAATATCAGCTGTATTTGTACGAGGCTAGGAAACAAGGTGTATGCGAGCTTTTAGCGAGCTACTACACCTGTTTCGAGCCGAGTACAAATACAGCTGATATTTTAAGACACTAAACAGTTGTTGTCTTTATCCTGCAATTAATTCTGTTTATTGTTTGTGTTTTGAAAGACACAAAAACTAACATATTTAATCATTTAATTTAATTAATATTTAATTTGTAATCCCTTGAGGCCCGCGTTGTAATATCAAAATCACACATTACGCTGAAGACGGGTTTGCAAAAAAAAGAATCCCGAATGGTTAACAATAATACATCGCTCAAGGTGTATAATTATCTATTTTAACATAACAACTAATTTCAACAGTAAAAACAAATAACAAAACATTGTCAAATTTGAAACAGAAGTGTACGAGTTGTCCTACGCTTCAGACTTGAAAGTCACTAAACATGCATGCTGAAATTGACATGGTTGATTTTGTAACACAATCATACACATTCAAGTTTTGAAATCGACAAGTGTCATCGTCATTGGAATGCAACTGGAATACACATTCTGAGGTCACACAGGTTCAAACAATACTCAGTCCGACAGTGGGCGGAGCTTTAAAGCGATATCTGTATAGTATACAGATACAGCATAGCGATATCTGTAGCGCTGTATCTGTATAGTAGGACATCCAATTGCAGGATAAATACAGGTAATAGCCACCAATTGCAATGTAATGTTATATTCAAACGTGATCAAAACTAAATGCATTACATTTTCAGAAGCATTACAACTGAAGCAGACGTTATTATTAAACCATTTATCAAAACTACTGAGACAAATGCCACTGGTATTGGACAAAAGCTTTTTGCTAACATTGAGAGAATAAAAAAACTTGGAAATTACTTTATTTCCAAGCATCAGACGTTAATGGAGATAATCAAAATAGGTAATCTATCACATTCTTAATAGGCTTTGAATAAAAATTGTGTAATGAATAAAAGACTCAATTTTAATCAACGAATTTAATCCGATGTTTCAAATGACTATTGCTGGTTAGTATGTCTTTCCGTGGTGTATACTGAAACACATCATATCGTAAACGCTTAATACAAATTGTTGACAGAAACCAGGCAGCAATACGATATGACTATTAGAAAAAGACTCAATTTGGTCACCATATTGGTAATGTTTTACTCAATATATATTTTTTTAAATTACTGATAGGCAAACACTTTATGATTTAAAGGGAGTAAAAACTGACTCTTTTTGTAGATACATTGTATCTACGGCGTTTACATTCAACAAGCCGATTTAATGTGGTCTTGGTTTTAAACTGAAGTAAACTCTAAAAAAATATCGTTCAGTATAACGATTAAGATGAATTAATGAGATTTTAGTATGCATAATTCAAATAAACACATCATTGACCAAAATGTTAGTCTCCTTTTTATGTCTTGTTTCTAGTTGAATCAGCAATTATAGAAATTGAGTCTCAACTGTGTTCCAAAGAATATAGATTCGATTCAGGATCTTGTTACTGGTATGAACCTTGTATTATCAATCCTTGTCAACATAGTGGGAAGTGTGAAGTGAATATAAAACGAAACCCGACATGCCTGTAAGTAGTTGTAAAGGAAAACTATATCATTTATTTATTTCGGCTTACAACGAGGTTTTTAATCTGCAATCTTACATTTTATGTACAGAGTAATTTGATGTTATCCTGCAATTGAGTGTCTTATCATACATTTACAGCCCAACAGATAATGCTTGCCTATTTGTACTATACAGATATCGCTTTGAACGCCGAACTATTTTCTCGAATTGCTTTTTACGACTATTGTATTAACTTACGCGTCGCAGTCCACCAGCATTGGCTGCGACGAATAACTACAGCGAGAGTATCACCAGCCCAGTAATCAGCACGTCGGTGTTGACATGGATATTAATTATATGGTAATTTTTATAAATTACCTGTTTACAACACCTTGAAGTTTTCGAAAAACTATGGACTTTCTTATTCCAGGCATATACTACCTTAGTCTTATTTGGCACAACTTTTGGGAATTTTGGGTCCTCAATGCTCATCAACTCTGTACTAGTTTGTCTTTATAACTTCTTTTTGTTATCTCATTGTCACTTATGACGTCCAGGCTTAATACACAATACTTCTAATTTTCCGCGTTTCGAAGTATAGAGGAAATGATTGTACTAACGGTTCTTTCAACATGTGTATGGACACGTGATATTAATTGTAGTATCACGTGAATGGTCATTTTTCGCGGGTTAATTTTCCTATTAGACCATTCTCTCGCCAACTTCGAACTGGTCAAGTTCAGATTTAATGTTGGTTCATTATTGTTTGATTTTTTCCTGTTTTTTTTACTATATATTGGTATTTTTGTTGACTATTACACATTTTGATGATATTTTGTTTATGTAAACATATGCTAACGTTCAGTATTGTCCAAGTACACCTCTCGAGACGATCTTCCGAGCATTAGGGTTTGGACACAGGTTTCCATATCGACTAAGGTAACTTGGTTGGGCGAAAAAGCTGCGTCGTACACGACAGTTTACAAAAAAAATCAACCTCAGTGACCTGTTCGATTGCTCATCTTTTCGGTGGAGCTTTTACATCTTTCTAATTCATTGTACATTTTGCGAATTATTTTATTTACTTTATTAGTAATTCTACCGTAAAAGCCCTTAACGCAAAATTACTTGCTCTAATAGTACTGCACAACTGACATTGAAGAAGACGCTTAGTTTACGAGTGTAATGGTCCGGAATAACACACGGCTGCAAATTGTTTTAAATGACAGAATTTTATCTTATTTTAATTTACGTCTGTTCGTAAAAAGTTTCTATGGTCACATTTTGGTATTTTATCCCTCAAATGGGGGCACCACTCAATTTACGGTTTTGGGTAGTTACTTTAAAATCCAAAAAATAAATTTTGGTTAATTTCCCGCTATTTTTGTAAATATTTTTGATGCACATATCATCAAGCATCATCGGAATGATGAAGACATAAATATACTACGAACCCCAAGTAAAACATTCAAACTTAAAGTTGGCTTCTTTTTTAGATACAAATTTAACGCGTTTTTCTTTGAAAACGAGAAAACATATGATTCAAAAACAGCGTATGACATTTGTTTATAATATGTTTTGAGAGGACAAAACATATTATTGCAATACTGCATACAAATTTTGTTGGGAAAATTCCAAATAATTGTGTTAAAAACTCAAAAATAAAAACATCATTTGCATCTTTTTTAATTACGGAAATTTCCTATCCGTCAATCAGCTCCACCATTTATGTTTTCCTTCACAATGAGTTTGATAGTTTCGATGTGATTATGTAGATTTTGTAGAATAAGTTAAATTTATTTGAGTGGTTTGAATATATATATATAGTAGTTCTTTCGTGCATTTTCTGTAAATTAGTTATATTTTTGTTAATAAAAATTTTGACTTTTTATAAAAGTTAACCAAATCCTTCGGATAAGAGGTTTTTCCGGATAGTGACTATATTTGATATTGTGTGAAAATACATTGTATGTCAATGTTTAACCTCAGAGCAATTAATATGCATGTAAGTGCTTGGGGGAAAGTAGTATTGAAGTTTCGCAGAGATTTGGTGTGTGACAAGGTGATGCTACAACCAAATTGTCTGGATATTCTGCTTTCCTTGGGCGAACCATCAGTGATGTTATGAGACTTGCACCAGAAAACAAAATTGTTGCGTCTTTAAATTAGATTGATTGATTGATAGTTGGTTGCTTAACGTCCAGTGGCAAATATTTCATGCATGTTCAGGACGAGATCAAGTTAACAATAAAAACAATAGGTAGGTCTTGAAAATGATGGTATATTGGATTGGGACAGAATGTTTGCATTGCAACAGGCCACCTATGGAACCATCAAAGAGTTTTTGCAAGGGTTCTTAACGTGTAAAGAACGTGGCATTCTCTTTACACGAGGCATCGGATTTAAAGTTCCCATTCTGACCGGACGTGACTGCGAACTTGATACATCTCGCACAGACAAACGGACGCCCCACATCGTTTTACTGCCGGTCAGGAGAAGACCAAGTGACCATATTTCGTTTCCCCTTAACTGGGGAACTTAAAGTTAGAAACAACAGAAATCCATGTATGTGATCAAACTGATCCACATGTACTCTCACAACCTGACACTTTTATTCGATCTCGCGTCAGTTTTTGCCTTGTAGTTCGGATATGAAAACAGGTTTTTGTGTAAAAGCAAAACCTTTAGAAAAAAAAACCCCAGAAAACTACACAAAACTGCGTCCTCTAAACGTGTTGACAGTTTTTTAAGTTGTGCTAATTAATGTGAGTAATCATTTATCTGTGCATTACCAAATACGTATTGAAGTCAACTCCTGTGCAATAAGGTAAAATAGTGACTGAAAAATTAGAATTTGAACTTGCTGTCAGTTCATTGATAACGATTGGTAGTGTAAGCTAAGCTTTCTCATGTAGCACATCCTCGACATATGCCGATCATTTTTACCCGAGATTGTCTTTGATGCTTACCAAACTGCCAAACTCCAGAACTAACTAGATATTGTGACACCTTACAATTCAGACACAGTGGGGCCAAGGGATATGAAATATAGAATTTAGCTCTGAACTCAATATAGGGGATGCCATATCTACTTCAGGCAAATTGAAGTCTATGTAAAGACTTTCAGAATAACACCAAGGTGTGTATGAAAATGTCAAGGATACATTAAAATAGGAACAATTACTTCACCCTGACGCCAGTGCTCTTATTAGCTATGTCCTCGTTTTCGGGTATTTCTATGGAAAAGATGCCCGCATATCTTCTTAATAGATATAGGAAGATGTGGTATGAGTGCCGTTGATACAAAACACCATCAAAGTCACTATTTATAAAAGTAAACCATTATAGGTCACGGTATCGATACGATCTTGAACACGGAGCCTAGGCTCTTAAGTTCATTTGTTAGTTAATTGATGAAAAATATCACATAGGCGCTTCTGAATCGTCTATTGTCCCTAATGATAAAAAAACTTTGTGAATGTATGGCTATTACAAAATCAATCGTTTCTGTAACAACATTCGCCCCATTACATTTGGATTGGCCGTGCAGGTATATCATGAGTATGCGTATGGGAATATGGGTCACGAACATTGATCGAAACTTTGTACTCACATGGCTTCTGTGTTTCCTATGCAGAGGTAAGACTATACCTGACGAGTTTGACAGAATCAAGACGGTATTTACGCTCCAGATGGCATTTGTACTCAAGAACTGTGTTTGCTTTGAACACAATCTGTACTGCGCCGAACTTGTTCTTGTAAAAAAAGGGAGGTGTGTTGTAATACTAATACATGTAGTGAATCCGCATATGATGACTAAGAGATTGATTCATGTCCCTAGTTAATGAAGACTTGAGCTATTGTGTGTCGCTTTAAAAAGTTATATAAGGGTTATGACTGATTTGGAATTACAACATTAGCAAATTGGCATTACATTGTAAAATTTTTCATCCTTGCCTTAAACAATTGATGACTTTTTTACCAGGATAATCCCACTAAGACAATGTTCATGCACTAAACTGACTTTGTTTTACACTCAGCCAAACCCCTAATCAAGGCAAGAAACATTTATGATTGTTTTTTAAACCTCGCATTCGCCTCGGGTGACTATGGTATTTTGTGTGTCATAACTGATCTGTCCAGACTTTGAAAATACACAATATGTATTTATCTATAACTAGATACTAATTTTCACAAAATACACAACCTTTAAGATGCAAAATTAAAAACACTGTTTCAGCGCTTGATTTTTTTTTCAAAGAAAGAAAACATATTGAAATAATTTGATAAACTGGTGTTTTATAGGTTAGAAAATAATTCTGTAACATACTGTAGTGTAATACTATACACAATATGAAAGTTTAGGGATGTGAAAAGGTCAAGGCCACTTCTTCTATTGCTATGTCATAAATTGAAAAAAAATCAGAAGGTTCCAAATCAACGCCATTTTGTAATGGCAGCTCTTCATATAAGTAGTCAAATTGTTCGTTTTAACATCGTTTATAGCATATGCTTATGATTGAATCGTTTTTGTAGCATATTATATTGAATAAATATCAGAAAATTTCTCCTTTTTGTCCTTGTGGTTGAAATATTATTATTTTTAGGTCTAACCTTTGACCTCAATTTAACAAAAATGTGACCACTCTGGGTTTTTACGACCAAAGTTTTCTTATTGTACACGTTTTCCTCTTTCCATCGATATATAATTTAGGTGTGTGTTCTTTCGGGCCATTAAAGTACAAAAACATGAACTCTGGTTGCAGTACTATAATTTTAACCCAGATTTTTAACACCCTTAAAGTTTTGACTAGCAGACAAATCTTTTTTTTTTCAAAAAAATTGGTATGTGACATACGTTCGTCATAATTGCTATCATAGCAAGAAGATAAAAAAAAACATAAATAAGATACTTATCATCAACAGTAACTGTGTCGTAACAGTTTGGATGGCTAGTTACTGGGTGTTGAAGCTGTGGCTGACTGGCTGACTTGAGGTTGAGGAGGACCAGTTTCTTCTCCAAAAACCATACCGCTTACTGTACTGACAAACATCCATAGAACATGTATCACGCCTTGCGGTGCTTGTAAGAACAGGATGTTGATAACGACTGAAATCGTAAGCTGGAAGGAGTGCGGGACTAGGGGTAGTAGCGATATTCACAACTGCTGGGATTGACCTAGTTGTATACGGCTGAGAGCGGTTCTGTTTCTCCTTAATAGTGACTGTCTTTAGGGCCTTTATTTTTTTCTGACGAATCCTTTTCTCGTCTTCATATCATTATAGGCGATATCATTGATTTTGTATTCTTTAACAGTCACCAAACCCCCGGAGTAGTTGTCAGCAATCCTGATGAGTTTATTTCTTTTATTAAGTTTGTCCAGCAAATCACCAGTAATATAAAAAAAAATTGGCGAAGCAACAGATACAAGGTTTTTTAGACCATCCATAATACTCTCGTTGAAACTAAACTGAATCACTGTCCCTTCTGATTTAAACTTAATATAAGTCCATCTCTGTATTTCTTTGACAAATTGTCTTGCTCTGAAGAATTCAAGTCAGTGAGTTTCTTTTTCAAGTAATTTTCGAAAGACCAAAAATGCCTTCTAAGTTAGGATTTCGTTGTCTTGCTTGTGATTTTGAAGAGTTATCATGTTCAGATTGACTGCCTACATATATAATGTCCCTAAACAATTCGTCTATACTCAAATCTAGTGGGGACTGGTTTGGTCATGATTTCATCTAGCTCTAAATGCACTGTACTGGATACGAGCTTTGAATGATAATATTCTTCAACTTATGTGACAAGAAATCATTTAACGCTAAAAGTATCCTGTGTTATTTACATATCAAATATCATACTTAATGTGTTTACGCAAGGTGATAAACATTGACCAATCCGAAATATCATATTATAGAAACCACAAAACTGTTTACATTTTTAATATAAAACATCAATAGATGACCATTATAAAGACACACACTCACGTGTGTTTGTTTACATAGACAGATACACATGTATGCTCAACCTCAATAAATACATATATAAACGTATACGTTTCATTTGTGTCAAGCTTTTTTTGCAGTAGAAGATGGATTATAAAGTTAAAAATGTAAAGGTTGAATCAAATCAATATCATAGAAGCCATTGAGAAACATTTGTTTAACACAAAAATTAACTTACGTACTGTATAAGATTCAATTTGAGTAGTTTTGACGGTTTTAATTTAATATTTCTATGTAATATTTTCAGCAAAGACAACTCTAAGATTCTACAGTCAACATGGAAAAAATGCGACGTGTTTTACACTTTGATTTTTTTTTTATGGAAGTTAATGTTAAATAACACAGCAGACCTTTGTTGTAGATATCGATTGTTTTTATTGTAGCAATAACTAATAAAAAAAATCCAAATCTAGAGAGACGCATGTACAATTCAAAAGTCAAATCGGTAACCTTGTTTTTTCCCTTTTTTTCATACAAATCATGTAATGTATTGTTAGGAAAGAATGGGTTGCGATGGGTAAATGATTACATACGATCAATACTATTTTGCAAATTTAACATATGATATTTTTTCATTTAAAAGTTAAAATAGTTTCTATATTTTAACATTATAGGTGTTCCGAAGACGACGAATATACATATTCTGGTGAAAATTGCGAAAATAAAACTACGAAGTTGTTTTCTAATCTAAAATACATAATTGCTGCTGTGGCTGGTTGGTTCGCCGCTCTTTTGTTAATCATCGCCGTCATATGCTGTATGTGCAGACAGAAAAGAAGAGATAAGAAGGATCAATACGATAATGACAATATGTGAGTATTCTTAAACTATATTTCTCAATTTTCTGGCAAAAAGTTCTGATTGATTGGTTGATATTTCATGTACTTTCTCGATCAAAATCAAATTGTTTGTTTCTCTTACTGGGATTTGATCACATGGTATAACTTTCCAATTTCTGAAATGCAAAGCATTTATAAAATGACCCCAAAAACTATACGCTATGTTTGAATGTGTGTATTTAAATCAAAGAGCCATGCTTTCCTTTCAATTGTATATCACATCTGAATACTTTAAGAAAAACATTTTTGTGTTTCTTTTTTCTACAATCCTATGTCACCTTTTTAAAATAAATATTGTCTTTCTTTTGTCATTGTAAACATTTGAAAGTATTACTTTGTAATAACAAATATCATAAATCTCAATACAGATAAACAACATCAAAATTTTACATGGCATTGGTCTTGTTGTTAATCTCTTGAATTTTAGACATGAACATGAGACGTTGAGTTATAATCACCCCAGTAGTCTGTTGGGGCGACAGAGAGTACCATCTAACTTCTATTTAACTAATGCAAGTAGAGACGATAGTCATTTTATTGATTATGGAAGACGGTATACTTATTTAGAGGGAAATACAGATAACAGTGATGTAAGCATAACTAATGATTCAACAGTAAAATTCGCAATCAAATATTTTCAAAACATGCAATATTCACCATAATGACAAAGAAGCACGGTAATCATTTTTTTTTTACATTTAAAAAGATTTAATAATCGTATATGTATTGTTTGTAAGATATTCAAATACTTGCTGACTAAATTACCGACCCTGTAATCGTATATCAAATCGTTTTTAAACTCAATATCAACATATTTCATAAAGTTAATGAATATATAAAAAAGAAGATGTGGTATGATTGCCAATGAGACAAATGTCCACAAGAAACCAAAATGACACAGATATTAACAACTATAGGTCACCGTACGGCCTTCAACAATGAGTAAAGCCCATACCGCATAGTCACCTATAAAAGGCCCCAATATGACAATGTAAAACAATTCAAACGAAAAAAAATAACGGCATTATTTGTATAAAAAAATGCACGAAAGACAAATATGTAACTCATATACAATCGACAACCACGGAACTACAGACACCTGATGCATGCTGGATTTATCATATACCTTTTATATTAGTTCAGTAATTATCTCTGACAATTACATGTATTAGTTTGTAAGATACTATTATGAGGTTATAAGACATCTTATTTCATAAATACAATATCTCATATAGTTTTGTAAGATATCTACTATAGATTATTAAAATCATTTTTTGAAACTGATCAATATACCTTACTATAAAATATGTCATTTGATATAATATATCTTATACTAACTTATCTATATTTATAGAAATTGTATTTATTTTAAAACTAATTATCTACGTTAATTTAGACCTATCCATATAACATGTACAACTTGGTTCAATTTATTTCAGTTATATACGACTGACCTGCAAGACGATATTGACCACATTCCAGATTTCTGCAACAATGTTATAATTGAGCAAGAGGTTAGACAAAATTTTCGTAGAACAAAGTTCCTAATAAACAATATGTATTTATACTTTCATGTTAAGTTATATCCATTGGAGACACTCCAATGGTTATTGTTTGAGTGTAAACTACTGGAAACGGGTTTTCTTCAAAATTAAGTTGATTAAGCATTCGCTGTATACAGTAAACATAATATCTCTCAATTATGTAATCTGTCTAGACATATTTAGGTTTATTTTGTCATTTCCAATGTCTGGACTTAAAGACAAGAATATAATATTATAAAAGTTAAACATGTGAAATCATTGTCAATTCATTAGGAACACAGTGAATATGTCTGGTACAAAAAAAAACCCAAATGTGATCAAAAGGGCGAAATATATCATTTGGAAAATTAAAAAAAGGAAAGTAAAAGTGATACCAAGATGGTCGAAAAAAGAAGAAAAGACAAACACAATTCTAGAAAACAACCATAGATTACTTTGCATAACACTTTCAACATTATAAAAAGTGTAAATTAAGAGGCCCAACATGTGCTAAAAGCGTGATTTTCATTGATTCTAAAATACAACATTTTACCTAGTATTGTATGATAATGGGTCAATTGATAACTTTTTCAAACCGTTTGTATTCTAAATATTTAGGTTTATTATCTCTATTCAAAAATGGACAATTCCATTGTTACATGTTTGGTCTCGAACTCTAGTACCATTTACACAATCATCATTTGGTAACATATGTATATGCTGCATCGAATCATTTTAAGTTATTCGAAATGGAATTTTAGTTTTATCGTCGACATTACAATGTAAATGTAAAGTTCATCAGCATTTCTACGGTGTAGTTTTTTTTAGACATTATTTGGTTTTCACTAAAACTTTTCTGTTGTACTTGTTTAGTTCAGTATACAAAGACCACAGATAAGAAGTGAAAGTAATTCGCTTTATAATTATTTTACAAGGTATGTTTATAGTATTAATTACAAACTCCATTTAACTGTTTGTATACAGCATATGTAAACTACATTATGTATTAATAAATTGAACATGTTGTATGATTTTCAATGAGACAACCTTCTGTTAGACCTAAAATAAAGTAGGCGTTAGCAATTATTGGTCATTGTATTGACGTTACGCGCGATGTTCGTACCATTTACGTGTATTGCATGTTTCGTGAGTAAAACGGCTCTACAGGTGCAGAGAAAAAAAGGTATTTAAAATAACACAAAGATATCAATGTGCTAGATATAAATGTCCTTGGTCATTTATCTCCACTAAAACAATATAAAACGCATTCGTTCGAGTTGATAAGCAATCAATTCTGGATTTTGGAGAAATAATGGGCTGTCCCGGTTAACATATGACGACGAAAACTGAAGTATGAACCTCCTTTCGCCTTATTTTTTTGCCGATTTTTATTACATTTTGTTTGTCGCGAATTGCCATGAAATCACAATTATGATATTTGTTTGACGACTAATCATGCTAATGGCGTCTTATTCTGTTTCGCCAGGCAAATCGGCAAAGTTCCATTGTGTCCCATCTCGATTTCCGAAACTACTTTAACAAAAATAGTTCAAAAATTCGATTAAATGGTGTCATCAGGTGAGAAAATGATATAGCTGTATAATGTTGTTTTTCTGTAATTAATAAATTTCAAAAGCAAAATTGTACTAACAAAAAATAAAAAAGATGCTAAATTTTTAATTTGGTGAATAAAATGTAACACTTTTAGTTTTTGCAAAAAAGTTACGTACAGTCGTAATTAAAGTTAACTATGTTTAGTTTTGCGCTTGATTGTCGACAATGAAATTCTAATATAGAAATGTTTTTGTTCTAGTCTTTTCAAAATATTTATATTGATCTCCATAGCAATCGTACTTTCCGAAAACAAAATTTGAAAAAAGGCGAAAAAGATGTCACACGCATTAAATTCATAACGACGGTAACCTGACGACGTTTCAAATAGCGAAAACAGCAATAAAACGCGGCGCATTAAAAACCTACATAACAACTGCAAAACTTAGTCCATTGTCGGTGCATGCATTGTTCAACAATATATATTTTAGAGAGAGATACCTTTTAAGCTACTATTCGATTTATATATATATGTAACTGATTTTTCGGATCCTTTTTGTTATTCCGTGATCTTAATAAATGTTGCCCTCGACCCGGCACAGATTGCATGTTTTATTTTACCCACACATTTTAACTTTTAAAAACGAGTAAAACTTGGGTGCGTAATTGTACGAGAATTTTTTTTTTTGAGTTTCTATCTTTTAGCAGGAAAGAGGGTTCTTTTAAACACATTTTTGGTGATGACTTTTCAGCAAGACCAAATGATCGTGTTACCTGCTGCTGTCGCTACCACGTAAAAGCCAGATCTTTGTTTAAAAAAAAAACAATGGAGTTTAAAAAATATACACAATACCAAACATTTTTTATTTCGAGCAAAACTTGTACCCTGTATATAAACACTTGACTAATATCGCCGTTGCTACTCTATATATATATGTTTAGGATCAAGTTGATAATTCTTTATCGAAGGCGTGTTTAGATCGTGAATGTAGTAAACGTGGACTTTCGCTATTAAAATTATGGACGAAGAGTTGAATGATTTGAATGATCCTCACAATGCATCTTGGGAACGGTACGATATATATTACTGTGAATTCAAAGACCAAACTTACACTTGTCAAAAAATGCACTAAACCTGTGTTTAATCATTGTAGAAGATTAGCTGTACATCAGTTCCGTGCGCAGTGGAAAAATGTACAACTTAAATGTTTGAAAGAAAACTTATTACATAATAACTATATTATATTTCATGACTATCCCGAAAACTACGGTTGCAAAGAAAAGTTTGAACTTCAACAAACTTATTTTCAGCGCACCAAGGTATATGTCCATATGTCCGTAATTTATCGACATGAAATTCTGGAGGTAGACCGACTAGAAAGTATGCTGGATATTTCATGTATTATCACGAAGAATTTCTTTGTAATAAACCCGGATGAGAAACATGACCAATTTTTTACCAAAAAGTTTGAACCCGTGTCAAGGAGTATTTAGATTCGATTCGATATTATGTAAATGTTATTCATGAGTTTACTGACGGTTTTCGGGTTCAGAATAAGTTACGAAATTGGTTTTTTTATGATACATATGCTATGTTTTGTCAAAATTTGTAAATTCTAGTCTCTTTGGATTTCAATGAAACTTAACATTAGTGTAGTATAGGGAAAACGGTACTGTTATATTTTCCCAGCCTTAGGTTGACCTTTTTGTGTACCCAAGGCAGGTGAAGAAAGTCAAATTAGGAGCGCTGTGATTGGAGTGTGTATATTTACAATATAAATTTTGAAACCTTTTGAAATATTTTCCTCTAGTATTATTCGAAAAGACTTCCAAAATTTCATAAACTTGGTGTTAAATGACGATGGCCATGGATAACAATAATAAGCTACGTTTGAAGTTGGTTATGCTACTATTTGGCTTCAATTCTTAAAACAGAATAAAAAAGTACTAACACCACACATAACTTTTTCATATAAAGTGGTAAATTTAGAAAATGTTAGTATTGTCGCCTTTGGCAGAATAAATAGTATCATTTTCCTTATACTATTTGCATAGATGTGCATATAAAAAAATAATGTAGTCTGACACCTGTTACTTAAGATAATCTTAATTTGAGGGGCAAAGGGGGAGATGATCGTGATCACAGTTCTCGTTGTATCTGTATTAGAATTACATTGAAATGAATCATTTTAAAAAAGGGTCAAATGGTTTGCAAATAGTAATCATATTTATTGTATTGGGAATACATATCGTTATAGTACAATTGTTATTAACGTTACTTATTCTATAAGTATTTTTGTAGCGTCTGAACCATAATACACGTCCGATTTTAGCGATAACGTCTGTTACGCTTATGGGCACGAACATCGCGCGTAACGTCATAAGAATAGCATTTTGCTTTCAGCAATGAACAAAATCCAAAGCATATCGTACGCTTTAAAAGACCTAGACAAATAATCAAGCGAGAGAAGTTACGGCTTTTGATCAAATATCGAAAAACTTTCCATTCCATTCCCAAATATAACATATTGTAGGCTTTGCTATACACCGAAATGAAAATCATGTTACGCCATCAGTTAAATTTGAAGTGTTATATAAGTTGCGAATCACATACATTTGTATGTACGCTCTCATTTAAAAACTTAAAAAAATGGGTCATTTAACGATACAGTCAAGAAGAGTTCCTAGACAACGTAACGGATGAATAAATGTATTGGTCTCTATCTTTAAATGAACTACATGTCGACTTTATTCAGTATAAATGCATTTCATTATCATGTATTAAGATATAAATGCGTTGATTGGTTATCCAATCCGGACAATAGCATTTAAGTATCATTTGTACAATTTGGCCTCTTTACAGAATAGCATGGATTATCTTCATTTATCACAGTTGAAATCGAATCAAACACACGATATTTCAATACTTTATAAGATCGGAAGAAAGTTCAAACCCTCAAAGATTATTTTTTAGAAAAGAAACATATATTTTCAACATTAAAGTCTTGTAATTGCCTCCTATACTCATTGAATTCTTCAAATCTTGTGATTTGTTTTTATTTACAGACCAAGAACACATAGACCTGACTATATTTGATAAACATAACAACCAAAAAGATGACTACGCATAATACGTCACACCAAGGAACATGATAAACAGATACAAAATGTGGTTACTTCATTATTTTTGTAGAAATTGTAAAGATTCAATGTAAATATTATCTTTCTCATTTCGTTTTATAACGGTATTGTCTCCTGTTTATCATAAAGTCGAATAGCCGAAATGAATTAATGATGAAACCGCAAGTAATACTTCGCCCAATCATTACTGAATACAATTTGTAGGCACACGCGCGCATGCCATTTTATATAATAAAAAAGTGGCATATTCCTTTTTCTGGATCAAACAACATCAAAGAGGGGCGAAAGATACCAGAGGGACATTCAAACTCATTATAGTACTGTTGCAATTTCCATGCCTATCCGTTTTCATAGGAATAATAACTAAACTCCGTCATACGCCTTAGTAAAAAAACTCACGCCTTACTAGCGGACAATTTACTTGATGCAAATATGAAATATTTTAATGTTAACAGTTCTTGGCAAACTTTTTACATTTAAAGACCTTCTTGTTTTTCTTTTACATAATCTTCTATTCAGTAAATGTGAGAAGCCTGACATGTCTCAAAGATGTCATTCGAGAATCTGTGCCGCTATTTTTTTTTCGCTGGAAATCATGTAAATATTTGATACAAATGTACGGTATGCTGTTGGTAAAAAAAATGAATTGTTTGATTCAAAAATGCTTGACATGTCTTGTTGATAATATTTATGAAAGAAATGTCATTTAGTAGTTTTTAAACTGTTTATTGATGTATTAATTTTTGTTTCTAATGACTGATTTCGTGATTACCGTGACTTTTTGAAAGATCATTATATCACAAAAATAACCGTTAGATTAAATTTGATGATACATAAAACATTTAGAAGATTCTACATGTAGAATTCGAGAAACGTTGAGTTAACATTGTTAAGGTAAAACATGTTGTTTGAACACAGGCTGGTGTAAACATTATGAGATATAACATGATGAATGCGTCATTTAACAAAAAGGTTGTTCATATTATGTCCGATTTAAAATCGTGCACATTTTAACTCGACAATTATTTTCTTTTGAATACCATATAACACGCATGAAAAACCACTCTTGTTTTTCTTATTAAATGATCATCATACGCAAGTAATGCCTTAAGTTGACAAAAACAATGGGAAAGGTCATTATTCTGCATCACTGTTGTATTAATTCTATAAATTCAGATTAAAAACATATATATTGTTTAGTCTACATTTAGTATTTTATTTAGAAATAATGCATTTTTTTTTAATTTTTTTAATTATACAGGGGTTATCGTATGAGTTAATGATAATACGATTTATCTAACCTCCTATACATTTCTAGGAATATGATTGGTTAAAAGCGTCCTTGTGGAAACCGTGTATATTTAATATTAGATTAGTTGGGAGGCGGGGCTTATTTCATACACGGTTAGTAGTGGAGTTACGTCCCTTTATATTTCATATAAGGTAATAAGGAGGCGGATCTTATGTCATACACGGTTAGTAGTGGTGTAACGTCCCTTTAGAAAAACAAAACAGTACTGAGCAAAAACCTTTAAGGCTTCAACAGACGAAGAAAGTGATTATAAAGCGAAATAAATTCATAAAACACAATTAAATCTAACAAGTTGTCATTGTTGACATCTGTTTTTGTAGGATCAAAGGAAGTAGTTTATTAATCATGTTAATGCTAACTGCATTAAAGACTTGCTCATTTTGATAGGTCACTAGTCTAAATTTTACACGTTAAGAGAGTCGGTAAAATTCGTTACATAGTGTGCTAGTGACGTAATACGGTATATATGGGGTAATGAAATTCCATATAGAATTTAATGACCCCCTTTATACCGTATTAGGTCACTAGCACACTATGTAACTAATATTATATCATGTTTTCGGCGACCACATATTGAATGATTGTGATTGAGATGCTGAATTATATGGGGACGAAGAACTTGAAAATTGAGGCCGAAATCGACCCTTACCGGACCTACTCCTTTTTTTGCTGGGCATTACCAATTATGGATTTGGTAATTTCCACAAAAAAACGAAGTTTACCGAATGATCTCATCAAACATCAATCTCATCATGCATCAAACTTCATCATCACCATCACCGAGCATCACCTTCATCAACAAAAAATGTATAATGTTGTGACCACTTCGTATAATGTTGTGACTACTTCATATAATGTTTTGACCACTTCATATAATGTTGTGACCACTGCATATAATGTTTGAATCACTGCGTATAATGTTGTGAGCACTTAATATAATGTTGTGAGCAATTAATATAATATTGTGAGCACTTTATATAATGTTGTGAGCACTTAATATAATGTTGTGAGCACTTAATATAATGTTGTGAGCACTGTATATAATGGTGTGAGCACTGCATATAATGGTGTGAGCACTGCATATAATGGTGTGAGCACTGCATATTAAGTTGTGAGCATTGCATATAATGCTGATCATTAATATAAGGCAACCATGGCGTGCCATAGAAATAAAGCAGTTGGATTTGTTGACAAGTGGGTAAGAGCTTAAAAAGACATGTGGTAAATAGCTGTGATGGAGCTTAAAGAGTGCATAGAAGACAAACAATAAGGTGTAGACAGCAACGGGCGCCTATAAATATAGGTGAGGCAGCGGCTGACACGACGACCACTGTGTGGGCAGTATGAGAGACTTGCACACACGCAACAAAGAGGAACCAAATGCTTATAAAAACTTCCTTATCAGTGGCGGATCAAGAAATTTTCATAAGTGGGGGCCCACTGACTGACCTAAGAGGGGGCCCGCTCCAGTCACGCTTCAGTGATTCCCTATATAAGCAACCAATTTTTTTCCCAAAAAGGGGGGCCCGGGCCCCCTATCCCCCCTAAATCCGCCTCTGCTTATAGTTTACACTGATATAATGCTTATAAAAACTTCCTCATAGTGGATACTGATATGTAATGGTAGTTTTATTGCCCTTTTGAAATGACACCACAAAATGAGATTTGTCACTGGATTAGTACTTATTTTAGATAGCAATATCCATAAACTTTACCATTCCCTTTTCCTTGCTTTTTTACAAATTAAGCATACCATTTGTGTCATATATGTGCATAAGTATGTAATCAGTATTTTTCATAGATTTGATATCCAATAGTAGAATGGTCAAAGGTATTTGTTTTCTTTTTGCTGTATGGCAACAACCTGCATGTTTTTGCTAAAATATATTGCAAAAAGAGGGCAAAGATGTCACATATTTTCCGATGATCTTACCATGTAGAATTTCCATCCCCTGGCGCGATACCTATTTTGAAACTGTTACCAACTTTACATATATCTATGAAGAGTGCATTTCTTTCTAATCAAAATTTGGTGAACGATGCGTGTCGTTTGTTATAGTTTGTTAAATGTTACAGAAGTGAAATCAAATGCATCGTTTAATCATAATTTGCTGACCCTGATTAAACTGTTAAAAACGTATGCACATTTTGATGTTATTTAAACTGATTACGCGGGGAAAATAGATTAATATGGGTTTCTCTTGGATACTGATACAATACGTTACGATCATTACGGAAAGTTCGGAAATGGTCTTTTTCGCATGGCATCTTCTACAAATAACGTTCCCTGTTTCCTCAAATCCACCATGCTCCCGGCCTCCTTACTCCAGGTTCTCTCCCCTAACTCCCATGTTCCCGCCTCCCCTGTCCATCCCCTCAATAATATAACTATGCATACCATTATTATCATTATAACATGAACCATTATTAAGAGCCAGTCTGCCAGAAAACCATGCAAAATCAAAAATATTGTCCAAATGACAGGTCGGAACTTTTTTTTATATTTTTAAAATCTTATATATAAAGGAAAAGGGAAAATATATCCTAGACTTTGTTGCATCATGTCTATTTTTAGAAACAGCTTCATTTGCATAATGCCTAAAAAATCACTAAAATATTAGGGAAAATGTGTTTATAGTTTCAACTCAGTAAATTATGATTTTTGACAGTTTTACTTACCATTTAAACTTATATTTGCTAAAAATGACCTTAATAAGCAAAACAAAACCATGTCTTGAAAGATTTGTCTCTAACGATTATTCAGTAGGGGGGTACTGTAGAAGTCCGTGTTGGTCGTAATGAGATCTGAAGGAAGTTTGAGTACACCATTCTTCTAAGGTGGGATTTATTTTTTCACGAAATCAGTTTCAATGAACAGACAAATGGATATTGTCAAAAATATCCAAAATCCAATTTTGGCAAATAAGTGCAAGAAATTGAATTTTACATCTAACGTCCCTTTATTTTGATAAATTTCTGATTTTTTTTTAATTCTAATTAAAACCCGGTAACCCTTAACTATTAATTTACCTGAGACCTGAATCATATAAAATTATTGCATGAAACATTTACATATATTTTTTTCATTAGTTTTATGTATAATTGCCAATAATTCCTTCAAATAGGGAAAAAACAGTCACAGGTGTTGATTAAGTTAACTCCTCTTATTTACACTCTCCGTATTGAAAACAGAAAGTTATCACAACTTGTCTGTCATGAGAATGAAAATGTGAAATGTGACTTCTCACATTTCACTGGTATTTTTTGTGGAAAATCTCCAAATTATCACGATAACACACTAACAATACCTATTTAGAATGTAATAAGAACACATGCATACATTTGAATGGACTGCAGAGTCTGGAAAGAAGTAAACCAAACTCTATCTCCAACAAGAACAAAGGTCTTGACTTTTACAATTATCCAGAGGGTTTAATAATTTTATATCGTACCGGATATTTTAATATTGATTAAAGATTGCTCAATTTAAACATATGCCAGCAACACAGAGACTACAATGGAATTTATTGGAGAAGGAGTAAGTTGAAATGCTGCTACCCAGGTCATCAACATAGGAACAGGTAAAAACACAACCGCTCTTCATACAAACACACATAGATAAGATGTATGGAGCAAAACAGACTGAAATGTATGCTATAAAATCAAAAACAGAAGTAAAAATAAACAAATTTAAAATGTATGTGTGTTTACCATGTTTACTGTCACATGCTGATAAAAATAGGGTAGGTACAACTTATGTAGGGATTTTTTTTTTTATCTTTATTAGTTTTTTACATTGAGTCTATGGGAGCACCATTGTGACTCTAACAGTGCTTATAATCAAAAATGACCAAAAAAGTTAGGGTATGGGATACAAATTAGGGAAGGTACAACATGACATGTAGGGATAGGCTAAACACATATACTTTTTTAATTGGCCCTATGGTATTGGATACTACATGTATCTACATTATAACATATTATTACAGTTTGAAATATAGTCGGAGACAGCACCAACCAAAAATCCAAACAGTTATAAAATCTACTCGCATTACGACTACTAATCCAAAACCGACTTATATTGAAACAACAAATACCATTTCAACAACAAATACTATCCGGACATCAAATACTTTTCCAACAACAAATACTATTATAACAACGGATAATATCTCACTAACAGACAATATCACAACAGATAATAACCAAACTCTAGCTACTAGCTCAACAACAATTTCTAATCTATCAACCGAAAGTATGCAAACAACTGACACTTATCTTAAAACGATTACTGTCTCAACAAAAGATAATATATCAACGTCATCTACTAATCAAATAAGAATATCAAATCCATCAACGACATCTACTCTAAAAGCGATAATAATACCAGACTCGACTTCTACTCCAGTAACGAAAACTACTCAAACAATGGCTACATATTCATCGATTAATTCTAACCAACAAGCGACTTTTAGTTCAAAAACGTCTTCTTTTTCAAAACCGATGTCAGCTACTACAGCAGCATCAACTCCTATGTCTCCAAAAAATACAGCGACGAACTCGAATACTTCATCAAAGACTTATTCTCCTCTACAAGACACTGCTACGTCAATAAAAACGTTTACTGCACATTCGACTACCCCGACAACGATTTCTACTCAAACATCGACATTAACAACAACAATGACTTCTACACCAACAATCTCTGTTTCTAAAATTAAGACTCCGACTCGACCAATGACTGTTGCTCCAAGTACGGCTTCTCATCAAAAGAAGATTTCTAGGACGTCTAGATTGGCTACTGTTCTACCAACAACTGCTGTTCCAACAACGACTGTTGCTCCAACAATGAATGTTGTTCCAGCAACGACTCTTACTCGAACTTCGTCTTCTACTCACAAAAAGACTACTGCTTCAACATCGACATATGCCTTAGATACGACTTCTATTTCAACAACTACCGCTGCTACACCATTGACTGTTCCTTCAACTTCGACCGCTATTCCTACAAATGCTGCTACAAAACCGACTATTGCTCCCATTACGACACATTTTCCAACAACGACTGCTGCTCCATTGCCGCCAACGACTGCTGATTCAAAAACGACGCCTCCCCGACTAATTCCTAGTACTCCAACTTTAAAAACTTTAGTTTTGAATCAAACGATAATTCCGGCTCCAACTTTGTCCATTACTCTATACATGAGGTCTACTCAAACTAAGACTTCTTCTACGACAAGCAAGTCCGTTCCTTCACCATAATCAAATAAAACAGCTATTTCCGATACAAAAATTTCTCCACCGATGATTACGATTGGTAAGTTATCATATGTAAGAAATAAACAACAAATTTCCGTACTTAAAGTAACTAAATACAACATACAATGCCCCCAACAGATTATTTTTTTTCATTATTTCTTAAAATTGGTCAACACATTTACACATGTTTCATCTACATTTTCCCTACAGATCGACCTCGTCATAATTTGCATTAAAAGTCACCATGTACATTTTACATGGACACAAATAAATAAAGAGAGATGTCGATATTTGGCCAGAAAACTAAAGTAACAAATACGCTACCTCCAAAAATATATGAAAAATACAACATTTGTGGTATTCGAAAAAAGATAGATGTCTACGATCTAACCGCATTTAAAAATTATCATGGTACCCATGTATTTGCATAGCTATAGATGCATATAGAAATCATAATTTTTTTAAAGAGATTGGTAGGGTTGCCAAAGAGAAAGATCTCTAACATGACGTGGATAAACCCAACATACATGTTGCATTTTAATCAATATAACAATAGTAGTTCTATATGGAAATTTTTGGTATTGACATCATCTGAAAAGTCTGAACGTCAACAGATTTTGTTTTCTTATTTTTCAGACGATTGTTTTTCGCATGCCGTCAACCCTGTCTCATTCAGAGAGTTCAGTTGGGTCTCTCGATGGGTTACCAGTGTAACGTGAGAGCTACCATTTTGTTAATTTACGTCTGTGACGTCATTTTAATGGGAGGTAAGAACAAACAAACAATCTCAAAAGGTTATTCACCGGTGAATAATAGAGTTATTCACCGCTGGTGTTAATGTTTAGAGTTATTTGTCCTTCCTTGCAATTAATGAAAATTAACTGAATTATTCCATGTCACGTGATGACGTTTTATCCAATACAATTGTTTGAAATATATGTAAGGTATAATGATATGATAGGTAACATTACTTTACATGTGTGTCGTCCAACTGTTGCTAATTATCATGTAATGGTACTCATTGACTCGCTAATTGTTTATAATTTATCAAAGATTTATCAACTTTTGCTTTCAAAGTTTAAACTGTGCTTGAAGGGCTATCTACGTTACAAATCATTAAGCACAGTAATGTATTAAGTTATTCTTTAAAATGAACAATTGTATCATGGTTTTCACAGACTTGACCTCTATCCACAGGAACTCTAGCAAACTAATGTCATTAAATAACAACGGACACGCTCAAACCTTATGCGACCTCATCGCTATTGCTTCTCCCAAACCAAATGTGTTAATATGCGATGTGCCAGTACCAGTACATAATCTGGTAGTTTGGTTAGCGATAAAAAAATAATGTAGGACCAACTGAAACCATAGAAGCTAGAATAACTGTTATGAGTAAGTATTTTAATAGTGATTTATTGTGGTTATTTGTGTTTGTGTAAAGGAGTAGGTCCGGTAAGGGCCGATTTCGGCCTCAATTTTCAAGTTCATCTAAAGAAAGATTTCATACACTTTTTAAACACTTTAGTATCTATTTCAATTGATTCAATTAGTTTATGTGAAAGATTTTAACTGATTAAGTCATTAAAAACGCTCCTATTCAAGCTTAAATATGAAAAATCTATCAAATATGCCAAAAATCGTCACTTTTCAGATGGTTTTTGTCAAAAATGAAATTTTGTGGCAATTATACCACTTTTGTGGTATAATCTTCACAATTTTAGCATTTTAGTTAAATTTTAGACGGTTTCAGTCTTAAATGAAAGTGGCCGCATTCTTGTTCATTCATAATATTGAAATGTAAGTTGTATTTGATGATAATACATAATATATATTAAGGTTGAGTATGAACACGGATGCGGCCACTTTCATTTAAGACTGAAACCGTCTAAAATTTAACTAAAATTCTAAAATTGTGAAGATTTCAGTAATTTAGCATGACTTAAGGATGCTAGTAACCGATGTATGTGCATTGTACTGTCAAAAACAGCCCATATTTATGTAGCAGAAGCATTCTACTTTTCAATAAATATCTTAACGATTACATTTTCACAATTTTCTAAAACTGCTATATTTTTGGGCCAAAAAGGGGTCTTATTGAACCTACTCCTTTGATTTACTTAAATTGCTAAAAAATTTTAAACAATTTCATTGTATATAAGAAGTATATTTATGCCTCTAAAGCCTACAAAGCCATAGTTCTCTCATCTAGAGTTATACATTAACAAACAAGTCTTTTCTTTTATAAAAATCAAAACAAGTGGTATAATTGCCAATGCGACAACTATCAACAAAAACCCAAAATGATGCGGTTAGCGGTTTAGTAACACTTGGATTTTAGTTGGTAAGACACTTTTGGTTTTAACGCTGATAGAGAAATGTGAGAAGATTGACAAACTAGGTTCTTCTACGCGAAGAAAAATATTCTTTAGAAAGGTAACGTCTTGGCAGCCTAAACATATTATAGTTTTTATTAATGTATAAATTCTTTTCATAATCTTCATACGTTGCAGTTAAGTGTTTGCCATTGCTTTATGACTGTCTTATCATTTTTTCGTGCTTTGTTATAAATGAGATTATCAGTGTTTTGTTAAAATAATTTACTTTTTTTCATGTCTGGACCTGTTTAATGACGACTACTGATTGTGATATCATGTTTGACTTGATTGATGTGCGATGGCCCATAATTTTTATATCCATTTCATTTGAACTCTGGTCGGTAGTTGTCTCAGTGACAAACTTACTTCATTTGTACATCTCTTAGTTTTTATAGAAATATAATGATGATGGTATCATTTATTCATATCAACAGCCAACATTCAGGGACAATAATATCGCAACACAATTAGATCATTAGAAATGGAGCTACAGTTTACTCACAATACATTTTGACTGGAAAAAGTGTGTTAGTTTTCGGCGGCAAAAGCTACAGAATTGTTCATATGAATATTCTAACATAGTTCTCATCCACATGTAAAAATATTTTGCTATTGTTTACTTTAACTTACTAATGTATATGCTTAAAGAGTATGATGACATGTTAAAAATATCTTCTTGACACATATACTGCAATGACATGAGTATTATGTCTCATTATATATATATAATAAATAAATGTATTAAAGGGGTTTAATTGCAAGGAGGTATTACATGAATGGATCGAAAAAAATAAGAAGCTGGGTTGTCACTATTCCGCTTTTATTAAGTTGTCTGCAACATATATGTACTTATCTTTTTTTATCTAACTAGCATGACTGATTTCATTAACGATACTATTTACTCTAAAAGATGTACGCTGTATATACTTTATGATTTCCTATAAAAATCGTTTTATGAGTCAAAATATTCGATGAATTTACTTCAAAAATTGGAGTGGTTTAAGCCCATCTCAGACGTCTGAAATCCTCCAAACGTTAAGATCCTAAGTCTAATGATTATTGAGTTTTGCCCTATTGTATGTTATATGTTCATTCACAGTCTATTCCAATGTGTTTCCTTGATTATGGATGGCACTCAACTTTGCAATATAGTCTTGTTCCTTGATATATCTCGCATTGTGACCTATATTTGAGTATATTGTTATAGTTATTGAAAGCATTGAGTCCAGTCCAATACAATCATGACAATATTATTCCAAAATTAAAACTCAATGAAATTTATAAAAATACAAAGTTGTCCCTGTTCCTTTAATGAGGTAAACGATAAATCAATATGATAAAACCTGAAAAAAATATTGTTTAGATTAAACATATTAATTTATAGTGGATTGGGAAACAAGTTTTGCTATTTTTCCACTTTGCGGGTGCGAGTGCTGCCTTGTAGCGACATTAGCCTGCTCTCTTTTAGAAATCTGCAAAGGTGTCTTTAACGTTCAAGATATATGGCTCTCTCTTAACACGGGTCAGCCATTTATCGTCCCCTTCCGACGGACTATCATCGTTTCCTCAAGACCATACTCGCAAATGGTGTCAATAGAGAGCCGAAAAATTATTGCGTTATATGTTTGAAACAGTAATGTAAAGGCGGACAAAACAGTAAGACTTTTTTTTAGTGTGATTGATATTCTTACGAATGGTATATGCATGAAATTTAGCCGTATGTATAGTAGGTGGGTGCAGTTCAAATGTAATTGATGGTCAATATCACACGACCAATATTCTCACATATTTTATGTTGCAAAATGTTTGTTGTGACAACTGTGCATTGCAACTTGTAGAAAATTTACAGTTATTAAATCATAATGAAAAAAATCACATGGCTCTGTAAAGTGTCATAAATATGTCATCAGGAACATTTAAACCTGTATGCGGACCTTTCATCCTTATAGATATGTTTATGTCTATATTGCGTTACATTCGGTTCCTGGTTTATATTTCTCGGTTCATTATACAAAGATACGATCTAATACAACTACAATGCAACCATTGCAATGTGTGGTGCATATTGAGTTTCCCTATATGAATTGATCATTAAATGTTTACTGCCCTGGAAATTATTGGCTGATTTAATAGGGACTGCTATCTACTAACCCTTTAAAAAAACTGACACCCTTTTTTCCACTAAATATTATATTAGACGTTCGTAATTAGACCGGATGTGACAGGGTTTTGTACATTCAGCGCTGCCAAATGCACGTCCCACTTCTACCAAGGTGTTCAACTTCTAGTCAGAGTTATGCCAAAATGATCAAATATATATTCTTTAGTCATTATCTTTTTTTCTTTTGTGTGTGTGTGTGTGTAGGGGGGGGGGGGGGGGGTCAGAGGATGATAACTGCACACATGTTGTAAGCCGCTTTCTATTGACATTTTTAAAAATCTTCTAGCAAATATATTATTCGACTGTGTACACTCATAAAAGAAAGCAGGGCTACCTCGAAATCATCTATATACACTCAGTTTTATTTATAACATTAAATGTAGATTTACTTTAATGTGAAGTATTCTCTATGATCATACATGTACTATAAATAATATCAGAAATCGATATCTTGGATCTAACAAGAGAGAAAGAAAAACAACACAATAAGTGATATAAATCTTAAGGTATAAGGTCTATCAAACAGAATCTTCCAGATTTAGAATATACTAAGTGATTACATTAAATGGCAACACAGTTAAATCCTTTTTCAATCTTATTATCTCTGTACTCTCTCAATAAGCTACAGAGTCTTTATTCGTCTATCTGCCCATGCGTCTGTCTGGGCATAATCATCCGATGAAATAATTGGCAAAACAAATATATGATACTTCGTAAGATTGTGTGTCATCGTATTCTGTTGATCATTTAACAGTCTGATTGTTTTATTTGAATTCTTTGGAATATATTTTGACCTTGGCCATTGTAATAATAAATGAAGAGCTATGGAAGTTATGAATGCATGCCTATTTATCCCATGAGACAAAAAGCGTTCATACTTATAAATATTCTTTTAGTTATGATTACGATTCAATTTGGCTTTTGAACTAGCATTTCTTGTCGGAGTTAAAAACTTTACCGTGTTTATTATTTGTATTTGTTTTACTGTTAGCAATATATGACGATATATTTTGTATCACCAATTAACAGTTTATACAAGAATCAAAAGAACGTAGTATGATTGTCAATGATACAACGTATTACGAGAGACCAAATTAGACAAACACTATTAACTATCGGTCACCATATGGCCTTCAGGAATGAGCAAAACTCATACAGCATTGTTATCTATAAAAGGCCCCGAACTATAAACAATTCAAATGACAAAACTGACAGCCATATTTAATAGTAAGTAAAAAATAATGAACGAAAATAAAAATTATGATACATAGCAACCATAGAAAAACAATTGAATCACAGGCTCCCGAGATAGGACAGGCATACATATTGTAGTTGTGCACACGAGAGCTAGTTTACTAGCCCAGAAGGAAGAAGTGTTAACGTAGACAGACCACTGTCACTTATACAGTCAAATGTGAAATCCGACAAAGTATAGTTCAGTCATTATCAGCCCTAACGGGGGGACTTGAGTAAAAACATATGGTTATCAGCTGATATGTTTTCTTGGCACTGCAGTATGCAAAATTCGAGATCACGTCCGGTCAGAGTGAAAACGTCAAATTGGATGTTTCGTCTGAGAATGTACAACAACTTTGAAGGGTATTCGTATGATTTCTGTTGCAAATCAAAATGACTTTCTTATTTTCCTTTGCATGTTATGTCCTGCCTATTTCAGAACCTGCATATGCTTGTTCTATTTATTGCAATTTTGTGCTCGTCCTGAACCATGCTGAATACACTTGACAATATGAAATTGGAATCAAACATTCAACTAGTATATCAAGCAGTAAATCTATAATGTTCCGTTCCGAGTTTTTTTCCGTCTGTTTACATTTTGCTATGACACTTACATGAAAAATGTAAAATAATGCAAACGATGAAACCTACGATATATGCTTAAAATAATCAACAACAAAAATAAAAAGTTGGCATATAGCAAACTACGACAGTCGGTGATTATTTACAAGCTACTTGCATGGGACTTGTTCACACTATACGGACTTCATATACAGGAGTGTGCTACTTACGCAGACACTTCTCCAACAAAGTTATGAGGAGGACAGATTAAAATTGACACTCCGTAAATTTTATTGACACCATCACGAATTGGAGGATCCATATGATGTGTGTTTAACCAAACTAGCTAAGGACATTTTTACCACTTGGTAGATTGTGGTTTGTCATTATGTCGTCTAATCTTTTAATTACCAAACGTGACTTATTCCCGATTGTGACTGTTTTGCTGAGTGTGAATTCGCATTACTATAAGACGTGTTACGGTACTTGTCTATCCCAAATTCATGTATTTAGTTTAAATGTTTAATGTTATATTTTGTAATTCTCATCAGATTTGTCAAATGTGTTGACGTCTTTTCTATTATATTTATGTGTTATGGAAACAAAAATTAATCATCGCCGTCATTTATTAGATTTAATTTTGGTCAACATAATCTGTACGATAATTTACGTTTGAAGTTGGATTCATAACAAACTGCACATATATATATTATAGTTAATTGCTATTAATAAGTATTGCAATATGCATTGTGTTTAAAAACAATATCAGTATTTAGTTCTATTTTAATCTTTAATCAATCCTAATTCTATCTTACTTTTGAGATATGGTTTTTCATATGTGACGTAATTTTTAATGCCTTTTCACCATCGTATGTGACGTCATTTTTAATGCCTTTTCACCATCGTATGTGACGTCATTTTCATAATTAAGTGCGTTGATGCCTGGACTGAGTCGGGTGTGTCTATTCTGTGTTGGTCATTCATTATGTATTCGTGTTTGTTTTATGTAATGAGTTAATACTTCAGTTTCATTATGTAGATCTGTTATATTCATTTGATAAAATTTACTGTTTGCAATAGCATTAATTGTTCTAAATAATAAGGATGTTCTTATCCCAAGCATAACTAGCATCAACATGACAAACAGTGTACATTTTATCTATCAAAAGTAGATTAAGGTAGATGGGGTGTCTAAATTATAATCCATAGAATTTTTTAATAATTTGCCAAAATGTAGTTTATATCATGCTTTTAAAAAAAAAAATATAAAGAATGGGTCACCGGGCTTATTTTCACGCCACACGGTATTCAAAATTGACAAACTTTGTATAGATTATGCATTGAAAAAACTTATTTTCTGCAAAAAAGCGTAATCTACACCATAGAATTTTGAGATAACATATGAAAAGATCGCTTTAATAGTATGCGTTAAGTTAAGAAAAAGAAACAATGGGGTCACCGGACCCGTGTTCTTGCTACATTATAAAATAGGTAAATTCCTAACACATTCCATTGTAAAATTACCTTAATCCGAATTATCTGCCCTTGTATTTGAGTTGCCTCCCCTTCTGTGGCAAAGTTGGAAAAAAATTGATCAAACAAAAGTTTTCTGATTTTTGTAAAAAACAACCATATATATGATAAAACATGTTATTTTCTATATCGAAGTGGAAGTTCTTACACATGAATTACCTACTACTCTAAAACTTTGCATATTCTATTAAAGACTTTGACCTTGTTTTCTGGTATTTCCAAATCCAAAATGGAGGAAGACACCCTATCTACCTTAAGTATTGATATTTAAATGGGTTATCTATTTCAAAATGTGTATAATAAAAGATAATGAAAGATAATATATATACAGAGTGTAAATAGAATCAATACGTTCAAGTTTTACGAGATGTTTTAAGATTGTCTGCGCTTATCTTTTTACATAGATCAACACTACAGGGGACTTTTGTGTTTGTATTTTGTATATGTTATCCGTCGAAGGTAAGATATTACAGAATAATATTGTGCTTGATTTCAATTAAGACAACTAAAATTGAGTAATAGTTAGTCAATTGTAATGGTGCCATGATTTTTTTTAAGGCTAACTGGTTGCTCAAAAATACAAGTCATGATAATGCTGCGATTAAAAGTGGGAATTACACGTCTTTGTAAATAGGGGAAAAACTTCAGAAGTAAAGAAATGTCAAAGCACAAGTGGTTAAACATGTGTTAAATGATCTTGTTTAGATTAAAACTGTCTGAACCTATAATTTTGTATTTACAAACAAAAAATTATAATCGCTCACTTTTATTTTTCAAGCTTTTGCCTTAACACTTTGCATTTTTTTTTTTAAATCGCTCGCTCTCCCTAAAATTTGAAGTGGAAAAATCAGTAGATCAAGACATTAGATTGGTGTGGCCTTAAGTTAAACATAATAGTATCATTATCAAATATCAATGCTTTGGTCATAAGTGGTATGGTGTACCAACATTGCTTAAGTAAAAACAAAGTTACAAGAACAACATGATCTTCGTTATCAGTTTGATATAATCTTCAATAAAAACTTTTTTTTTGTTTTTGTAGTCAGGGATGTATTTTAAAGCATCTGCAGTTCTATACGTTCTGGTAACGCAAATATGTAAGTTTTATTTGCATGTAAAATTAAAAGCGTCATACCAATTTGTTATTGTGTCTGTTACTGATGTTTAAAAATTGATGTACTGCATTAAGATATATAACCTTTGCATATCTTGATATCAATGAATAAAAAAATTGAAAAAAGTGATGGAGTGCACAACATGGAAACAACGTACATGCAACAGAGAACACACATTTACATTACGGTTTTCAAGGATTGAGGAGTTTCCAAATTTACAATTATTTTTTAAATTGTTTACCAAACAAATTAAACAACTTTTTTTTATGAAAAACTATAACTGCAGCTTAGAACGAGTTCGTCTTTGTCGAGAAGTACAAATACGTGGCACTGTCCAGTCAGAATAAGGGAACTATATCTGAAATATGACCAAGAAAACAACATATTTACAATGAATATGCAGTTTTACTCCACCCCTTTTTATCTTCAATATTTAGTGTTCTTTTGGTTCCATCCTTTGTATGCATCATTGGAAATTTAACATATCGACAGAATCGATCATAAAACACACTGATTTAAATATTTACCAATCGAGCATATTATTTGGACAACGAACATAAAAAAGTACAACAAATTGCTATCGTGAGGAATAATTTTGACATTCTCGTGAAGCTGAAACGACGTAAACCGATATCAAGCAGAAAAAAACAAGGCGATCTGTTTAATATAAGACTATTCATAATAAAATTACGCTTGTAATTAATCCTTTATTATTAACATTATTCGTGTATATGAATCCGGAATTCTTAGTCTACCTTTTGTTTCTGTTACAGCATGTATTACATGCATACTCATACATATATTTTTTTTTAACTTGTTTGATAATATGTTTGTCTTTATTATGCAAAGGGCTTTCAAATATAGTAAATGGAAACGGCACAACGATAAAACAGCAGTCAACATCGTTGACAGATTATAATTCAATCATGACCGATTCTTCAACAGCAGATAATGATTTAGAAAGGAGTTCATCTCACACATCGAATAATGTTCCAGTTTTGACTCATACTCTTGCAACATCACCAGAGACTTCTACTCTAACAACAAAAATTACTAACACTCCAACAAAAACTTCAGAGATCACTACTTCTACAATAACACCTGTTCCAAAAACAACAAAAAGTATTCCATCAACAGATACGATTAATACAGGATCTACTCTTCCTATAACATTTTCCGTTCCAAGATCAGTTACTACTTCGATAACAACAGAATCTACCACTCTAACAACACCAACTACTATGACAAAAACAGAACATTCTACTCCTACAACACCTACTACATTGACAACAACAGAGACTACCACTTCTATACCACCTGCTATTTCGACAACAACAAGAAATACCACTCCTACATCAACTACTACTTCGACAACAACAGAAACTACCACTTATACACCACCTACTTCTTCGACAACAACAAAGGCTACCATTTACACACTGCCTACTACTTCGATAACAGCAAAAGCTACCACGTTCACACTACCTACTACTTCGACAACAACAAAGACTTACACTTATATACCATCTACTACTTTGACAACATCAGAGACTTCAATTCAAGTCAAAACTGAGATAACTGCTCCAACAACAGTAACACCAAAATCTGCTCTATTTACGACATATATTTCAACAACAACAGGTAAAACTATTTACAGTGTTAATTTGACTTCAATCTTTTAATGTCTTAATACAAATTTGACATAAGTATTTAATATATCGAAAAGAATTATCATCAAAAACATAGATTAAACTATCTACCAATCGATTATAATAAATTTGATAGCAGACATGGAAAACGTATAGCAAAGGTGAATTATTGCATGTTAATCAATTACAACGGTTTATTACGTCATCAAAACTAAGTAAATAGGAATTTTTTACTTCAATATAGATTTAACATTTACAACATATAAATCATACTCATGTATTAAACTACAAGTGAAGACTCAGTAGTTTACACACCTTACAAACCTTTAGTTCTTGATACTTGTCAATAATAATTAAAGTTACATTGTATATTTTATTAACTCTTTTAATGGCCCAGTAATTCTGTTCTTTTTGTACTTCCGGATTAATTTTCTAACATGAACAAAATGTGGCAATAGTTTTCATTGCATTAGAATAGTACACGGAGGTATTACTATGATGCCTTTAGGTACATCAAAGCTATTAGTACTATATATATTCAGAGGTATACAAGTTTATGTCATGGGTGTTACTAATACTCATCTAAATAACTACATGAACAATAAAAGAGGTACACTATTTCAATTTTTCTTATTTATACTTGTTTACTGGTACTTTTTGTACCTCAATGTGGATTGTTTTACGTCAAAGTTAAGGAACTTAAATTGCAATAACAAATTATATATCGACATCAACACAAGGTACAAAAAGTGTCAATTGGTAATACGACAGCATTAACATTAAGTTTTACTTCATATGGTATAGGTTTACATAAATGTAGAGTTCTTAATATCTGAGGTTACTGATACTTATGTTGATAAATAAATCAATTGCAGAATCATTTTGCTACAGTTACATTACAAACAGCAATGGTTGTTTAATGTTAATTCCAACACAACACTGATTTACAAATAAGTTGTTAACTATGTTTTTCTTTTTTTTTTATATATATGAAACGAATAACATGATTTTTTGTCAAAAAGTCATTTATAAGACCGAAACATAATCCCGATACCACAGAATTGAAACAATCGTCTTAACCTGTATACTTAAGTTAATAAATCTTGATTTGACGTTCGTTTCAGATATGGATAATTGCTCACCTAACCCATGTGAACATGACGGAACCTGTATTGATCTGGTCAATGATTTCCAATGCATATGTCCTCCTGGATTTACTGACGAAAACTGTAGCATAGGTAACTCTTTAGCTACTTCACTGTCAATAATAATCCGTCGCTTAGATAACTTTATGTGATCTATATTTTTTTCGTGGTAATATGTTAATAGAAAAGAATTGTTAAAGTAAATTCGGGTATTCCTGTCTTTAAAAGGCTAAACACATTTTTATTTTCTTGAAGTCAATCAATCGTTTGTTCATTAACATTCTGGGCGAATTTCTCTAACAAATCGACAAATTGCTGTTCAATATGTCTTATGTTAAAAGATGCAACCTGCCATGAAAACGTATTTATACCTGCATCTTGAATTGATTACAAAACGTGCATCACACGTAAATCACAAACGATCGTGCTCATAGAATATGGTTTATTTGAATATCTTCTTTGGTATTGATTCCGATAACCTGTTAAATAAAAGATTTTTATTTCCATTCTCTATTTGATAATCGTGAGGTGCAAAAGTTACCGTTTTCTTTGGGTCCCTTGTTTTCAAAGAAGATACTAACGTATTGCTAAATAATTGCCTTTGAAAAATAACAATGTCTTGGACTTATACATGAAAAGTGACAAGTCTTGCTTTAATATTCATTTCAGATATTGATGAGTGCTTATCTAACCCATGTTATAATAACGCTACCTGTAATGATACGATCAACGATTTTCAATGCGTATGTCTTCCTGGATTTACTGACAAAACCTGTAGCACAGGTTAGTATAAAGCAGAAATACTGTCATTACTGACATGTTGTGCCCATATATGCATTCAAAATGATTATGTGCACGCTGTTGTTTCATGAAAACCTATAACAAACTTATGTCTGCTATTTTATAAACAGCCCAAAACAATTTGGTATCGATTGCATATTTGGATTCATGGTGTCTATACATTTGTTTGCATGTAAATATGTTCATATATAAGATCAATGATCAAAGTATACATTGAGGTAGTTTACTGAAACACCTTTATAATTGTACTTATTTTAAAGGTATACACAGGTGTAAATGATATGATGTTAGTTCCTGATTGGAAATCATACTCTTCTCATCATTGTTTTAATGTTTCATTTTGCTATTAAATTAAAAATGAGTTTGATAAGTAACCTCTGCCTCTGTTTACAGTGACAAATGATAAAACATTCGTCAATGTCAATTTGGAACCAGCATGAACGATATGTAACATTTAAAAAAAAATGTTGGTCTTTAATTTGACTAAACCTATCAACGTTTTGCTGTTCATTATATAACCAATTTGAAAAAATGCACCCTGAATCGATACGAAATAAATGTTTGTTTTGTTTGTGTCTTTGCATCGAGAAATAATGATCTCATTTCAACACATGTAAAGTACAAATGATCGTGCCAATTTGATAAGGTTGGCTTCGGATATTGATTTGAGTAGCATTCTAACAAAACACTGATTTCAAACTTGAGTTTAATTTCGTTCTCTATTTGATGTAAGTGACGTAATACATACATCGTTGTTTACAAGTTCCTTGTTTTCCTAGAATAATTCACGATACCAAAGTATTTCTAAATAAAGACTTTCAAATACCATCAGTGTTTCTTACTAATATACTATATTACATCTAGCTCTGATTTTCATTTCAGATATTGACGAGTGCTTATCTAACCCATGTTATAATAACGCTACCTGTAATGATACGATCAACAATTTTCAATGCGTATGTCTTCCTGGTTTTACTGACAAAACCTGTATCACAGGTAGTTATTTAACAGCATAACTGTCATTATATATATAATTGACCTCATATCTGTATTCAACATGCTTCTGTTTATGCCGTTGTTACATAAAAACCCATAACGAACTTCATTCTGCTATTTTACAAACAGACTTTAAAACATTTTGTGTCTAGTGAATGTTTGTATCAGGGTTTCCCCTGGGGCAATTATTTTTTTCGCCACCTCTTTCGCCAAAACAATATATTTTTCGCCACTTTATTATTTTTTTCGCCAAGTAACACAACATAAATATATTTTTCGTTTAAAATTTACCTTTTATCTACCCCCCCCCCCTTTCCCTTAAATAAGATGATTTTGCCTCATTGTTTCTATGACTATTCTCTCGAACTTTTTTTAGAGTCTACATTTACATGATTTAAATGAATAAACACTTAACATTTACTTTAATACAACAAATTTTCATTGTGTTTTAAACAAATTTTATAAAGAGGGGCCCACTATACTTTAATAATAAAGAAGATATAAGTCCTGGAACATAACAAAATTAATGGACATGTTTTGGTCATATAATACCAGTATAGTTCGATGGAAAGTTTCTTTAAACATGTTAAAAGAAAAATACTAAGGTGCTCTTTTATATTAAGACGTGGTTTTTATAACAAAACAACAGTTTTTATAAAATGAAATTGAGACCTCATTTCATGTGTAGTCATTACATTAAAGGGATACTCTCATTCGAGGGGTTGTTCCCAACCTATTGAATAGATTTCTTCATAACGACAGTTTTCTTTCCTTGACCATCGTAAATGAAAAAAGTTGAGACGTAAATCTATGTTTGAAACACGTGTGTCCCTCAAACGACTTTAACGTAGTCTCCCTAATCAATTACGTATATTAAAGTCAAAGGATAATTAAAGTTTTAAATCAGAGATTTTTCTTGATTTTTAACTTTTTTCGTCACAACATCTTTCTTTTCTGAACTATTTTTAAGAGGAGAGGAGAAATCAAAAGTTTGCTTCAAACACGTGCGTCGCAAAGTGATAAATAAATTCTGTATGTGACATTTAGTGGAAGCCATTTAACCATATCATTTTGTCAAACAATTCAATCAACACCTTTATTAATTATTCTTTCGTTGTCGATAGCTATACAATGCAATCAATTGATTATTGATTTTCTGTCAAAATCTTAATGAAGTCAAGGTAAATTCCGAGTATTGTCTGATCAGGTAAAGTTCGAGAAACTCGAAAGAAAGTAAATAAACAAGATGGAAGACAATAAATCGTTGTATATATTTTTATCACCAAATTCTTTTGCAAATGACGATTTTTTATCGCCACAATTATTATTTTTTCGCAAATTGCGAAAATGGCGACCGCCAGCAGAAAGCCTGGTTTATATATATATGGTCTACATACTTAGTTACATGTTAATGTGTTTATATGGAAGACGGATGAGCAAAGTATACATTGAGTAGGGATATTGAAACGCTTTTATAATTATTGGACATTTTTTTAGTCATAAAAGGTGTAAATGCTATGTTAGTTCCTGATTTAGACTCATACTCTTCTTATTATGTACTTTGGATTCATTTGGTATCAATTTCGTGGTTTGATGAAAACTTGCATTTTCGTGGAAATTTGATTTTTTAGGTTGGCCTATCTATGCATACAAAGACTTTATGAAATATGTAATTTGTGGAACTCTTTATTTTGTGGTTTAACTGTACCCCAGAAATCCACGAAAATGTGTATTCAGTGAATAATAATGAATTCAAAGTATGTGTTGGTTGTGTCTATGCATCTGGATATAATAATATAACTAGCAACACATGTAAATCACAAACTTCTGTTACAATTTAATGGGGTTTATGACGGCATTTTGAATTCGGATATTGCTTTGAATAGCATTACAACAAACACTGATTTCAAACAATTTTTTTTAACTTTGTTCTCTATTTGATGCATATCAGGTAATACATTAATCGTTTTCTTAAAGTTCATTGTGTTCAAAGAATAATTCATGATACCAACGTTTTGCACACAAAAAAGACCTTAAAATTCAATCTAAATTTCTTACCAATATACTATATTTGATCCAGCTCTGATTTTCATTTCAGATATTGACGAGTGCTTATCTAACCCATGTTATAATAACGCTACCTGTAATGATACGATCAACGATTTTGAATGCGTATGTCTTCCTGGTTTTACTGACAAAACCTGTAGCACAGGTAACTATAAAGCAGCATTACTGTCATAATATATATATTTGACCTCATATCTGTATTCAACATGCTTCTGGTTATGCCGTCGTTACATCAAAACCCATAACGAACTTCTTTCTGCTATTTTACAAACAGACTTGAAAACATTTTGTATCGAGTGAATTTTGTATATGTGGTCTATATACTTAGGCCGCGTTCACACCAAACGCCGTGTAGAGTAAACATGTTTACAATTAGTTTAGTGTAGTGTACACTGGTTTCACATTACATTTGTTCACATCTATACACCTTGTTTAGCTACCTGTACATAAGATTTGTTCCCACTTGTAAACTATATGTCATTTAAATGTTCATTACGTAGAACTGAATTCAAAATTTTTGGAAATTTTTTCTAGCGGTAAGGGAACAACCAATTGACTTCAAAAGGGGGGCGGAGGATGGGAATGGAAATATTCCGATCTCCAATTTGATAAAAAAAAAAAAAATGGTCATACAGATGATAAAAAAAAAATGTTCTGAATCAAGAGTGTCCCCATACATTATAGTGTTAAATATTGAAAAAAAAGTATTTGATAACCAGCATCGAAAAAAAAAGGAATTAAAACGTACGCGCGAAAAAAAATCTGACTCAGATAAAAAAAAATAACTCTCCCCCTTTTTTTTAAGTTAAGTGGTTGCTACTTTAAGAAAGCCATTTTTATAATTTGCAGTAGTTTGAATATACAAGAGAAGTCTCGATAACGCATTAGAAAACGTTAGCTGCAACAGCGTGCTTACAGCCGAAAAAAAAAGGATTGAGATATTAGGGATCACTACATTTTTATCTTTTCTGTTCGTTTTAAATGGAATTTCTTCTCCAAGGAGTATTTGGTAAAGAAATAGGGTAGCGTTTTTTTTATATTTATTTTACGTGTTATTTAATGGATCTGAGATACTAGACAAACATATCATTTACCTCACACTTGTTTTAGTCATGCATTTATTCGTGAATCGTTTGAGTAATGACCAGTGGCGAATATTTCTGTGTACGTCAAGTCAATTCGGGAAGACCTTTTCAAATGAATTAGGCAACGATTATTTACTTCATTTTTTGTGGAGGGGGAGGGGGGGCGTGAGCTATTGATTTTTTTCAGGACAAATGTTGGCGACAAGTCGAAATCAATTTTAGCATTATATATAGTGGCAGATGAGGGTGAAACAAACAATCTTTTTTCAGGGCCAAAAACTCGAAACTTTTTTAGTTTCCAAAACAAAATCCATAGCTCACCACCCCACCCCCCTTGCCTTTATGTTTTATACTCAACTATAATAGCCCCCCCCCTCCCCCGAAAATCAATTGGTTGCTGCCTTATGGGTTTGGCAATGATGCTGCTTTGAGTCTTGATTAGGGATTAATAAAGTACGTTAATTTTTTTTAACAAAAAAAAATCTGTAAAAATTTAAACAACTTATAATTATCAAAAATATCAATTTTACTCAAAAATAGTTTCCTCCTTAAATATATACACGATAAAACTAATGTCCTAAATGCCTAGTTTTGTGTACACTTAACCTACACAAGGCCTACATTGACTATCGACTGTGTGTAGGTAAAACATGATTTAAACTACATGTAAACATTGAGTTTTATCAATGGGAACGCAATTGTGCTTAGTTTACGTTTGAGTTACACTAACACAACACCAAATTTAGGTCAATGTGAACACGGCCTTAGTTACATATTAATGTGTTTATATGGAAGATGGATGGGTATAATCATTGGACATTTTTTTAGTCATAAAAGGTGTAATGCTATGTTCCTGATTTAGACTCATACTCTTCTTATTATGTACTTTGGATTCATTTATTGTGGTTGGTATCAATTTTCGAGGTTTGAGGAAAACTTTCAATTCGTTAGAATTTGATTTCGTAGTCTATGCATCTGGGTAAAATAATATAACTAGCAACACATGTAAATCACAAACTTCTGTGCCAATTTAATGAGGTTTATGACGGCATTTTAAATCCGGATATTGCTTTGAATAGCATTCCAACAAACAATGATTTCCAACATTTTTTTTTAACATTGTTCTCTCTTTGATGCATATCAGGTAATACATTAATCGTTGTCTTAATGTTCCTTGTTTTCAAAGAATAATTCATGATACCAACGTTTTGCACATAAAAGACCTTTAAATAACATCTAAATTTCTTACTTCTACACTATCTTTGATCTAGCTCTGATTTTCATTACAGATATTGATGAGTGCTTATCTAACCCATGTTATAATAACGCCACCTGTAATGATACGATCAACAATTTTTAATGCGTATGTCTTCCTGGATTTACTGACAAAACATGTAGCAAAGGTAGCTATAAAGTATTTATAGTTGTTGCACTTTTAGTAATAATCATGTTGGTATTTAATTTGGAGTCATACTCTTCTCATCAATGTTTAAATGATTCGTGTTACTATGGAATGATGTATCAAGTTGATAAGTAACGGTTGCCTCTGTTAAATCTGCAATCAGCATGAACGAATAATTCATGATACCAACGTATTGCGAAATAAAGCCCTTTAAGTACCATTAATGTTTCTTACTAATATACTTTATTTGATCTTGAATTATTTTGGAAATAATTGCGAAAACAGTAAGTTATATTAAAAAAAAAACACGCTAACAAGATAACAAAACAAATGATACATAAACCAATTTAGTTTTTTTCAGATGAAAGCAGAAAGGAAACAAATAATTGGTTTGTTATTTCGCACCGATAGTTCCTCGATTCACTTGTATACTAACATTACATGATACAAGAATGGAATGCAAGAGATCAGTATTCAACATACATTTTGACCATTTATCAGAATGTACTCCCTTATAATACTGTCAACACATTACAGTTTGTTATTCCTCTATACTGTAATTTAAATTCTTTTTTAATAAGTTTTGACAATGCAATATCTTAACGAAATATCGGTTCTTCAGACTTGACATTGTGTTTTTGATTAATATGAAAGAGCTGATTTATGGAAAATTGTTTTTTAATTGTTTTATGATAATGTAATATTTGATTGCAGATACTAACGAGTGTGAATCAAATCCATGTGAAAATGGAGGTAGCTGTATTGATAAAGTAAACAGTTACACTTGTGATTGTGTGCCAGGCTATTCCGGAAATAACTGCGAAAACAGTAAGTTGTATTTAAAAAACAAACACGCTAACTAGTTAACAAAACAAATGATACATAAACCAATTTAGTTTTTTTCACATGAAAGCAGAAATGAAACAATTAATTGGTTTGTTACTTCGCACCGATAGTTACTCGTATCACTTGTATATTAAAAAGTCATTAGATGATATGAGAATGGAAAGCAAGAGATCAATATTCAATATACATTTTGACCATTTATCAGAAAGGACTCTCTGATGATATGTTTCAACACATTACACTTTGTTATTCTTCTATACTGTGATTTAAGTACTTTTAAAAAACTTTTGACAATGCAATGTCTTAAAAAAATATCGGTACTTCAGACTTCACATTGTTTTTTTTAATTAATGTGATACATGTAGAGCTGATTTATGAAAAACTGTCTGTCAGCTATTTTATGAGAATGTAATATTTGATTGCAGATACTAACGAGTGTGAATCAAATCCATGTGAAAATGGAGGTAGCTGTATTGATAAAGTAAACAGTTACACTTGTGATTGTGTGCCAGGCTATTCCGGAAATAATTGCGAAAACAGTAAGTTGTATTTAAAAAACAAACACGCTAACTAGTTAACAAAACAAATGATACATAAACCAATTTAGTTTTTTTCACATGAAAGCAGAAATGAAACAATTAATTGGTTTGTTACTTCGCACCGATAGTTACTCGTATCACTTGTATATTAAAAAGTCATTAGATGATATGAGAATGGAAAGCAAGAGATCAATATTCAATATACATTTTGACCATTTATCAGAAAGGACTCTCTAATGATATGTTTCAACACATTACACTTTGTTATTCTTCTATACTGTGATTTAAGTACTTTTAAAAAACTTTTGACAATGCAATGTCTTAAAAAAAATATCGGTACTTCAGACTTCACATTGTTTTTTTAATTAATGTGATACATGTAGAGCTGATTTATGAAAAACTGTCTGTCAGCTATTTTATGAAAATGGAATATTTGATTGCAGATACTAACGAGTGTGAATCAAATCCATGTGAAAATGGAGGTAGCTGTATTGATAAAGTAAACAGTTACACTTGTGATTGTGTGCCAGGCTATTCCGGAAATAATTGCGAAAACAGTAAGTTGTATCTAAAAAACAAACACGCTAACTAGTTAACAAAACAAATGATACATAAACCAATTTAGTTTTTTTCACATGAAAGCAGAAATGAAACAATTAATTGGTTTGTTACTTCGCACCGATAGTTACTCGTATCACTTGTATATTAAAAAGTCATTAGATGATATGAGAATGGAAAGCAAGAGATCAATATTCAATATACATTTTGACCATTTATCAGAAAGGACTCTCTAATGATATGTTTCAACACATTACACTTTGTTATTCTTCTATACTGTGATTTAAGTACTTTTAAAAAACTTTTGACAATGCAATGTCTTAAAAAAATATCGGTACTTCAGACTTCACATTGTTTTTTTTTAATTAATGTGATACATTTAGAGCTGATTTATGTTGTAAGTTGTATTTAAAAACTGTCTGTCAGCTATTTTATTAGAGTGTAATATTTGATTGTAGATACTAACGAGTGTGAATCCAATCCATGTGAAAATGGAGGTAGCTGTAATGATAAAGTAAATAGTTACACTTGTGATTGTTTGCCAGGCTATTCTGGAAGTAATTGCGAAAACAGTAAGTTGTATTTAAAAAAAAGCAGTTAACAAGATAACAAAACAAATGATACATAAACCAATTTAGTTTTTTTCAGATGAAAGCAGAAAGGAAACAAATAATTGGTTTGTTATTTCGCACCGATAGTTCCTCGATTCATTTGTATACTAACATTACATGATACAAGAATGGAATGCAAGAGATCAGTATTCAACATACATTTTGACCATTTATCAGAATGGACTCCCTTATAATACTGTTCAACACATTACAGTTTGTTATTCCTCTATACTGTAATTTAAATTCTTTTTTAATAAGTTTTGACAATGCAATATCTTAACGAAATATCGGTTCTTCAGACTTGACATTGTGTTTTTGATTAATATGAAAGAGCTGATTTATGGAAAATTGTTTTTTAATTGTTTTATGATAATGTAATATTTGATTGCAGATACTAACGAGTGTGAATCAAATCCATGTGAAAATGGAGGTAGCTGTATTGATAAAGTAAGCAGTTACACTTGTGATTGTGTGCCAGGCTATTCCGGAAATAATTGCGAAAACAGTAAGTTGTATTAAAAAAACAAACACGCTAACTAGTTAACAAAACAAATGATACATGTTGTGCCCATATATGCCTTCAAAATGATTCTGTGCACGCTGTTGTTTCATAAAAACCTATAACAAACTTACGTCTGCTATTTTATAAACAGCCCAAAACATTTTGGTATCGATTGAATATTTGGATTCATGGTGTCTATACATTTGTTTGCATGTAAATATGTTGATATATAAGATCAATGATCAAAGTATACATTGAGGTAGTCTACTGAAACGCCTTTATAATAGTTGTACTTATTTTAAGAATATGCACAGGTGTAAATGACATGATGTTAGTTCCTGATTGGAAGTCATACTCTTCTCATCAGTGTTTTAATGTTTCATTTTGTTATTAAGTTAAAAATGAGTTTGATAAGTAACCTCTGCCTCTGTTTACAGTGACAAATGATAAAGCATTGGTCAATGTCAATTTGCAACCAGCATGAACGATATGTAACATTTAAAAAAAAACTTTTTGGTCTTTAATTTGACTAAACCTATCAACGTTTTGCTGTTCATTATATATCCAATTTGAAAAAATGCACCCTGTATCGATACGAAATAAATGTTTGTTTTGATTGTGTCTTTGTATCGAGAAATAATGATATAATTTCAACACATGTACAGTACAAATGATCGTGCCAATTTGATAAGGTTACTTTCGGATATTGATTTGAGTAGCATTCTAACAGAACACTGATTTCAAACTTGTGTTTAATTTCGTTCTCTATTTGATGTAAGTGACGTATTACATAAATCGTTGTCTACAAGTTCCTTGTTTTCCTAGAATAATTCATGATACCAACGTATTTCTAAATAAAGACCTTCAAATACCATCAGTGTTTCTTACTAATATACTATATTTCATCTAGCTCTGATTTTCATTTCAGATATTGACGAGTGCTTATCTAACCCATGTTATAATAACGCTACCTGTAATGATACGATCAACGATTTTCAATGCGTATGTCTTCCTGGTTTTACTGACAAAAGCTGTTCCACAGGTAACTATTAAGCAGCATTACTGTCATTACATAAATATCGTGCCTAACATCATACAACAACAAATCTGTTAAGGTTGCTGGTTTCTAAAAAAAACTTATAACGACCTTCTTGCTACAATTTTAACACTGCCCTACATACTTTGCACCGATTAACTTTTCATTGTGTTGGTTTTTTTTAACTATATATTTGTTTTCATGTTGATATGTTCATATGGGAGACAAGTGGTTTAAGAACATTTTGAGTAGGTCTATTGATACGCTTTTATGATTGGTCGTTTTTTTTGGGGGACATACTTGAATTATACTCTTCTTATCATTCTTTTAATAAAAAAAAAACTTTAATATTAAATAATTATGAACTTTATAAGAAACGTCTGCCTCTGATTAAATTTGATAAAAACAGAGCATATTAGGTAAATGTTGATCAGCAATCAGCATGAACAATATTTACCATTTTAATTGATATGCGTTTGGATTTTCAAATTAACTTGGTATTTTTTTCTGTAATTTGACTAAATCTATCGACGAATTGTTGTCCCATCACATGCTCTAATTGACAAAATAAAACCTGTGTCGATAAAAAAATATATGTTAAAAGGTCTGTGCATCTTGCTATTAAAACACAATTTGCAACACAAATAGTCCTTAAACGACCGTGCTCAATTAATATGATTTGTTTGCATATTAGATTCGGATATTGATAGAAAAATAATTCCAACACAATACCGTGTTTCCCACTAGTTTTTAATTGGTTTCTTATTTTATTGATGTGAGGTTGTAAATAGTTTGTTGCAAATAGGTTCCTTGTTTTCAAAGAATAATTCATGAATCCAACGTAATCCGAGATAGAGGCTTTAAAAAATAACACCTTTTCTAACGTATGTACTATATCAAATAAGTCTCACTCTGAAATTCATTGCATATATTGATGAGTGTTTATCTATCCTTGTTATAACTACACTACCTTTAATGACACGATCAACGACTATCCATTTTGTCTTTTTTTTAATTTTTTTATCATAACATGCATAATACGAGAGTATAGTTATAGAAAGAAAAAAAATAGCTTCTCATGCACTAACACTTTCTCTCAATACTAACACACAGTCACTGCAAACGTATTATTAGTAAGCATGCAAGTCTATATAAAGTGAAAATCAAATATCAATATCATTTTGTTTATCATGTTATATAAAAAAAAATGTTATTGACTGTTTATCTGCAGTTAACAAACTACATCGAAAGAACTTTTATCGATTGAAAATTTGAGGGAGGGTCAAGGTAAAACTGTGGATCTATTGAAAGATGTTAAAGTTTCATGCACATGTATTTATATATGAATAGTTGTAAATGTCGTGTAAAGTTCTTAGTTCGAATTTGGCGCCTCTATTCATTATCAAAATGTATACTTTTAAACATGTCATCATTTCATGTACGTTGGAATGAATGTCACTAACCAAGTGCAATCAAAATCTTATTTATAATATTTTATAAATGCGTTTGTAGTTTTCGATCAATCATATGTCTGTCTTTTTTTTGCAATTACAAATATTTGTTCCAGATATAAACGAGTGTGCCTCTAAACCATGTCAAAATGGAGGTAACTGCACAGATGGGGTCAATTATTACACTTGTGTTTGTGGCACAGGGTTTTCTGGAAAGAATTGTGAAACGAGTAGGTTCCTTTGTTTTTAGATAACAAACGAGGAAAAGATTGTCATAAAATTTATGTCCTATATTATTTTTTTCTTTTCAATGTACAGGGAACCAAGAACAAATATATTAATCTGTTATGTCGAGCACAAAGTTTCCTCCTTAATTTCTCAACTTTTGTTCAATAATGGAAGAAAACAATTTCAGAGATGCAACTAATAAAAGTCATATTCATAGTCTCATAATGTGAAGAGTTTTTCTCATTACATATGTGAACACGTATATCTATCGAATATTGTTAAACGTGTCATCATTTCATTTTGGTTTTAATTGATGGCATTAACCGAATGCAATCATGATTTTAACAGTTAGCATATATATATATAGCGATCTATATCAAATAGAATATGGTTTTCATCAAATATAGGTCTATCTAATTTACGAATGCAATACTAACTTCCAGATATTAACGAGTGTGCCTCCAACCCATGTGAAAATGGAGGTAATTGTACAGATCAAGACAATAATTACTCTTGTGATTGTGTCACAGGGTATTCTGGAAAGAATTGTGAAACGAGTAAGTTATTTTGTTTTCTAAATTTGAAACGGGGAAAAGATAATGATAAAATAAATCGACTTTATTTTTTTTTTCGTCAATGTGCAGGGAACCAGTCACAATTGTATTAAAAAGATAATCTTTTATTTAGCGCAAATATTTGTTTTTCCGTTTCAATCCTACACTGTATTTGATTCATTCAAGAATAACATGTATATACAATGTATACATGTGTTACATTGGATAGCGTTTCAAATATCAATTCAAGCAATATACTGGTTTTTCTCGAACTAGCTTGTGGTTCCGTTCTTTATCTTTTATGTATCAAATTAAACAATAACTTGTTTAGATAAACAAGTTATTGTTTAACTTAATTCAATTGATGAGAACAAAAGATATTCAGGATGTTATTGAATAATACAAATCGCCTTTACTTATATTTTAGAGTTATAAATCTTGCTTTGTGCTCATTACAGATATGGATGATTACTTGCCTAACCCCTGTGAAAATGATGCAACCTGTTTTGTTAAGGTCAACGTTTTCCAATGTCTATGTCTTCCTGGATTTACAGACAAAAACTGTAGCACAGATAACTCTTAAGCAGCCATCTCTTATTAACAAGTAGCATGCGTCATATTTCAATAACAAAATTAATTGTTTTTATTATGTAATTTCATATTTATTTTTAGAGACCTAATCATATCCAGTATGCCATTGAATTACAACAATTGCCTTAACTTATATTCTAGAGTCAATAAATTTTGCCTTGGTGTTCATTGCAGATATGAATGATTGCTTACCTAACCCATGTGAACATGACGGAACCTGTATTGATCTGGTCAATGATTTTATATGCATGTGTCCACCTGGATTTACTGACAAAAACTGTAGGATAGGTACATTTGTAACTCTTATGAAGCTGTACTCTTATAAGGAAGTTTCATTCCTCATATCTTCATACAGAAAATAGTTTATATGTTTATTTCGAAAACATCTTTTTTGGCTGTCTTACCTAACATGCCTAACGATATAAATTGTTTCTAATCAAAATGGTATCTTTCCTGCTTATAAAACTCATAACAAAACTTTTTTTCAACTTTGTTTTTTATATTCAAATTTCACTTTATGTATCCACCCCGTATAACCCCGATACAGATGAATCCTGACGTTGACGCGTTCGAATCGAACACACACACCGTGTACAACTGAGTTCAGACAGTGAAAAATTATTACTTTAAAAAAAAATACAATAGCTATTCTTCGGTTGTTTGGCTCCAATAAATTTTTTGTCATAATACTCATCAGTTACTACCAGGTTTTTTTTTAAATTTGTGACATTTCTATAGACAAAACTTAAAAAATGCACGACAATATCGATGATAAAAGCTTGCTTGGTATTTTAAAATAATCAAAACTTAATCAACCTTTCTTGTGCCTCATAGTTTTAAAACATACATTATTGAAAATTCCATAGTACAAATTAACAATTGATGACCTGCTGTTGTTTTTTCTATGGTCGGGTTGTTGTCTCATTGACACATTCCCCATTTCCATTCTCAATTTTAAACTTATAAAGATCTTAGGTTTATGCGGTATCTAGAGACAAAAAAAGTTTACGTTTTAAAGTGTCTTTATTTCATGTTATGCACGCTTCGTTGTCATTACACCTTTTTATACTGTACGCTTCGTCTCGACAATATTGCGTTGATCAACGAAATTTGAATATATTAAATTATGCTTTGATATGATTTAAACCGATATACATGCTCAAAAAAATTATTTACCACTATTACATGCAGACAGCTACCCATGATATCCGTTTTATTGTCGAAACACTCTAGGAGGTAATTTGTATATGTAAAAACAAACCTTTGGGTATGAAAGTGAAAATTGGTAGGAAAATACAATAACTCGACAGATGCAAATTAAATATTGCTGAACACAAAGATACACACGTTCGATTTCTAATCTGATAGCATTGTTTAAAAGGGTTTAGCGTACGACATTCAATGTATGCCTATGGATCGGGTTGGATGCCCGCTAACATGTTTAATCCCGCCATATTCTGTGTGTGACTCTACGAAGCCAGGAGCGTGTAATTCAGTGGTTATATATATAGTTTGTTCACTATTTTGTGCATACATTATGCCGTTAGTTTTGCTCGTTTGAATTGTTTTACATTTGTCATTTCGGTGCATGTGTTTATAAATTGACTATTTGGTATGGGCTTTGCCCATTGTTGAAGCCCGTGCGGTGACTTGTAGTTGTTTTCGTTTATGTCGTTTGGTCTCTTGTGGAGAGTTGTGTCAATGCCACATCTTCTTTTTTTATATAGACAGCAATAAAAAAACAATCAATGGATTATAGGCTTTTGATCTGAATCTCAGAGGCGGGTCCAAGGGGCTTGGATTACAATATAGTTACTTTAAGGTTTAAGAATATGTGTATGCAATGAACAAGTAACTTATAGCCATCGTTAATAATCAATACAGTTTCTTTAATGTCGAGATATGAAGATGAAGAGATAATTCATAATATTAATTTAAACATATTTCTTTATAGTGGATTGGGAACCAAGTGTTGCAACTTATATTAATCCCTTTCCACTAAGCGGGTGTGGGTGCTACCTTGTAGCGTCATTAGTCTGCTCTTTTTTTTTCAAATAAACAAGGGTGTCTCTAACGTGCAAGAGATTTGACTCACTCTATTCACGGATCAGCAATTTATCGTCCCCTTCCGACGGACTATCAACGTTATATTAACTTGTTTGCTTTCTTCGATTATGTTTTTTTTGTTTGTTTTTAAGGTATAAAGATTATTCTTAATTTCTTCGAACATTACAGTCTTTCTACTTTGGTTCCAAAATCTAACTGATTGGTCATTCTGGTCACTATAAGCACCTTTAAGTCTATGTAATATGCCACCCATATGTATTTCATTGAAATGTTGACTTATTTAGGAGAAGACCAAAGGGACCATGTTTGTATACCCCAGTTACCCTTGGCGTCATCGGCAAATAATGCGGTTGAGCAAATCATCAATTATCTACCTAATCTGCCTTGTTTTTTATTTCATGTCATAAAAAATGAAACGTTTCAAAAACAATGAAAAATGGTACTGAACAATTTCTGAACCCCTTTATTAGTTACCGACACGCGTACGTAATGGCTGATTGTTGGTTGCTTAACGATCAGTTGCACATATTTCATGCATGTTCAGGATAAGCACAAAGTAGTAACAAATACTACATGTAGGTCCTTCAAGGGGTTTCTCCGGATTTAAGTCAGTTAAGTTTCGACTGCCACTGGATAAAATGAGGCCACTGAATAAGGACACAAATGTTGCCTTGCTACAGGCCATTTATTGAACCCTCATCAAGTTTTTGCAAGGGTTTTCACAGTGTAGTTATCGTGGTGCTCTCTCTTCATGAGCCCATTTGATCTTACATTCCCATTCAGACTGGACGTGTCTGCGTACTTTTACATCCCACACAGTTAAACGAGTGACCAACTTTGGCCAGTTTTTACTGCCGGTTGGAAAAGACCAAAATGATCATATCGACTAGTTTATTTCCCAGTCATCCTTTACCAAATTCTTTCAGGGATAAAACAAAAAATTGGCTGCAATGTAGAAAGTTTTGCTGTACCTCATCACTTAACATGATTATAATATATGCACACTTATGAGAACTCATACGATCGTACATGTACATCATCTCGATACTATTTACATATAATATTTGAAATTGCACAAGTTCATGCATATTATTACGTCTTTACCTAAATCCGTTGGATATAATACTAATTGATACTTTAGTTAAATGATTTACCTCTTAGTTGAAATTCGCTTGAGATAACTATCAGTTACTACAATTACTATTATATCGTCGATATTTTATGTAAATGGTTTTTGTGCCTTTCACCGACATTTTGAATTAGGCCAATTGCAACTGTGCCGGTTTTTTTTATCATGTTTTGCTGTTACACCAGTGTTCCAGGTTAAGGAGATACTTGGGGGCTCATATGTTTAATCCCGTAGCATTTTTTTCAGTCCAACGTCAGGTACCTGTAGTACATTGGTTATATAGGTCTGCTATCTTTTTTTCTTTATTACTAATTCATAAGTTATAAACACATAACAGTAAGTTTTATCGTTTTAAATCGGAGCCTTTTATAGTCGACTATACGGTATCGGTGTTCCTCATTGCTGAATGTTGTACTATTATGATTGCTTTATACACCCACTTCACTTAACTTTGGTGGACATATGTCTCACTAGCCATCAACCATATCTACAAAGTTTTATATGTAAAAATAAAACAGTCAGTTGAATTGCCATCTAAGGCATTCGGCAAACTAAGTTCAAAGAGCTCCTATCATTTGCTTCCATCTGAACGAATTTGGACCAATATCGGAACTTGAAAGAGCCTCAAATTATAAAAAGTTTTATGGGCGTTACTGTACTTGTGAAACTTTATTTCCTCTTGAATACATTTATTAACAGTTTATTTCATCTGGAATAACGTTGAAAGTGCCAATTTTCAATAGAAATATTCCTATCAGATTACGCTGGTTAAGCATTACAATTTTGGCTTTTGGTGACTGATATTTTATGTTGAACTTCTTTGAATAAGTTAACAGATAAAATTCAACCATAACATATATACAGAAAAAGAAGCGCCGATGCCATCTTAAATACCTTAATAAGAAAGTGATGTGTGACGGTTTTTGTCAACGAACTGTACAGTGATTATTCATTAGCGCACAACGAACTCGACACATTTGGTGGAACGAACAATACAGTAAAAGAAAACTTATTAAGTATGATATTGCGTTCCTTCTTTGTTCTAGAAAACATTTGAAGGCACGTAGTAATTCAACGTATAGTTATTTATTATTGATTAAGGTTCAAATACACAGTAATGTACACACGGAAAGATATTCAGCATTGTTGATCTCATAAAACGTATGAAATTGCACCATGTCTGTGCGTTTTTCATCTATCAGTTTTATTAAACGTTCTATGCAATATTTTAAAATGACATCAACTGTATAATTGAATAAATAAACTAACATGTACATTGACATATTTTTATAAACTCAAATAAGTTCTAGAGAGGCATTCCAAATTGTTGTCATCCTATAAGTTGTCCTGATTATCGCTTGGAACGCGTCAACGTCCGGATTCATTTTAATCAGGGTTATACGGGGTGATATCGATGAAATACAAAGTTAAACTTGAATTTCTGTGATTTACGATTTTCAATGCGTCAGTGTTCCTGTAATAACTTTTAAGCAGCTAAAAAAAAGAGTAGAGGTAAATGTGAATTAAATATTGCATTGGGATGTTGTTTGTAATATCAATAAAAAAAAATAGGTTCAAACTAGTTTAAATTTCTGTTTTCATGTTTTTTTTTTATGTAACGAATTAAACATTTTATTGTCTACAGGTGTCCTATTTTTCTAGATTATTTAAAGGACTTAAACATATTGAAGGAGGGACGAAAGATAGCAAAGGGACAGTCAAACTCATAAATCTAAAACAAACTGACAACGCCATGGCTAAAAAAGATGGAAAAAAACCCAGAAAAACAATAGTAAACATGACACAACATAGAAACTAAAGAATAAACAACACGAACCCCAACAAAAACTAGGAGTGATCTCAGGTGCTCCGGACGGGTAAGCAGATCCTGCTCCACATGTGGCACCCGTCGTGTTGCTTATGTGATTACAAATCCGGTAAATAGTCTAATTCGGTAGGTCACATTCATGAAAGGGAAGGGGATTGTAGTTACGACGTAAGGAACATATCCGATATCATTTGTGAAACGGTTATTCCATAACGGTCAACCAACTCGTGATGGCGTCCGTAAAATTTACGAAGGGATGATTTCAACTTCACCATTTGGAACTCTTGGTTTAATAGCTTCCTTGTGAGCAGCAACCCTTTATAAAAAAAATCATGATAGGAAATGCAAGCACGGGAATATCGTATCAATTGGGAGATATATACCCCGTATGCAGGTGCTGCTGGAATGTTGCTACTTAGAAATGGAAAGTTCACAATTGGAAAGCTGAAATCATCTCTTTTGTCGTAAAGTTTTGTTTTCAACCGACCCTCATTGTCAATTTCTAGATGTTAGTCAAGATATGAAGCCGACTTAACTGTATCTGTAGTATCCTTTATCTCTAGTTCGATGGAATAGATACGTTCTACATGGTCACCAAATTTTGAATTGTTAAGTGAAAGAACATCATCTATATAGCGGAACGTAGAGTTAAAGGATATTGCTAACGTCTTATCTTTTTTCATAAGAAGTTCCTGCATGAAGTCAGCCTCATAATAATAAAGAAACAAGTCGGCAAGTAGAGGGGCACAGTTTGTTCCCATTGGAATGCCGACAGTATGTTGAAAAACACGTCCTCCGAACGTAACAAATATGTTGTCAATCAAGAAATCAAGCATCTTGATAATATCAGTTTCAGAGAATTTTTTGTTTGAATCAGAGTGATTCTTTACAAAGTAGGATTTATCCCTCCCTAAGACAAGATACTTGTATCGACGTTGGCCATTCTTGAAGATGCTATTGAATTACAACCTTTGTTTTCACTGTTCTACTAGAATTAATAATTCTGACGTTATTGTTCATTTTAGATATCGATAACTGCTTATCTAGTCCCTGTCAACATAATGCAACCTGTATTGATCGAGTCAATGATTTTCAATGCATATGTCCTCCTGGATTTACGGACCAAAATTGTAGCACAGGTAACTCTTAAGCAGCTTAACTGAATCAAATCAACTGTTATTTTTCATATTTCTCAAAATATTACTTGTTTACAAATGTTATTCATTAAGCACCTGTATAGACTCTCATGGTTAAATTGCTCAACTGTCTAACAATACCGTGTATTAATTGAAAATCCGTGTTAAAGTGATCCAATTATATTGTCCATGTTTATATAATTATATAGAAGACGAATAGTCAAATTCAGATCATAACTTTAAACTGAAACTAGTTTATGCTGTTTGTTCATGTATTGGAATATAAATGCTTGAACGATATGTACAATTTGGAAATTAGTATGGCGTTCCTTATCACTGAACTAGTATATATTTGTTTAGGGGTCAGTTGAAGGACGCCTCCGGATGCGGGAATTTCTCGCTACATTGAAGACCTGTTGGTGACCTTCTGCTGTTGTTTTTTCTATGGTCGGGTTGTTGTCTCTTTGGCACATTCCCCATTTCCATTCTCAATTTTATTGAAATTACAAATACAAATTACAAATAGATTATTTTTAAATGTTGATTTAGATCTATTTAATAGAAAAAAAAGGTGAACAAGATGCTGCTGAATTACAACAATCGCTCTTCCTTATACACCATAGTTAATAAGCATTGCGTTCATTTTAGATATCAATGATTGCTTTTATAACCCATGTGCACATGGCGGAACCTGTAATGATCTAGTCAATGATTTTCAATGCATATGTCCTCCTGGATATACTGACAAAAACTGTACTATAGGTAACTCTTTTGCAGCTTCACTAAAATTTATAAACAAGCATGCCTCATATCTTGTTCCAGAGAATCTCTTATTGATATTATTATTCCCCACGCACATTGATTGACTTTCTAAAGTCAGTTTATAAACTACATGAAAAGACCGTGTATTTATTAAAGATCCGTGTTGATATGAATTTTATGTTGTTTCAGGAAACATGTTTATATAGACGAGAAATTGTCAAATACAGATCGAAAAGCTCTCATGAAACGTTATTATGCTGTTTGCTACTATATTTGGATATAAATTGAGAAAAAAACATTACATGTAAATTCCTGAATCTGAATTATGTGCTTTCAACATTGGCCATTTTTGTTTAGCTTAAAAATGTTTTAGGATATTTAGTTCAATAGCTTTTGATATAAAGAAAAATGTTTAACAACTTGTTTGTATTACCGTTCTCTGGTTAATTTATCTTACCAAATGAAAAATAAATTGTCTAAAGGTGTTTGTTGTCATAGGAGACTAGATATAATTATTAAAAAAATTAAAGTTGAACACTTTGCAATTGATTAAACAACCTTTCTACATTATATACTATAGCTGATAAATCTAGTGTTCATTTCAGATATCAATGATTGCTTTCCTAACCCATGTGAACATTGCGGAACCTGTAATGATCTGGTTAATGATTTTCAATGCATATGTCCTCCTGGATTTACTGACAAAAACTGTAGCACAGGTAACTCTCACGCAGCTTCACTGAAACAAATAAACTATTATTTCTCATATTTGAATATCAAAACATTACTTGTTGAACTTCATTATTCATGACACACATTGTATTGACATCGTATTTTAGATGATGGACTTCTTCAAAATAATGTGTATTGATTTAATATAAGTGTTTCAGATATTTATAGCTACTTGTATCTATTTTTCCTGGTTATATGTTCATATAGAGCACGAATTGTCAAATACACAACGTAAAGTTATATTGAAACAAGTTTATGTTTCTTGCTCATGTATTAGAATACAAAAGCGTGCTGCAAATCACATGCATATTCGATAATTTGAATTATGCGCTTCTTATCATTGGCCATTGCAGTTGGTGTATGAAGTGCTTTTAGATATTCATGATATTTGGATACAAATCCAACATCTATTTACAAAAAAAACGTTTTTAGAACTAGTTTGTAGTACAGTTCTCTGTTCTTTTCACATAAATAAATAACTAACATATCACGTAGACGACTGCATGTCAAATACAGAAGGAAAAGTTACCCTGAAACCTGAAACGAGTGCATGCTTCTTACCCATGATCTGAAAAAATAAATATGTTCAAATAGACGACTAAATGTCAAAGACAGAAAAAAAAAGTTACCTACAACGATGTTATCAAACTTATACTTCATGCTCATGTTTTGAAATAATCTTTTTTTAAATTACATTTTATGCCTAACAGTGAACTGTGTGCTTTTCACCAATGGCAATTGATTTTTGTTTTATACATGTTATATAGTGCTTTAAGAAATAGGTATCCAATAGCTTTCTAACAATAAACTTTTTTCAACTTTTCTTGTTACAATTACCGCTCCCATTTTGATTAATCAGTCAAATCAATACATCAGTTGTCTACCAGTGTTTATTGACCTAGCTTAATTTAAAAACACAAGAAATGTGAACACGATGCTACTAAATTACAACTATTGCTCTACCTAAAAAACAATAGTTAACAGTCTTGCTTTGGCTTTGATTTCAGATATCGATGAATGTTTATCTAACCCATGTGAACATGACGGAACCTGCATTGATCTGGTCAATGATATAATATGCATTTGTCCTCCTGGATTTACTGGAAAAAACTGTAGCGCAAGTAACTAACTCTTAAGCAGCTTTACTGACACAAATCACTTTCTAGATCATTTCACGGCTATTTAATTTTGCAATTTTCTAATTTACTTGGTGTAATTTATTAAGGAAAGATTCAAATTAGACATATTCGCGAGGATTTATATTCGCGAGGATTTATATTCGCGCTATTTTTCTAATCGCAAAAGTCGCGAAATTAAGTTAGTTTACAGAATCATTTCTTATTTGCCTTTTAATAATAATACTTGTTGAAATGCTTATTCCTAAAACACCTTGATTGGCTTTCTTACTTCAGTTGCCAAACTGCCTTAAAAGATCGTGTTTTAATAGAAAATCCATGTTTGAGTGATCTATATATTTTATTCTTAGTAATAGTAATATGTTCATATTGCCAACATAATGTCAACTACGGGTAAAGAATTAACCCTGAAACGCGTTTATGCCTTTTGCTAATTTTTTGGAAAATAAATTTGTGAAAATTACATGTAATTCCTAAAAGTGAACTCTTGCTCATGTATTGGAATATACATTAGTGAATATAACAAGTAGATTCCTGAATTTGAATAAAGTGCACCTCACCTTTTGCCATTTAATTTAACTTACAAAGTGCTTTATGAGATTGAGTCCAATAGCTTTCTATCGAAAAACTGTCTTACAACTAGTTCTGCATTTGATTTAATCTTACCAAATAGAATAACATAGTTGTTAACAGGTGTTTGTTGTCCACGATCTATTTATAAAACAAATAAAACAATTGTTCTACTTTATTCACTAAAGTTAACAATATTGCTTTTGCGTTCATTTCAGATATCAATGATTGCTTTCCTAACCCATGTGAACATGGCGGAACCTGTAATGATCTATCCAATGATTTTCAATGTACATGTCCTCCTGTAGCAGAGGTAACCTTTGTGCAACTTTAATAAAATTAAGACACTAGCAAGCCTCATATCTGCATCCAAAGTATTACTTTTTGATATTGTTATTCAATAACATTCATAGGCATCTGACGTCAGTTTATAAACTGCATGTAAAACCTTGTATTGATTAAATACCAGTGTGTATATGGTGCAGAAAATGCTTACCTTTCCGGAGAACCTGATTTCCCTCCCGGTTTTTAGCGGAGTTTGTGTAGTTTCTTATGCATTCTTTATAACTGTTGATGTAAATGTCCTTTGGTTTTGTGAGTTTTTGTTTACTCCTTGGTTTTAATTGTTATTGTTTATTTATATTGTTTCTGGAAGCAAGTTCATATAGACTAGAAATTATCAAATACAGTTCAAGAAGCTCGTTTGTGCTTCTTGCTTATGTATTGAAATATAGGTTGAAGAAAATCACATGTAAATTCCAGAATGTGAATGAAGTGCTTCTCACCATTGGCTATTTATTTGGCTACAAAGAGCTTTAGGCTGTTGAGTTGGATAGCTTTTATCGACAAAAAATGTTTAACAACAAGTTGGCTGTTTGATTTATCCAAAGAAAAAACTAATGGTCTAAAGGTGGTTGTTGTCATAGAACATTAAATCTATTTATAAAACAAATAAAAGTTAAACACGATGCCACTGAATTTAAACAACCGTTCTACTTGGTATACTATGATTATAGCTACTACGTCTTGCTTTTGCATTCATTTCAGATATCAATGATTGCTTTCCTAACCCATGTGAACAGTGCGGAACCTGTAATGATCTGGTCAATGATTTTCAATGCATATGTCCTCCTGGATTTACAGACAAAAACTGTAGCTCAGGTAACACTAAAACACTAAACTCTTAAGCTGCTTTACTGTTACAAATATACTATCATAACTCATATTTACATTCCAAAATACATTTGCTTTTATTATCATTCCAAAAATAACTCTAGCGACTTTCTAACTGCAAATTATTATCTGTACTTGCGTTATTTATTTGTTTTGTTCTTGCTACGATACACACCAGATTGTCAAAATATAGATATACGAATCGAGAAGGCTACTAAAAAGCGTTAATACTTAATAAATCGATTGAGAAAAAAAACCAAATCCGTGTTACAAACTAAAACTGAGGGAAGCTCATCAAATATAAGAGGAGAACTACGACACAACAGAAACACAACATTAAAATGTATGGGTTGAACCTGGTTTTGTGGCATGCCAAACCTCACTCTTGTATGGCAAAGTTTAATAAAACAGTAAAATGACAACATTACATGATAGGACTACAATATAGATAAATGGGAAAACGTATAGGACAGAGAAACACACGGATAATAGCTAACAAAAGGTGCCAGGTCTAAAATTTAATACGCCAGAGGCGCGTCTCGTCCACACAATACCAACCAGTGACGCTCTGATGAAAAAAGTTAGAAAGTCAAAAAAGTTAAAAGTCGAAGAGCACTGAGGACCAAAAGTTTCAAAAAGTTGTGCCAAATACGGCTAGGATTTTTTGCCTTGGATAAGAACATCCTTATCATTTAGAATAATTCATGCTTTTGCAAACAGTATTTTTTGATAAAATGACTATATGATAGATATAAATGACAAAATCGGTGACTAACTACACAATACAAATGGATAGATAAGTATTCTAATCCAGCATATAAACATTTCCCAATTCATATAGGTGATATTCATGATATGATAGTTACATTAATACTTTGGTAATATCTTAATTTATGGTTTGAAAAGAAGCATCCGCCAATATTAACAGTAATGTGTATTGCAGTAAAAGTTAACGCCGATCAGATGTGAGCGTACCATATATATATATATATATATAAAATAATACGAACGAATGATACTTTTTGTGCGTTCAAGAGTCTTAAAAAAACGTAATTTTAAATCGAATTTTCATATCTTTTACAGTATAAATCTTGCGTTGGTGTTTATTTCAGATATCGATGTTGTCTTTCATTACTCCTGTCAATGCCTAACACACATCTAGTTTAACATATCGTTCTATTTGAGTTATACTACAATGTACAAAATAACCAATTGGTTGTCCATAGATGAGTGTTGACCTAGATCTATTCATGAAACCTATACATGACAAATATAATGACATTGACGACAACAATTACAATGCTACTTAGACATAATAGTTAATATCTATTGATATTATTAATTTGTATATTTTAACAAATTTGATTCGATTAGGGATAGTCACGTGATAAACTATATTTTCGAAGGAAGAGAAAAAAGATAGCAAAAAGCATATTGCACAGAGCATATTGCACGGTTATTTTTAGAATATCTAAAAACCGATTTACTTTGTGACGTCATGTAATGAATTTCAGGATATCGTTAACCGTTTTGAAACAAATGGATATCTGATTATTGACGAAAAAATCTTCAAATACATAAGATGTCAAACAAACAAAAAATAATAAAAAATAAATAACAACATATATGTTGTTATTGTCAAGGAGACAATATGATATCTATAAAATTCAAACAAAATCAAATGACGATTTTGATACAAATATGCATAATGGTCTGAAATTAATAATATAACAAATATAGCCTTTGTATTTGGTCAATACAGGATATATTGACCCAAAGAAGTATATCGACCTCGGACTTCGTCCTCAGTCAATATACTTCTTTCAGGTCAATATATCCTTGTATCGACCTCATACAAAGGCTATATTTGTATAATATTGTTTTCAAAACAGATATCGATGATTGCTTACTTATGCCCTGTGATCATAATGCTACCTGTATTGATCTGGTCAATGATTTTCAATGCATGTGTCCTCCTGGATTTACCGACAAAACCTGTAGCAAAGGTAAGTATTTAAACATTACTTAACTGCTGTGTTTCATATCTGCTTCCAATTTCATTCTGCTTATGTTGTGATTCGAAAACACCTGTATCTACTTACTCAGTCCCTTGAAGACTTAGTATCGATTACAAATGAAATGGGGAATATGCAAAAGACAAAACAACCCAATCAAAGAGCAGAAAACAGCCGAAGGTCCCCATATGCTCTATAATGCAGTGACGAAATTCCGAATCCGGAGGTGAGCCTCAGTGGAAACGAACGTCATTCTAACCTCCAAAACAAAAACAGGTAAACGAACGACCAGCAGAAAAACTTAACATACAACTATAACAAAGGTCAGAGGCTCCTGACTTAAGACAGGCGTAAAATTCTACGAAGTTAAACATAATTTGTGGAATCTCAATCTTCTCCTATACATCTAGCAACGTATACTAAATAAACAACATAGCAATATGCATAGTAAAATTCAGTTAAAAACAAGTCCGAGTCCAATATCCGAATACATAACAATAGAAGACAAGGAAAATTTCAATCATATAAAGAACTATTCTAATGCAACAACGTTTGTAACGTTCATTTTGATTGGATAACGTCACTTTCTTACATGGCATCAATTGACAATTGATGCTATGGGACGTACGCGCAAGCGCAGACGGCATATGACGGATTTTAAATACGTGTTTTAACGTTGTTTTCTGTCAGTTTCATTAGAATGGAGATAACAATATTGTATTTTAAGCTCCGACGGCATCAATTTTGGATTTGATGGTCGCAAATACCCGTGTACTGTCTCCGCTAACGCGTCGCCAGTAAACTTAATTTGCGACCATCAAATCCCCAATTGATGCCGTCGGAGCTTAAAATACAATACAGTTATCTCCTAACTAGAAGTTACTGACATGCCAGCTTCAGACTTCAATTAACTGACTGAAAGTTTATGTCTTTATCATAATCCCTCACGTCAGGGTTCAGCATGTTCAGTATCATACCATCATAAAATATGTGAAAAGAACATAACCTGTAACATTCTAACAACGGGTTTTAAAATAAATGTGTTTAATTCCGATGCATGTATGTTGATTTAAAATTGTGTATGACGGCTGGAGCAAATACATATCAGGTATGTTTACTAACACAATTTTTACATTCGTTTGATGCGTTTACGCATTTGATAACTCCACTTGATAATGGACATTCCGAGCTCGGTATTTTTTGTAATATTACAGTATACCTTTTTCAATTGTATTGGAGTATGGAGTATGGATAGATGAAAATAATCAAAATTGTGTTTATGTTATATGTACTTGATTGCATGCTAACTGTAGCACTATGTTTACTAAGTCGTGTTATGATATTCATTATAGATATTGATGAGTGCTCATCTAACCCGTGTTATAATGACGCTACATGCACTGATATGGTCAGCGATTTTTATTGCGTATGTCTTCCTGGATTTACTGGAAAAACCTGTAGCATAGGTAACTGTAAAGCTGCATCACTTTAATTGCTTGAATATTGTTCCTCATATCTGCATCCACATTCAATTTTGATCATGCTTTTGTTTCGAAAACACCTATTATGACCTTCTATATGCTTTTATTTCACAAACAGCCCTTAATAAGTGTATCGATTGAAAATTTGGGTTTATGTAATCTATACACTTATATGTATGTTGATATGTTCATATAGAAGGTGCATGGTTAGAGTACATTTCGCGTCGGTCTACTGAAACGCTTTAATAATTATCAAACCTGTTTTAAAGTATGTATAGGTGTATGGAAATGACATGTTATTTTCTGATTTTACACATGTACATACTCTTCTCGTAATTGCTTAAATAATACTTGTTCCTATCAAAAATGTATTAACTTTATAAGTAACGTCGGCCCATATTACTGTAGCAAATAATAAAGTGTTGGTTAAGGTCACTCATGAATTAGCATGAACCATATGCAATAATATCGATAAAAATGCTTTTTTTCTGCTTTTGGTCTTTTAAAAACAACTTTTTTTCTGAATATGACTAAACTTTAAGACTAAGTACTGTTCATGATATATCCTATGAGACTAAGTGCAACCTGTACCGGTATGAATTTTTATCTAATGTGTCCATGTATCTGAATATACATGTAGTGACCAAACTTGCAACACATGTTAATCACAAACGACCATGCCCATGTAATGTTGTGTTTATGTGCATATTGCATTCGGAAACTAATTCAAATATCTATTCCACCAAATTACTATTTTCCAACTAGTTTTTAACTCCGTTCCCTATTTGATTTATGTGAAGTGAAAAGCAATTCTTTGTATAAAGGTTCCATGTTTAAAAAAAAAATCATTATACCAATGTATTCCTAAAAAAAACGCGTCTTCCTTGATTTACTGACAAAATCAGTAGCACTATTTACTATTAAGCAGCATCACTTTCATAGATTCCCAAATCAATTCTAACATTAGACTGTTTTCTGACTAATTTCTATCTCCGCTCTCTGATCATGCTTTTTCTCTTCATGCTTATAATTAAAAATGCTGTTGTGTATAAGTGCCTAGTTTTCTTAGATCAATTTGTGAGAGCTACACCTGTTGAATATGATAATATTAACTAATGTTTATAAATCCGTTCCAGATATCAATGATTGCCTACCTAATTCCTGTGAACATGGTGCAACTTGTATTGATCGAGTCAATGATTTCCAATGCATATGTCCTCCTGGATTCACTGACAAAAACTGTAGCACAGGTAACTATTTCACAGCTGAATTGTTATTAATAAAGAATCGTGTGTCATATCTGCATTCAAACGTATTTGTTGTTGATGTTGTTATTCTAGAAACACATTTTTCGACCTTCTTACTACAATTGACAGACTGCATTTAAGGCTTTATATCGATTAAATAACTGTATTTTTTAGATCCATATTTCTTTCGGGAGTTTCAATTTATTTGCCTGTTTTGACGAATGGTAAAACTGAAACCCGTTTATATGTGTTACAATTTATTGAAAATGGATACATGAACATGCACATTACGACAATATGAACTTTCTCTTTCATACATAAACTGTAAAATTCACATGGTTAAATAGAATAAACATATAATTTCATTGTTTTTGTTCAAATGACTTTTTTGTACATAACGATGGAGCAGATACACATCATAATTTTGTGAAACCTGTTAAGAATGGATGTTTATTGAATGAAAACTTACTATATTAGATAACTATAAAAAAAAATAAAGTTAAAACATAAAGTAATTTTTATCGAAGTTTTTCAACCCCACGGTCTTCTGAGGTTGTTTATTTTTTTTATGCTAATTGATCAATTTTTTACCGAAATAATTAATATCATAAATTTTGTATTTTGAATTATCACCTTTTTTTGATTGGTTTTATGATAAACTAATGCATGATGTATGTTAATAAATATATCCTTTTATCATATAAGCTATTTTGCTGCTCAATTTTTTATTATTTGAAATGATGTGCTGCAATATAGTATATACGCTCTGCTTGTGTGAAGTTTTTATGCATATTTATCTTCTCAATTAAAAGTCTCTTATCTATTGCAATCATATTTTATGTTTTTTGTATACATGGAATATCTGCTATTTTTTTAATTGATTAGATATGAAGCTATTCGATCAGATACTTAGTTTTGTTTTTTTGTTTTAATTTGTTAATATTATACTCTTGTTCAGGCAAAACTCAAGTAATTGCAATACTTACACATGGTCTTCCTTTGAATTTTATTAAGTTTAGAAAATAAACTTAAATGCAATAAAAACAATACAGTTCATAGTTTCCTTACTGTTTGTATTAAAATGATTAGTGCAGTTAAATTACCAATTTAACGGATAAGTAGCAATACATTTGATAGTGATAATCAACAGTTTACTTGATTTAATTACTGCAAACATATCACCAACTTTGTTTGTATTATTTTATTGTAAATAATTTAAATATAGAAAATGTATATCTTCAGAGTTGCAGTGAAACCAGTGGGTATGGTACATGAATTATAGAACATTTAGTTAATTAATTTATTTACTTAATTCAGGGACTGTAATAAAAGAAAGAGTGGCACTTTAGTTTTAAGATGACTGGTTCTTTATTTTGGGTCTCTTAATGTTTGAGCTTCACTTATGCGTCTTTTGTTGATGAAACGCGCAGATTGATAACAAATTTGCAATAGTGGTATCTTTAGTGAATTTTTTCTCAATCTATAACATTTGATGTCTATACGCTTTCAGTTGCAATGCTGGATAAGAAATGAAAGATAAAGACATTTATTTACATCTGAAAAATGCCGAATATAAATTTTGTATTGAAAGCATGTAAAGATAACAAATAACAAAAAATCTGAAATAACCATCCTGCAAGCGCAAAGCTGTATCATTTCGCTTTTATTTTCCGAAACCAAAGTCGGTCGTAATTTAAATTGTGTTTATAGATAATGCGTTTCGTTTACAAATAGTGAGTATTAAGTGAATATGATTAAATATGTCTATCATAACATCAGTTAAAGATTTGACGGAAGCAACGTTTCAGGCACTGTTCTATCATTTCTAAAGTTAAATTTAAATAAAAACAAAATAGCCATGGTTTTCATTTTTTTTTTGGCAGGAATTTAAGCAATACTTATATTTGCTGACACTTTCAGATCTGACATAGTATTTCCAAAGCATGAAGCATGGCGCTAATATCTTTTTTTGTAAAATGCAAATCAGGTTAGTGGACAGTGTTTGAAGACAAAGATAGTGTTAACAGATTATGGAACAGACACTGCTATAAGTAAATATAATAAATTAAAGTATTATTTCTGTCATGAATTAGATTTAGAAAAATATTCTTCAAAACGCCATTAAATATATGACTAACTAATAATTCAATATATTCTTACTCTTAAATACTGTTACAAATTTGAAGTACTAGATTTTACTAATACAAAAAACTAGACGAAGATGAGGTATCATTACTAAATGAGACAGCTGTCAACTTTAATGGATATGTATATACCCCTGCACAAGAAATACACTAAATACAGATCGGATCAGAGTATTGAAAATAATTAACAGCTAGTTAAAAGTATAGAACTTAGTTTACATATCAATAAAACTCTTCCAAATAATAGTTTTACCTTTATTTTTTTATATTATGTGTCAGATTTGATAATGCAGATGATATGAATAAAGGGAGATTTCTTTATATTTTATAGACAGCATCCAGCGTATACTGCGACAAAACAATAGTTGGAGAATTTAAAAAGAAGCGTCTGTTTACTAACAAGATAATTTTCACCCGAAACAAATTTGTCTTCAGTGACCAAAGAATATTACTGACAACATAATATATTAAAAAAGATATATCTCCTCGGATTAATCTAACAGACTTCTCTACAGCACTTTAGGACGGCACTATAGGACTTTTCATGTTTTAATTAAAGTGATATGCTTGGTGAATTGTATAAAATGATTGTATGCACCCGTCGCAGCAAATGGAATGATCGTACGTCGTACCAGCGTACGCGTGTCAGAAGTGCTGATAAAGTTTGAATTTGGGTGGCGTCTTTTTCGCAGGTCTCAAGTAATGCCCCTTTATAAAATAGCATGCTAGCAGGGAGATCATAATGTTCTCATTGTCATTTTCTCTATTTTTAACGCATATTCTGTAATTACATGAACTTCTTAATATACTCTTGTTTCATATACTTAAGAATGTCAAATATATCAATTTGGGTTGCAATCTCACTGAGGTAATTTGAAGATATGCAGTAAAATATATGTTAATGGGTTATAAATATTCATATTTTATGAAGTAAACTGTAAAATCTTTTATGTAGGTATCCGTTAGTCGAACTATCATGTGCGATATCATAAACGATAATATTATAATGTAGATGAATATTGTATGTCATATAAGTGGTTACCAAAAGATGAGTAATACATTTACATGTTTCATGAGTTGTTACATTTAGATTTACATCAATTACGGTGTTTTTTCTTAAAACTATCTTAGTGTTGTCATATGTAGAGATGATAAATATACTGTAACGAGATTACGCACAGTAGATTTAACAAGCACCAGAACGTAAAGAAAAAACATGGAAATTGTTTCTAATTGTTAAAGACTTTACGGTTACCTGTAATGACTTACATTCACTTCAGTTTATCTTTGGTGGATAGTTGTGTCATTGCCAATAATATCACAACTCCTTAAGTGTATAAGATATTTTTTATTGAAGTAACTTCAAACGATATTCATAGTATTATAGTTTAGTACTATCTGTTATAACAGTAAACTATATAGTGAGATAATCGGTTTATGGTAAAGGTATTGATACTCTTGGAGTCAGGAAAGGGTATTCATTCAAAGTTGTAAAGGGAATAATTCCAATATAACCGGACATGTCCCTCTCTATGTTAGTGGTTTATTCTATTAAGTATGTCTTGTATTTGTAATTAAGAATGTGTGATTGAAGGATGTACTTAGGTGATCTAAGTTAAGAATAAATAAATGAAGAATTCAAAATTGATACTTCAAACTGGAAGAGTATTAGTTAAGGATCAAAATAAGGGGAAAATATTGATAGGTCTATGAGCTCCTTTTCGAGATATTTGATTGATAAAATATGGCAGGAAAAGGCTGATTCGGAATTTTACCTTATATTTGCATTTGTATTATTTGGTTTTCAATTTGAAAGAAAAAAAATCTGCTTAAATTTTGTAAAACTGACCTTTTATAAGCTATTAAGTCTTATGTTAAGAGATAAATAGGTATTATTGGGATGATATATTTTAACGTGTATCGTATGGAAAAACACAAAAGAGTTCGAACATTTGACACTTTTAAAAAACCTTGCCTAAGTACATACTTAATAACTGTTAAATGTATAAGTAAAGTGTAATTGCATTCCAAAACACAATATTTGACATACGGTAATTTTTCTTAGATATTGGAAGATGTGGTGTGAGTGCCAATGAGACAACTCTCCATCCAAATAACAATTTAAAAAAGTAAACCATTATAGGTCAATGTACGGCCTTCAACACGGAGCCTAAGCTCAAACCGAACAATAAGTTATAAAGGGCCCCAAAATTACTAGTTAACAACCATTCAAACGGGAAAACCAACGGTCTAATCTATATAAAAAACTAGAAACGAGAAACACGTATAAATTACATAAACAAACGACAACTGCTGTACATCAGATTCCTGATTTTGGACAGGTGAAAAAATGTGCAGCGGGATTAAACGTTCTAATGGTATAAAACCTTCTCCTTTTTCTGAAACAATAGTTTGTCTTTGAACATTATCCTTCATTTTGAATTGATTTAAAAAAAATGGACACAATAAAATGTGTAAGTTTTACAAATAATATCATCGTCATAAATAGATTAAAATACCACCTTCAAACCAAATGCATGCAGGTGTATTATTAGTTACATAGTGTGCTAGTGACCTAGTACGGTTTATATGGGGTCAGTAAATTCCATATGGGGTGAGAGGACTGTTGAGTCCTTTTAGATTTCTTTTTTTTTATTGAAAGGGAAGTAACTCCGTTATGACAACAATAACAAATTGTTAGCTTTATGTTTTATGAACTTATTTCAACCTTTTAATCGTTCTTTCTTCGTCTGTTGAATCTTTTTAGATTTTTCCTCAACACCGTGTTGTTTTTATAAAGGGTTGTGGCTTCATTTTTTGTTTTGAAAGGGAAGTAACTCCTTTCTAACCTCATATGGTAACAAACCATGTATGGTAACTAACCCTATATGTTTTAGGACCCTTTATCAAATATACATTGTCACCACGTGTAGTCCTAAAACCAATTATATATCTTTAAATCTATAAGAGATAAGATCAAATATTATAGATACAACTGGGATCATCTGTACGAACGGTCTTCGACATGTGCAAATATCTACAAACAATTTCTGTTAATCTGATTTGATTCCGATTTTTCCGTCTAATATAAAACATATATATATATATATATATATATATATATATATATATATATTGTTGGTCTTTTTGAAGCTAGATGTCATGCAAAATAAATTTGATGAACCTGTGTTGTGGTATTGGAGAACATGATGCATTCCATTCAATATTCTATTTTGTCAGTTCATAAAAATACATATACATTGTGTACTACAAGTAGTGGTAAAGATCAATCGAGGATAAATTGGTCAATCTGAGTTTCTTTTCAAATTATTATTATTTTTTTTTCTGTTATTTTCTAATTATTATTTTTATTTTTTTATTATTTTATTTAGAAGGGTAGTCGTTTCTTCGCATGAGTTTAAATTTAGTGGTATCATAAGATTAACCTAATGTTTATTCTACATGTTCTATGTCTATATATCAAATAATTGTTTGTTAAACAGGTTACTATCAATGCGTAACTGAGCTACAAATCTTGAGAATTCCAATATCATATGTTTATATCTCCTAACGAAAGGTAACACAAAAAAATGTATTCATAAATGTCTATGAAGCTAAAGCATATTTAAATTGTCTGTATATAGATAAAGGCAGATGTGGTGTGAGTGCCAATGAGACAACTCTCCGTCCAAATAACAATTTAAAAAAGTAAACCATTATAGGTTAAAGTACGGCCTTAAACACGGAGCCTTGGCTCACACCGAACAACAAGCTATAAAGGGCCCCAAAATTACTAGTATAAAACCATTCAAACGGGAAAACCAACGGTCTAATCTATATAAACAAAACGAGAAACGAGAAACACGTATATATTACATAAACAAACGACAACTACTGTACATCAGATTCCTGACTTAGGACAGGTGCAAACATTTGCAGCGGGATTAAACGTATGCACATTTATTCATTTATATTTTTCTGTGCGTCGTATTTTCGAATGGTCAACGTACCCAGACCATTTATATAAAACATGCATTCCAATCTAAATAGTCACTCCTTTGTATAGAAATACAACAGTATTATAGTATATAATATTAATCTAAAACTGGCGTTCCTTTGTTGGCAACGATACTAAATATTCATATTTTCCTTACGGTTACATGTCTTGGTAAAAGCATGTTTTGTGTTTACTTAATGTACCCACTACAAACATTCCCCAGGTGGAGCACGTATCATATCAGGTAACCGTTGAAACTGCACCAAAACATATTTAAATACTTCAAGAGAATAACAAAGAGATTTAATTTGTCAATATCAAGTGATATTGTCAATAATCTTTTATGTCAGTTCGTATCCTTCTTCAAATAGTACAAGACAAAAATAAATAACTTACATTATTGTTTAATCGAAATGTTCCTTCTTTTTTTTCTAGTTGGATTTCAATTATTTACTGTCTGTGGGTCACATATAGACCCCGTGTGTCGTGAATAATGTGTGTTTTTAGAATAAACGCATAAGAGAAGTACTTCATGTACACTTTTTCCTGATTAGTTGAAATATTGCAAAGTACTTCTGTTTTGTGTTTACACTTTATCATTGTTTATTTAAACCCTAAAATACAATAATTTCTTTTTTTGCAGTTATTATTAATATATCAAAGTATACGCACTTTGTAAAATTACATATCATGAAAAAATAAGATTTTATCACATTTATCAGGTGTAGTTTGGTGCATTTGACGCAACGGCCATGTTGATTATTCGATAGACCCGGGTATTATCAATATCCGAACAAAAACCGAAAAAAATTACAAGATATCAAAACTAGTAATGTAAAATTAGAAGATGTGTTTTATGTATCATTGTGTATGATTGGTAACAATATCAATTTCCACAAGGTAATTTTGGCTCTTTGATTTTGAAAAAAAACCAAATCGTTATTAATTTAATATTTTTCAGACTTTTATCAAAGAAATATTCGCCAATGTATCGATATCTTTGTTGTTGAAATTCCAAAATAGGTATAAGATGAGCTGTAGACAACTGTATTTATTCTTATGTATTTACAAAAACTGTCGAAAGAAGACATTTGATGCAATATTTGAAAATGAGTAGATACAGTTTCATTGCAAAATATATAAGTAGACACCAAATCCAAAGGATGAAGGTTGTATACAACCCGAACAGCAACAATGAGGGGTATTTATATATTACATATGGTTTGATTTCTCTTGTTTTTCATTGGTTTATTTGTTCACGTGTTGCCCAATATATATTTGTATGTTTCCAATAGTCTGAAAATAATATTGTCTGCATGTTACTAAAATAGTTACATTGAGTCACTATCATTTCAAAATATGGTAGCATTAGGTCTATTTCATTTGCAAAAACACACTATTGGCATATTATTATTTAATTTTAAGACTTGCAATCAGTCAATACATTATATATGAGACTACCCAAGACCATAACTACATGAACATTCGTAAAAAAAAATGAACTCGTTCCTGAATGTATTTTCTAAAAACCCTTGAAAAGGGCGATCAAAATGACAATAACAATTGTTCTTATTTTCACAAGTTCACCAAGAACTATATTATAACTTCCTATTAATTTGCCTTCAATATTTAGTAACCCCATATATGGTGAGGTAAAACAGTCATACCAATATAAATGTTTGACTTTTTCATAATCTTTCTTTAATTTGTTAATATAAACATAAAAAAAATGTTAAAATAATGGCCAGCATTACATTTATTTTATACATTGCAGACTAGAACCTTCATGTATACTGTGTATTTTGCGATAACATGTTCTAATATGGCCGATTTACTTAATTAGATTAGTTCTATGCAACCTTGTAATGAGGTCAAATGCATAATCAAGACTTGACTTATGTGTAATAATTATATCGTCACATCAAAGCAAACATGTTATAATATATTAGTTTCTTCAGCATTTCAAGGGCTGCTTATATTTTTTAGTTAAATACATTGGTTGAATGACCACCATAAGTCACATTCATAGATAAAGATCTCGCTTAAGATTTTTCTGTCAAAATGATAACACATTAAAACACTTACCCGTAGAAAAATACCCTTTTAGATGAACATTCAAGTGACTTGATCAATAATTGTTGATGAATCATTTATTCAAAGCGGAATTAGTTTTTTTTGATACAACGCAGCTTGCACGAAGTATTTTTCTTGTATACATTATTCAGTATCCATTTTTATTTATTAAGTCCGAATAACTTATTGCGAACAAGCTTCATTTGTATACGGTTGTCAAATTCCTTCTTTGTATAGCAGTGTCGTAAAATGAAATTGAACACAAACTCCTTAATGAGACTAATTTTAAAAAAAAAGGTGTTTCAATTGTCTAAAATTATGTGGAAGAGGGACTAGGAAATAGAAATATGGTCACAATCCGGAAATCTGTTTTGCTGTACCGGATGTCTTATTACGCAGCTACATATCGACAATGTATTGTGGCAACTAGCTGATTCTGGAAAAAGATTTGTGTGACAGGATCTTTTTCATGTGCTTTGAATTCGTCAATAGAAAAACTTTCGTATTTAACATGTACGATCAATTGAGGTTAGAATAGGTAACAGAATGAAAAAAATACGCAAAATGACAATGATCAACATAAACATGATAAATTAATAACTACTAATCATGCTAATAGTTAACGACATGCCAACTCAAGATATCAATTAAACTGATCGAACTATTATGTTTGCAGTATAATCCCTCCTGTTAAGGGGTCTTTTATCATGCGATCATCAACAAAGAAGAACTTAACCCGTATCATGCAAACCACGTGCACTGGTTTTAGAATGAATGTATGTATTTCCGATGCAAAGACCATATCACAATCAATATCAATTAAAATGCTGTCAGTAATGATCGAAAAATAAGGGATAAAATAACAACACACTAAATTATCAAACTTCACGGAAAATTAAAATCGGAAGGTCCTTTTCAAACGGAAAACTGGTAGATAGTTAGCTGAACCTCTTACTTGCATGACAATTGCTTTAAATTCTATTAAATTGACAAAAATGTATAAAAAATAACAAACATAAACGTGCATAACAGGTAAACATGTCAACAAAAGGGGTACAGCAGTTAACATCGCGTTATAATCTTACTAACTATAAATCAAACAAATATATCAACGAAAATTGGCAAATAGGCAAAGTATTAGCAAAAATAATAAAAGACAAAAATCGCAAAACGACTACAGCACTACAACACATTAGCGATCAGGACTCAAGAGTAAAGTTTAATAATGTACAAAAACAAATAATAAGGTCTAGGAAGATGTGGTATGAGTGCCAATGAGACAACTCTCCATCCAAATACCAATTTATAAAAGTAAGCCATTATAGTTCAAGGTGTACGGCCTTCAACACGGAGCCTTGGCTCACACCAAACAACAAGCTATAAAAGGCCCCAAAATTACTGTACATTAGATTCCTGTTAAAATTAATAAGTTGTTGCATACACTAGTGCATTGATGAAGATGAGATATATAAACACCATAAGATTGTGCCAATGAAACGTCTCTGTTTCAAAAATAAATAATAAACGAAAAATTCATCTCTTTTATCGTGGAACTTCTTCTTCAACGATACAGATAGCAAGATCAAAGAATGAGCAGTATTCATTATTGGAGATAGCTGTATTCAATGTCAGTTCAACATGTTTAACGGGATAAATTTCTGAAGTGTACAAACCGATGTCGACATTATTAGGAGCCAATATATCATCATAATATCTAACGTTTTTGTAACTGATGCTGTTTTGATAGAACTTTGTTGATTTTAGTAATAAATTGTAGCTTAAAACAGTACAAAAAAGTGTCCATACTAAGTGGCGCATAGTTAGTCCCTATTGAATTTCCGATGACTTGATTATATATGGAATATCCGTAACGAACAAAAGATGTTATGATTTGCCTGTGTTGATTCCACTCGATATGCATATGCTCAAATCAACAGGGGTTCAAAAAAGGTGTATTTTGACAAATTATTATTATCAGGTATCTTAAGTTTGTCATTCTAATATCTTTTGTCTTTGTTAAAATAAATCATAACAAATGTCACTGGTTTGCTTTAAAATAGATTAAATCAAAAATACGTTGAGTGTGCAGGGAAAAACCATGCATATGTAGTGTTGTAATGATTGGACAATAAAAGGCCTTGTAATCTGTTGATTAAACATCAAGATCTTCCGGCTGGAATAAATAATGATATTGTAGGGCAACTGTCTGTAAATTATTTGATTATACCATCAAAGATAATAATGTTATATTTCATTGCGCAATTGTTCTTCAAAGATATACACTTCTGCCGTACTAAGCAATGGAGATTTACTTTTATTTCTGATCACATTATTCTACATGCTATGTGCCCCTAAATCAATACATGTTTTTTAAGGTATATTTGTTAGGTATCATTAAGTAAAATCAAACGAAGTTTAATTTTAACTATTTAACCGAGTAATCTGTTTCCTGTTTTAAAATTTGATATTGTTCTTACACGTCAGATATATATTTAGCTTCGTGTGCAAAACGTATGAATAATTTATGTTTTGATATCAGGTTGATACAAACAAATGAAAAATACTTTTTACAAGCTTATCCGCAAGTTTCCGAAAAATGGTTGAACATAAAGATTTATAAGTCAAAGGAAAATCAGTGCTTGTTACAGCTCGAGTCCGTCCGTTCTGTTCGCTTCTTTTGCAGGAAATTTTCGTCAAAGTTTTTTTTTTTTTTTTGGCTTCTGCGAAAGGGAATGATTTATTTTAGAAAGTTGCTGTAAATTAGCATTTTTACATCCGCTATGTAGCAACTTTCTGTTTGCCGATTCTTCCAAATTTAGAAACAACATACCCGTAGGAAAAAGATTTAAAATCTTACTTAGTTATTGCTCTTTGTGATATTAAATATTCATATTCATTTATTTTGTGTTTTCGTGTTGAAAATCACAGAAACAAAAATACAATGCAATCCACTACACTGCACTACAATACAATACAATACACTGTATTACACTCCACTCCACTCCACTCCACTCCACTCCACTCCACTCACTTCCACTCCTCTCCACTCCACTCCACTCCACTCCCCTCCACTCCACTCCACTACACTCCACTCCGCTCCACTACACTACACTACACTACACCACACTACACTACATTACATTACACTGTATTACACTACACTACACTACACTACACACTATTACACTACAGTACACTACACTACACTGCATTACACTTCACTACACTACACTACACACTACTACACTACTACACTACACACTACTACACTACACTACACTACACTACACTACACTGTATTACACTACACAACACTACACTACACTACACTACACTACACTACACTACACTACACTACACTACACTACACTACACTACACTACACTACAGGACAAAACTTATTCGACTGAATATTAAGTAAAAATTTTGAATAACACTATGATAAAGTGACGAGTGAAAAACACCCAGCAATATTTATTCCACTTGAAATACAACAATTTATAAAATAAAACGGGGCAGCTCTTAAGTTAATTATGCATGAAGTCATCTTTGTCTTTGGCAGTTGCGTGATATACATGTAGTTTGTATGTTTTTTGCCGCAAGCCAAATCATATGGTTTCGTTAATATTCAATATTTAATTCGCAGGATCCCAAGCTAAATATTGCCCTAACGTGCTTACAATTTTGGACAACGTGTCCTCAGTCGTTAAAGAAGTCTGTCCGGCCAATATTTATAATTTTGCAGATTCATTTGGAAACTTGCAGATTTGAATTCAATTGCGGTATTTTTGTGACAAAATTCTTAAACTCTTGATAAAAAAAATCAACAGGTAATTCTGTACTTCATTTCTTTACGTCGATCCTATTATGGCACATTTTAACAATATTATATAGTTCTTCCCTAGATGAATGAATAAAAAACATTTTGAGACGTGCTTTTTATTAAGTTGATTTAAACAAGATTAATCAGATGACACTCAACAAAAACCATATGGTACTTGTAGTAGAAATTAAAGCCCTTAGACTGTTTAAATCTATATCTTATCAATGCAGTTTAAATTTTACAGTCAGAAAAAGCGACTTTTAAAATTGATGCATTAAAGTTAGAACAATTGAAACATTCGTATACGTTTTACTTTTGTGGAAAAAGAGGATTATAATAATTAGGTATCATTGACAAAAACAAAGCAAAATATATAGAAGGTAAGATTTTCCCAAAAATATTGAATGTTTTAAAATCTTTAACCTATTAGATATATTTATGGTTTATAGTCTTTACAAAATCAGGATATATTTGTTTTCAAACAAAAAAAGAATCAAAGTAGATTGATAAAATAAAAAAATCACATTTCTGTTTGAATAAAAAAAAAATGAACATCAGTGTTAAACGCATACATATAAGTATTCAATATTCCACTTTACTTTGCTTTATGAAGATATTATTGTCGCAAGACGCTATTTTGGATTAATACTTAAACAGACTTTTACAATTTTTAAAGTAATCCCTCGAAGTGAACAATTATATAAAAAGAAACGAACGGACAATCGAAACTCAGAAGCCGAAGACAAACCAACAAAATAAAGACACAGGCGCAAAAAAAGACGTACAAAAATTCAAACAAAACATTGCACAAGAGCTAAAAACTGGGGAACGACAACTCCATTAACTTGCTATCCGTCGTATTCATGCATCATTTGTCTGCTTCCTTTGATAAGGTATGGCTAAAACTGTTGCAGAATTATCTCATTTATCTAAAAAAAAAATAATAAATATTCTATATTTGATGTTTCTTTTATAATGAAAAAAGGTGTATTTTAATACACTAAGCAGTTGAAAAGGGATAAATAATGGATATATTGTAATAAAATTTACTTATAAATATTTGTAGTGAAACTTCTTTGTGTTGGTGTTTTTGTCATTTTGTTTGAAATTTCTTCCTTTTCCCGTTCTTTTATTTATTTTATCATTATACGTTTGAATTAAAATTTATCATATATTAAAGCCAACATAGAAACCACGGAATTCATCAAGGAAGTTTCTTAATTTGATAAGCTGAAAGGCGGAGTTTATTTGAATTTCTAAAAAGTAGTAACACATGTCTTGATAACAATATATCTGATCTTGACTAGTACAATCCATAAAATGTCATTCATTTTACATGTATCTTGTGTTAATATTCTATCCACCTGTTTCTCTATACTTGAACTGTTCATTTTTCTCTAAAATCAACACATGCACAAGTTCAATTAACAATGATTTATAAATTATTGTTCTGTTCAATAGTTTTAAAATTGCATTGTTATCATTGTATGTTTCCGTTTTAATGGACCATAATTTGCATATATGTCTACTGTACGCTACTTTTTATTTGGTATAAATGATTCTGGTTTGAAAATGTATCTCTGTAATACCCTTTATTATCCACTATGTTAGTTGTTGCGGAGCAGAGCAATAAAACTTTAAATCATGTTAGATGTAGTGGACCTAAAAAAATAACATTTCGAGATGAGAATTTGATGTTTCTTTACAGATAATCAATGACATTAGCGATACCTATCCCTATTTAAAAATATCGGACCCAAATTGAAGTCAGTTATATAAATTGTATCAGGTAGTGATCTACAACTGCGTAACGTTGATTTTTGTTTTGCCGTGACAGAAAATTTTCCCAAAAGCACGGACGGACAGACCAGAGACTATCGTATAGACAAATAGACGCACAGATTGGCGAAGTGACATGTATAATCATATATAACGCCGTATAAACTGTTGTTTGTCATTAGTATATTTAACACGCCTTTGTTATTTTGAAATTTTCATGTAAAACAAATTGTTGAATTTATTACAAGACCACGATATCGATCATATAAAGAGGCACATCTTTATCATATCGATGTACAGTGGAGATCACTTCTAACCTCTCATTCGAACTGTCAGAATATTCTGTCATAGAACTGTTCTAATCTGTCATAGAACAGTTCTACTTAGAACAGTTCTACTCTAGAACTGTTCTAATTAGAACTGTCAGAATCAGTTCTACGGTAGAACTGTCTACATCAGTTCTAGGTAGAACTGTCCAAATCACTTCTAACCGTAGAACTGACAGCAGAACTGACTAAATCATTCAGGACTGAAGAACAGATCTAAATGACGTTACTGCAGTAAGGGCACTTTAGAATTAAGAAGAAATAAATCACTTCCAATTACTTTGCTATATATTAAATAGCAGATGTTCTATATCTTTTACTGATCAAACGACTTTTATTACGTTACATGTACAAATATCGAAGTGAATAGATGGTTATCCAACTCATCGGAGAAATATTTTTATAAGATTGCATACGGACACATCATTGTTTACGTTTCTTCGTTCCCCGTTTTTAACAGTTTCTTCCTAAATAAAACTCTGCATTTAATTCATGGAATTTTAATCGTAATTTACCTTGTTTGCCTTGGATTTACATTCATTTAAGATTCTGTTTTGACAAAAGTTCAAACGAAAATTGTACAGTGGATGTATTATGGGATATTAATGAAAAAAGTGTTGTATAACGTAAAAAAACTATATATACATTTGCACCATCTCGTCAATTTAGCCAGACTTATCCATAACGATTATAAATTATATCTGGGAGTCTGGAACTCAGAAAAATATACTGGATCTGAACATGAATGAAACATTCTGGACGTTCGGCTACAAACAAAATCATGCATTTTTCTTTGCCTTCTTCAAATTATATTAACAGCATACCAAGAAGAGAACTTCCCATACATGTACTTTTTATTTTATTTTTAAAATAAAGTATATATGAATTCATGTGAGTGTTGGATGATGCCATTAAATAGTTAGTTTAAACAAAAAACCATCACAAACTACTGACTTAAACATGCTAAAAAGTCACTTTAGCATGTTTAATGACGGTTCATTATTATGGATACAGAGAGGAAATAACGGCGCGCTAAATTCTTAGATATGGTATAAATACACCTTATCGCTATTTGTCTGCCATTACTGGATATCACACAGGTTCCCGTAAAATTTTGACGTCATAAAACAAAATATCTGACGCCACAATGGAAAAGTCATTGTTGTATGCTTCAAAAGTTCAAGAGGCCGGGTCAGCCAGAATTAACGATAAGGTGTATTGTGTTTCAAAGTTGGTTTCATTTTTATCATACGATCCGTCCTCACATAGAAATAATATTAGTTTATCATGTTTACAATGAGGCCATATACATGTATATTTACATGATAAAGTGTAAATAAGTTCAGTGTTGGTTGATGCGGTCAAATAATTTTGTTAAAACAACTCTCACTCAGTCTGATATATCGAAACCATTGAAATTTGTTTACAATTCAATATTTTAAATAAAAAGAGGACTTGCTGATATTCTAAATTGATGTGGATATTTTTTTGTAGCCAATGTGTTCCAATATTCATCATTTTTTCATTGTTATTTGCTGTCATTTGAATTATACAATCCATCGTAATATGTATTACTATAAGTGATTTAGTATGCGGCTATATATATATTAAGATTTACATAACAAAGTGTAATTATGGTCAGTTTTGGTTGATGCTGTCACATATGGTCAGTTTTGGTTGATGCTGTTAAATATGGTCAATTTTGGTTGATGCGGACAAATAATTTTGTTATATTCATAAGTCAGTCTGAGAAATCAAAACTACTGAAATTAGTTTACGATTCAAAATTTTGATGAAAAAGAGGACATGCTGGCACTATAAACTGATGTGAGCATAATTTTATTTTCCAATATTGCTTTCATTTATATTAAACAATCCATCCTGATATAAAAATATACGTGATTTACTTTACGGCTATTAAGATTGACATCATGTTCATAATAAAGTGCAAATATGGTCAGTTTTGGTTGATGCGGACAAATTATTTTGTTTTACCAGTCAGTCTGAGGTATGAAAACTACTGATATTTGTTTATGATGCAATATTTTGAATAAAAAGAGGACATGTTGGCATTCTAAATTGATGCAAATGAAATTAGGTAGCATTGTGTTCCAATATTTCTATTATTTGAATTTTCATGATTTTACAATCCATCCTTACATAAAAATATTTCAGATTTACTATGCGACTATAAGAGTTACATAAAAAGAGCAAATATGGTCAGTTTTGGTTGATGCGGTCAAATATGGTCAGCTTTGGTTGATGCTGTCAAATATGGTCAGTTTTGATTGATGCAGACAAATAATTCTGTTACATGATTACATGTTAATGTCAGTCTGAGGTATGAAAACTACTGATATTTGTTTCTGATGCGATATTTTGAATAAAAATAGGAAATGCTGGCACTCTCAATTGATGCGAGAAAAAAAATTGTGGTCATTGATTTCCAATATTGTAGTTATTTATATACTACAGTCCCTCTTGACCTAAAATTATAACTGAATTACTGCAGCTATTTAGATTTACATAAAAAAAAGCAAATATGGTAAGTTTCGGTTGATGCGGTCAAAAGATTTTATTATACGACTCAGTCTGAAGTATAAAAAATACTGATATTTGTTTATGATTCAATATTTTGAATAAAAAGAGGACATGCTCATTGGCCGATCAAGGGAGGGGGAGGGGGTTCAGGAGTTGGAACCCCCTTTTTTGACGATCAATGCATTTGAATGGGAACATATAGTTGGAACCCTCCCCCCCCCCCTTTTTTTAAATTGCTGGATCTGCCCCTGCATGATAAGGACATCATTCGTAAATATAGCTCAACATGCAGACTTCTTATACGTTCGGGTATTTCACATCCAATTTTTTTATGGAAGGGATATAGTTACGATACTGTTGTCAGGTCATTAAAAATTGCATATTTTGGCGTTAATATTGATTCACTTATAGGGTCTTTGCATCGGAACTAAACACATTTATTCAAAAACCAGTTGTTGGCATGACACGGGTTATGTTCTTCTCATATATGTTATGATTGTATGATACTAAACCCCTAACGGGAAGGATTGTGCCTGATGTTCATATGATGAAATCATAATCTTTCAGTCAGTTTAATTGAAGTCTGGAGCTGGCATGTCAGTTAACTGCTAGTAGTCTGTTGTTATTTATGTATTATTGTCATTTTGTTTATTTTCTTTGGTTACATCTTCTGACATCAGACTCGGACTTCTCTTGAACTGAATTCTAATGTGCGTATTGTTATGCGTTTACTTTTCTACATTGGCTAGAGGTATAGGGGGAGGTTTGAGATCTCACAAACATGTTTAACCCCGCCGCATTTTTGCGTCTGTCCCAAGTCAGGAGCCTCTGGCCTTTGTTAGTCTTGTATTATTTTAATTTTGGTTTCTTGTGTACATTTTGGAAATTAGTATGGGGTTCATTATCACTGAACTAGTATATATTTGCTTAGGGGACAGTTGAAGGACGCCTCCGGGTGCGGGAATTTCTCGCTACATTGAAGACCTGTTGGTGACCTTCTGCTGTTGTTTTTTTCTATGGTCGGGTTGTTGTCTCTTTGGCACATTCCCCATTTCCATTCTCAATTTTACTATAAATTGATGCAAAAAAATTGTTTTCCAATATTGCTGTAACTTGTATAGTACAGTCCCTTTTGACCTACAATTAAAACTGAAGTACTGTTCAGCTATATAGATTTGCAGAAAGAAAGAGCAAATAATGTCAGTTTAGATTGATGTGGTCAAAAGATTTTTGTTAAACAGGTCCGTCCGAGGTATGAAAACTACTCGTAAACAGATATTACATTTGGTTAATGAGGATAATTTTGTTATGTGATAACGAGCCATCCTGACTCCCAGAATAACAAATGTAAAACAATTCAAATACCCCCTCCCCCATAATACTAATTAACGGCCTAATTTAAGTACAGAAAATGAAAGAAAAACATATTATAAAAGTATATTTTATACTACACATCAACAAAAGAACATCACTGAATTACGGGCTCCTGACTTGGAACAGGCACTGGGGTTACACTAATGTCATGACAATGTCCTGACAGTGTCCTGACAGAAATGAAAATGCTAAAAAAAAATATAATTGGAAGGATTTACTTGAAATTTGGAATCAAGCAAGATGAGAACTTATATTTAATAAATAAAATTTTAAAAAATTAAAAAAATATTTATAAGAGTTAAAAAACTTGACCTGACCAACTTGACTTTGAAACTACTAATGTCCTGACCGATATGTAACGGCTAAAAAATGTTTTATTATTGACAAGATAGACTTCAAATTCGCGACCAAGGAAGATTAAAACATTTAATACAAAAATATAAGAAGGAAAAGGAAAATAAATATTTTTTGAAGTTAGAAAACTTGACCTGACCAACTACGTCCTCCCGTGACTAATGTCCTGACTGATGTAAAATGCTAATAACTCTTTTGTTCTTTGAAGGATCGACTTCAAATTTAATGTCAAGGAATAGTCTAACATTGGATAAAGAGATATAAGAAAAGATAATCAAAAAACTAATTTTAAGTGTTAGAAAACTTGATCTGACCAACGTCGACTCTGCCCTGACTAATGTCCTGATCAATGACAATGTAGAAAATGTTAATAACTTTTTTGAAAAAGATTTTTTACTCATATACATGTATATTGAAGAAGAATGTGTTCTCTCAAGTTTGATTTTTTTTTAGAGTTCATGCTTATTTTTGTAAATCAACTTTTCAAAGTGCACTCATTGACCCTCCCTCTTTTTTTATTCACCTCAGAAATTCACCATATCACTGTTTAGAAAACTGTGTCGCTTGACCCAAGAATTTTTTTTTTAAGTTAGAAAACTTGACCTGACCAACTACGTCCTCCCGTGACTAATGTCCTGACTGCTGTAAAATGCTAATAACTCTTTTGTTCTTTGAAGGATCGACTTCAAATTTAATGTTAAGGAAGATTCTAACATTGGATAAAGAGATATAAGAAAAAATATTCAAAAAACTAATTTTCAGTGTTAGAAAACTTGATCTGACCAACATCGACTCTGCCCTGACTAATGTCCTGATCGATGTAGAAAATGTTAATAACTTTTTTGTTATTGAAAGAATTGACTTTATTAAAGTTCCTCACCAAGGAAAATTTTATTATTCCAAATAAGAATTTAAAAAAAAAAATCGTTTGTTAATTTTTGAAATGTTATAAAACTTGACCTGACCAACTTAATTGATCTTTATCATGGTAATTAAGTCAATTCTTTCAATAACAAACAAAAAAATGTTTTTTTAGTTAATGAGGGATTACACATGTCAAATAACAAAAAAAAAAAAACAGGAAATGGGCTTGTTTTGATTTCAAGATAATGTTTTTACAAGCATTCAAAGTAGAATAATTATTATGTTAGAATCACATAGAAATATAAAAACTTATAATAAACATAATTTTATTATGTCACTGTCTTTTGGCTTTCTTCTTCACATATATTATCAGAGACATATGTGTATATATGTCTCTGATATTATGAATTATAAAAAGTGCATCCAAGTTCTTTCTTCACTATATTTAAATTTTAAAAAAATGAAATATCAATATAGTTTTCAAGAATTAAGTCTATTCTGTCTTTTAGAGAGAGAGAGAGAGAAAAAAAAACCAGCCGGTTATATAACATTTGTCTTTTCTGTATCGGTCAGGACATTGCAGGACAAGGTAAACAGTGGTCAGGTCAAGTTTAAAATATTTTTATTTTACATTCTTAAACTTAGTGTTGTAATCTTCCCTGATACCAAACTTAGTAATATCTCATTAAATAATAAAAGGCTTATTCATAACGGTCAGGACATTCATCTGACAAAGATCAAGTTGGTCAGGTCAAGTTTTCTAACATTTCAAAAATTAACAAACATTTTTTTTTCTCATAAATTCCCATATTAAGGAACTTAAGTCATTTTTTTTCAATAATAAAAAGAGATCAACATTTTCTGCATTGGTCAGGACATTAGTCAGGGCAGAGTCGACGTTGGTCAGGTCAAGTTTTCTAACTCTTTAAATTATTTTTTAAAAATCTTATTCTTGTATCTCTATATTTAGTATTATAATCTTCCTTGACATCAAATTTGAAATCGATCCTTCAAAGAATAAAAATGTTTAAAGCATTTTACATCGGTCAGGACATTAGTCACAGCAGAGACATATAATACAATGTCTTTGGTCACAGGAAAGACGTAGTTGGTCAGGTCAAATTTTCTAACTCTTTAAATTATTTTTTAGAAATCTTTTTCTTGTATCTCTATATTCAGTATTATAATCTTCCTTGACATCAAATTTGAAATCGATCCTTCAAAGAATAAAAAAGTTATAAGCATTTTACATCGGTCAGGACATTAGTCACAGGAAAGACGTAGTTCATTGTAGTTGGTCAGGTCAAGTTTTCTAACTGTTGAAAATATTTTTTTTCTTTTTTTTTCTTATATTTTTGTATCAAAAGTTTTAATCTCCCTTGGTATCGAATTTGAAGTCTATCTTGTCAATAATAAAACATTTTTTAGCCATTACATATCGGTCAGGACATTAGTAGTTTCAAAGTCAAGTTGGTCAGGTCAAGTTTTTTAACTCTTATAAATATTTTTTTTATTTTTTTAAATTTATTTATTAAATATAAATTCTCATCTTGCTTGATTCCAAATTTCAAGTAAATCCTTCCAATAATAAAAAAAGAATTTAGCATTTTCATTTCTGTCAGGACACTGCCAGGACACTGTCAGGACATTGTCAGGACATTGTCAGGACATTAGTGTAACCCCAGGCACTGACATTCATGCAGAATATGGCGGGGTTTAACATGTTCTCTTGCAGATTATAAATCTGAAATAAAACCGGCAAAATAGCAAAACTCAATATAATATTAATCGCTATTTTGCCGAAGCCTTTATATTAAGACAAATATTTCTTAAAACTTATAAATCAATTCTAGCCGTAGAATTTATACATTAATTTTAGCCGTAGAATTTATAAATTAATTCTGGCCGTAGAATTTATAAATCAATTCTAGCTGTAGAATTTGAAATCAATTCTAACCGTAGAACTGTTCTAGAAGTAGAACTGACCAAAGATTTGGTCAGTTCTAGCTAGAACTGTCTTAAACTGTTCTAGGGTAGAACTGTCCAAATCAGTTCTCGGTAGAACTGACCAAATCAGTTCTAGCTAGAACAGTTCTAACCTAGAACTGACTAAAAGGTGTCAGGCTGACAGTTCTACATACTGTTCTAGAACAGTTCTCCTGACAGATTCTGACAGAATTTATGAGAGGTTAGAACTGATCTCCACTGTACTTTGTACGTGAGAGTAATATTAGGACCATCCTGTTTTATTTTATTTTCAAAATTTCCACTTTCATCTTGGAATTATTAACTTTAATCTTGAAGATATCAAATAAAAAAGAATGTAACTCGCTCGCTTTGGTTAACTTTGTTGTACTCCATTTTAACTTGATTTAATTCAGAAACCCTTCTCATTTTTTTATATATAAATAAGGCCGTTAGTTTTCTCGTTTGAATTGTTTTACATTGTCTTATCGGGCCTTTTATAGCAGACTATGCGGTATGGGCTTAACTCGTTGTTAAAGGCCTTACGATGACCTATAGTTGTTAATGTCTGTGTCATTTTGGTCTCTTGTGTACAGTTGTCTCATTGACAATCATACCACATCTTCTTTTTTATATTAACACAGTCTAGTCAGTTAAAGCAAAATTTTGAAAATATCAATTGTAAATAATAAAAGGGAATACAAGAGGCTCCAGATCAGAGAACTGAAGTATATAATGGCAAATGCATGGGTTTATCCTCCACTAAGAAGCTAGGGTATGTGTGTTTATTGACATAAAAAGATCGATTTCTAACATTTAGTTTCTTTAAGGAGTTGCATTACATTTATTCAAAAGTTTACATTTTGATGTGTAATCATATACAATTGTTTCTAAGTTATCCTAAATGTTTTGGATAAATGAAATACAGTTCTTCCACTCATTATATAATAAATATCGTTATTATTACCCATTATTAATTAGTTTAGCGACGTACAATGTACATGTAAGTATGGAACTGCCCCTTTATTTATAATTGCAAAACGGGTCTATTACAGACTAACAGGATATATACATGATATATACATGATCATACATGGGCCGTTATAAATTAACAGTCTGAGAGCTATAATGCATAAACAGGGCCATTATGCAAAAAAAAGGGGGGCCTTATTGAACGCTCTTGCCTTATGAATCGATTTGATTTATTGTTGGGGTTTGGCTTTACCTGTTTGTCCTTATCAGACAGACTCAGCCGTTATAGAGTTGGCATGTCCAACAAGTCATTTAAATGCATGTAATATTTTTGCTGAACAAGTAAAGTCCCCTTATCAATTATACAACAAATTTGTAATATATAAAGTTGGAATTAAAGGCTCAATTACATGTGTATAGATAAAGGCAGATGTGGTGTGAGTGCCAATGAGACAACTCTCCATCCAAATAACAATTTAAAAAAGTAAACCATTATAGGTTAAAGTACGGCCTTCAACACGGAGCCTTGGCTCATACCGAACAACAAGCTATAAAGGGCACAAAATTACTAGTATAAAACCGTATGCATGATATTAGACAACAATCACTTGTCTCAGAATGTTTTTTATATTATAATTGTTTGTTAATTCTGCCTTTGACTCCATGTTCTATAAATGTAGAAAATATACGTAGTTCCATTGATGAAATCTTGAAACTGTTTACATGTGTATATATGTACGCCTCAAATCTATGTCCGGCCTCAAATCTATGTCCTTTCCGCAAATCTATGTCCTTTTTAATATTGCGTCATAGACGTTCCAAATCTATATCCTTTATTGTCTCAAATCTATGTCCTGTATTGTCTCACATCTATGTCTATTATTTACTCAAATCTATGGCCATTTTTTGGCTCAAATCTATGTCCTTTCATCGGCGTAAAACATAACAAAACGTCATCGAGTAAACAATGAAAAGTTAACAATTACAGGTGTAAGTACGGCATTCAACACGGAGCATTAACTCACACCGAACAAACATTGTACAAGTGGTTTATATGACAAAAGCAAGGTTAACATTTTAACTATTAATATACATGGTTTAAAATTACTTTATGTTTTTTTTCTTTAAAACTGGAGGGAAATCTGTTATAAATAGTGGACTGATGGAATATTTTCAAAAAGGTCAACTAGAGATTTATCCTCTTGAAATGTTTTCTGACAATTAACGTGATATCTTTACTCCTACTATTGTGGAATATTTACAATTCAAAACAAATCCAGCCATGAACAAAGGGACTGCAGTGTTGACAGCTAGTTGCTTGAGAGAAGGGATATGCCAAAACATAGAATGGTTCTTCTCGGGGAAATATTTTCGTTATTAAAGACATTATTACAAGTTTTACATTTGAACTAAATAGATATCAGCTAAGACCAAATAATTGAAATGTGTTCTTTTGTGATTCACAAATATTTCAATTAAAATATAAAAAAAACGTTTTATTTTTAGCAATTTAGAATGATTTTTTGATACTAGTATTCAAGGAAAAACATAGATAAAATGGTATAAATGTCAATGAAACAGCGATATGAACAAATTCAAAGACAAAACGAAGTAAGTTGAAGTTTCAAACAAATATTCATTCTTTACTGTCTTTTTTAGTAAAATAAATATGGTTTGTGGTTTCATTCTTAAAGACGGTATACAGTAATAACACACGCATGTAAAGATTTTAACCACACACTTGAAAAAAGACTTAATAAAACAAAAAGCATATAAGACCGTACTTATTAGACGGGCATAAATTTGCGCATGGAGAAACAAATTGGAAAAAAATTTAAAACATAACACAGATTTGAGACCTTATCTTTTTTTATAACGGACATAGATTTACGAATGACGTCGCGATTGAAAATCGGACACAGATTTGAGGCCGAATCATTTTTTACGGACATAGATTAGCGATTGACGTCACGATCGGGCATAACTTTGAAAAACGGACACAGATTTGAGGTCGTACAAAGATCTGAGGTTTACATATATGTCTAGACATCTATCAAGAAGCAATAAATCATGTTCCTCAATTCAGATGAATGATAATGACTTGTATAGAGTGACATAAATGTGTATATGTCTAGACATCTAGCAAGAAGTAATAAATCATGTTTCTCAATTCAGATGAATGATAATGACTTGTAAAGAGTGAAATACATGTGTATATGTCTAGACATCTAGCAAGAAGCAATAAATCATGTTTCTCAATTCAGATGAATGATAATGACTTGTATAGAGTGAAATAAATGTGTATATGTCTAGACATCTAGCAAGAAGCAATAAATCATGTTTCTCAATTCAGATGAATGATAATGACTTGTATAGAGTGAAATAAATGTGTATATGTCTAGACATCTAGCAAGAAGCAATAAATCATGTTTCTCAATTCAGATGAATGTGTAGTTATTTTGATTTGTTTATGTATATAAGCTGTTCACTTGTAAAGCTAAGATATGAATCGATTATTAACCAGCGTATGCGAAATTCTATAATATTTTGAAACAATTTTCAGAATAATGGGATTCATGTAGAAAAGAATTTTAGATACAATTATACGACCTGTCTGGAAGATGAATGTAGGAAATTAAGAAACCACTTCCAAACTATTGGTATTACAAGTGCAATCGTATCTGCAAACAATTATTCACTCCACAAGTACCACGAGAAGAAAAACAAATCTCAAGCGTAAATAACAAATCAGTGAAAATTAGGATGTACGTTTCATGTGCATACTATATACATAGTTCCTCAGCTATATGAAATTAAGCATAAGTTATCCTTTTCCTCGGTACTAAGTTTAATAAGTACAATTTACATGTGCAGCTGTAAGTAAATGTAACAACAACATAGTACTTTGTTACATCTGTACTAGTTTCAACATAATTTAAAGTAATATAATCATAATCAAATTCCATAAGAAAATGAGACATTGATTGTGACTCTGTATATCTGCATCCTCCTTTTTGAAATTACGGATACATAAACGTGTATACAGTGTATATGTTTTAAGTATGTCATTGTTGTCATGCGTATGGGCATTCTACATTTGAAGGTCATACTATTGCCTTTGATTGCTTACATTTACTCTATTTGATCTTTGGATATTTATCTCATTGGCAATCTACCACAACTCCTTATTTAAATGTATTAAAAAATGAAAAAAAAAAAAGAAAAAAAACACTAACAAACAAACCTAGCATCTATACACAATTATACATACTAGCCCCAACTTCGACGAAAAAAAGAGTTAGAAAAGTCGTACATGTATGATCATGTACATATGGGTTTTTATTTATTGTTTGAAAAAATATGAATCGATTTATTTATACTGAAAACAGATATAAAGAGTTTGAATAAAAATAGCTATTCAACATCATTTTCAAAACTTATACATTGTAAGGTGTGGTACGATTGCCAATGAGACAACTCTTCATCCAAGTAACAGTTTGTAAAAGTAAACCATTATAGATCAATTTACGTTTTTAGGTGCAATGTATAAATGGACAGTTCTGAGCTTTTCGATTTTTTTTTCAGAAATGCTTTTTTCAAGATGTTTCGCTGTTTATCTAAATATATTCATAGCCGCTATATGTAAGTAAAATTATAAAACAATACGATACAACTGTTCTTGGAATGGGTCAGCTCTAACCACGCTTATCACCTGTCAATAACTAGTTTAGAACATAGTATATCCCTTATAACTGAAACTCAGTGGTTGTAATAGTTCTATTTTAGAATAGATCCTAAAAGTTTTATTGAACAAATGAAGTTTTGGATAGATTTATTTATTTTATCCTATTTTCCTTTAATATTTGTCAATGTTTCATAGAATATTTTCTTTCTGCATTGTGTACTGCTTATCAGTCATTCTGTTCATACGCATTATATGCATTCAAGAACAAGTTAAATCAGAAGTTAACTATAAAGATGAACAAATAAGAAACTTGAAAACTATATCTTATCCTCGGAAATCCAGCGAACTTATAACAATATCACCCTAGAACAGATTATGACAGTTCTACCGAAGAGCTGATTCTTTAACATGTTTAAGTTTATCGTAACACGTATTTGAACATTTTTACTCTAGAACTGATTTTGAAAGTTCTATCATGGAACTGATTATAAAGGTTTTTTTATCTTCGAACGGATACTAACACAGTGCTACCACAGTACAGCTCGTTGTAATAACTGGTGTACTGTAGAACTGCCATCAAACTGATTAGAACTATTCTATCGTAGATTATTTTAACTATTCCAAATGAATGTTATAAGTGATCTTAATGGTATTTTTTAGTAGAATATATCTTTGATTGAAGAAAACCCAGTCGCACAATAGTTGATTTCAAGATTTCTTTTTATCATTCTTGATCTAAGTAAATAGTATTTGTTTTCAAATAGATATTATATAATTATGACCTTGGTTGTTGCTTCAGTTTTGAAAAAAAAATCTGTAGCACCATTCACCACGTATAATATGATTTACTAGAATAATCACAAGCCAACAATCGATGAATAACGTTCTCCGATCAAAGCTGCTGAATCACCAAACATACGATTTTTGTTACAGTTAGGACAAAAACGGAATATTCGCAAACAAACAAATGGAAAAAAAAACAACCTTAAATTATTATTGCGTGCGTCCAAATTTTGAATTTACTTTGCTAGAAGAATGTATAAACTTACAATAAACAAAGCCAAATTTGGAAACAATCAAGTTAAAAAAAAAAACAGATAAATTTTAAGATAAGCTATAAACTATAAAGGGGAATTAACACGAACAAAAGCTATTTCTTAAAGTAGGCTTCAATATAAATGAAAGGATAATAATATTTTCAATTTCATATACAGTTGTGTTATGCATCATGTGCATATTTCAATATTCATGCAAACATCAGTTCATGTTTCATTTTTTTCAGGTTACACAAACGGGAGTTTAACTTCTATACATAATTCGACTAAATTCAAATCAAGTCCAATAATGATCAACATGTCTACGATAAACATATCCGCAACCTTATTTAAGTTAAAACCAACAAAAAGGCATAGCATAATTGAAGATGAAAAAACAAACAATCGCTTGCCTAATTTCTCGAAATCTGAAAACACTACAAGGCCTACGATTAAATCAACCACTACATGGCCTACAACTGAACCAAAAACTAAAAGGCCAACAACTGAACCAACAACTACAAGGCCTACAACTGAACCAACCACTACAAGGCTTACAACAGTAATTACAACTGAACCAACCACTACAAGGCCTACGACTGAACCAACAACTTCAAGGCCTACGACTAAACCAACCACTACAAGGCCTACGACTAGACCAACCACTATAAGGCATACGACTACACCAACCACTACAAGGCCTACAACACTCATTGCAACTGAACCAACCACTACAAGGCCTACGACTAAACCAACCACTTCAAGGTCTACAACTGAACCAACCACTACAAAGCCTACAACTGAACCAACCACTACAAGGCCTACGACTGAACCAACCACTACAAGGCCTACTACTGAATCAACCACTACAAGGCCTACGACTGAACCAACCACTACAAGGGTTAAAACTGAACCAACCACTACAAGGTTTACGACTAAACCAACCACTACAAGGCCTACGACTGAACCAACCACTACAAGGCCTACGACTGAACCAACCACTACAAAGCCTACAACTAAACCAACCACTACAAAGCCTACGACTAAACCAACCACTACAAGGCATACGACTGAACCAACCAATAGAAGGCCTACGATAGAACCAACCACTACAAGGCCTACAACTGAACCAACCACTACAAGAACTACAACTGAACCAACCACTACAAGGCCTACAACTGAACTAACAACTACAAGGCCTACGACTGAACCAATCACTACAAGGCCTACAACAGAACCAACCACTATACAGCCTACAACTAAACAAACCACTACAAGGCCTACGACTGAACCAACCACTACAAGGGTTACAACTGAACCAACCACTACAAGGCTTACGACTGAACCAACCACTACAAGGCTTACGACTGAACCAACAACTTCAAGGCCTACTACTGAACCAACAGCTACAAGGCCTACAACTGAACCAACCAGTACAAGGCCTGGTGCTGAACCAACCACTAAAATGCCTACGACTGAACCAACCACTACAAGGCCTACAACTGAACCAACCACTGCAAAAACTACGACTGAACCAACCACTATAAGGCCTACGACTGAACCAACCTCTATAAGGCCTACAACTGAACCAACCACAACAATGCCTACATCTGAACCATCAACTACAAGGCCTACGACTGAACCAATCACTACAAGACCAACGACTAAACCAACCACTACAAGGCCTACAACTGAACCAACCACTAAACGGTCTACAACAGACACTACAACTGAACTAATCACTACAAGGCCTACAACTAAACCGACAACTACAAGGTCTACGACTGAAACAACAGCTACAAGGCACAAGACTGCACCAACCACTACAAGGTCTACAACAGAACCAACCACTATAAAGCCTAAAACTGAACAAACCACAACAAAGCCTTCAATTGAACCAACCAAAACAAGGCCTACAACTGAACCAACCACTACAAGGCCTACGACTGAACCAACCACTTCAAGATTTACAACTGAACCAACCACTTCAAAGTCTAAGACTAAACCAACCACTACAAGGCCTACGACTGAACCAACCACTACAAGGCACTCGACTGAAACAACCACTACAAGGCCTCCGACTAAATCAACAACTACAAGGCCTACGACTGAACCAACCACAACAAGGGTTATAACTGAACCAACCACTACAAGGCTTACGACTGAACCAACCACTACAAGGCCTACAACTGAACCAACAACTACAAGGCCTACGACTGAACCAACAACTACAAGGCCTACGACTGAACCAACAACTACAAGGCCTACAACAGTCATTACAACTGAACCAACCACTACAAGGTCTACGACTATATCAACCACTTCAAGGTCTACAACTGAACCAACCACTACAAGGCCTACAACTGAACCAACCACTACAAGGCCTACGACTAAACCAACCACTACAAGGCATACGACTGAACTAACTACTAGAGGGCCTACGATAGAACCAGCCACTACAAGGCCTACAACCGAACCAACCACTACAAGAACTACGACTGAACCAATCACTACAGGGGTTACAACTGAACCAACCACTACAAGGCTTACGACAAAACCAACCACTACAAGGCCTACGACTGAACCAACCACTACAAGGCCTACGACTGAACCAACCACTACAAAGCCTACAACTAAACCAACCAATACAAAGCCTACGACTAAACCAACCAATACAAGGCATACGACTGAACCAACCAATAGAAGGCCTACGATAGAACCAACCACTACAAGGCCTAAAACTGAACCAACCACTACAAGAACTACAACTGAACCAACCACTACAAGGCCTACAACTGAACTAACAACTACAAGGCCTACGACTGAACCAATCACTACAAGGCCTACAACAGAACCAACCACTATACAGTCTACAACTGAACAAACCACTACAAGGCCTACGACTGAACCAACCACTACAAGGGTTACAACTGAACCAACCACTACAAGGCTTACGACTGAACCAACCACTACAAGGCTTACGACTGAACCAACAACTTCAAGGCCTACTACTGAACCAACAGCTACAAGGCCTACAACTGAACGAACCAGTACAAGGCCTAGTGCTGAACCAACCACTAAAATGCCTACGACTGAACCAACCACTACAAGGCCTACAACTGAACCAACCACTGCAAAAACTACGACTGAACCAACCACTATAAGGCCTACGACTGAACCAACCTCTATGAGGCCTACAACTGAACCAACCACAACAATGCCTACATCTGAACCATCAACTACAAGGCCTACGACTGAACCAATCACTACAAGACCAACGACTGAAACTATCACTACAAGGCTTACGACTGAACCAACCACTACAAGGCTTACGACTAAACCAACCACTACAAGGCCTACAACTGAACCAACCACTAACAGGCCTACGACAGAACCAACCACTACAAAGCCTACAACTGAACCAACCACTGCAAGAACTACGAATGAACCAACCACTATAAGGCCTACGACTGAACCAACCACTATTAACCCTACGACTGAACCAACCACTACAATGCGTAGAACTGAACCAACAATTACAAGGCCTACGACTGAACCAATCACTACAAGACCTACGAATCAACCAACCACTACAAGGCCTACGACTGAACCAACCACTACAAGGCCTTCGACTGAACCAACCACTACCAGGCCTACGATTGAACCAACAACTTCAAGCCCTACAACTGAACCAACTACTACAAGGCCTAAAACTGAACCAACAACTACAAGGCCGACGACTAAACCAACCACTATAAGGCCTACGACTGAACCAACCACTAGAAGGTCTACGACGGAACCAACCACTACAAGGCCTACAACTGAACCAACCACTACCAAGCCTACAACTGAACCAACCACTACAAGGCCTATCACTGAACCAACCACTACAAGGCCTGCAACAGTCATTACAACTGAACCAACCACTAAAAGGCCTATCACTGAACCAACCACTATAAGGCCTACGACTGAACCAACCACTACAAGGCCGAGGACTGAACCAACCACTACAAGGTTTACAACTGAACCAACCATTGCAAGGCTTACGACTGAACCAACCACTACAAAGCCTACAACTAAACCAACCACTACAAGGCCAACGACTCAACCAACCACAACAAGGGTTACAACTGAACCAACCACTGCAAGGCTTACGACTAAACCAACCACTACAAGGCCTACGACTGAACCAACCAATAAAAGGCCTACGGTTGAACCAACCACTACAAGGCCTACGACTGAACCAACCACTACAAGGCCTACGACTGAACCAACCACTTCAAGGCATAAGACTGAACCAGCTACTAGAAGGCATACGACAGAACCAACCACTACAATGACTACAACTGAACCAACCACTACAAGAACTACGACTGAACCAACCACTATAGCGCCTACGACTGAACCAACCACTAGTAGGCCTACAACTAAACCAACCACTTCAATGCCTACAACTGAACCAACAACTACAAGGCCTACGACTGAAACAATCACTACAAGACCTACGACTGAACCAACCACTACAAGGCCTACGACTGAACCAACCACTACCAGGCCTACGATTAAACCAACCACTACAAGGCCTACGGCTGAACAAACAACTTCAAGGCCTACAACTGAACCAACCACTACAAGGCCTACAACTGAACCAACAACTACAAGGCCGACAACTGAACCAACCAGTACAAGGCCTACGACTGAACCAACCACTAGAAGGTCTACGACAGAACCAACCACTAAAACGCCTACAACTGAACCAACCACTACAAGGCCTACAACTGAACCAACCACTTCAAGGCCTACGACTGAACCAACCACTACAAGGCCTACAGCAGTCATTACAACTGAACCAACCACTACAAGACATACGACTGAACCAACCACTACAAGGTCTACGACTAAACCAACCACGTCAAGGTCTACAAATGAACCAACCACTGCAAGGCTTACGACCGAACCACCCACTGCAATGCCTCTGACTGAACCAACTACTACAAGGCCTCTGACTGAACCAACCACTACAAGGGTTACAACTGAACCAACCACTGCAAGGCTTACGACTAAACCAACCACTACAGGGCTTACGACTAAACCAACCACTTCAAGGTCTACAACTGAAATAACCACTACAAGGCCTACAACTAAACCAACCACTACAAGACCTACGACTGAACCAACCATTACCAGGTCTACGACCATACCAACCACTACAAGGTCTACAACTGAACTAACCACTACAAGGCCTACAACTGAACCATCCACTGCAAGGCTTACGACTGAACCAACCACTACAAGGCTTACGACTAAACCAACCACTACAAGGCCTACGACAGAGCCAACAACTACAAGGCCTACGACTGAATCAACCACTACAAGGCCTACAACTGAACCAACCACTACAAGAACTACGACTGAACCAACCACTACAAGGGTTACAACTGAACCAACAGCTACAAGGCTAACGACTAAACAAACCACTACAAGGCCTACGACTGAACCCACCATTACTAAGCCTACGACTGAATCAACCACTACCAGGCCTACAAATGAAAAAACCACTACAACGTCTACGACTAAATCAACCACTACAAGGCCGACGACTGAACCAACCACTACAAGGCCTACAACTGAACCAACCACTTCAAGGGCTATGACTGAACCAACCACTACAAGGCCTACGACTGAACCATGCACTACAAAGTCTACGACTAAACCAACCACGTCAAGGTCTACAACTGAACAAACCACTTCAAGGCCGACAAAAGAACCAACCACTGCAAGGCTTACGACTGAACCAACCACTGCAAGGCCTACAACTGAACCAACCACTGCAAGGCTTACGACTAAACCAACCACTACAAGGCCTACGAATAAACCAACTACTTCCAGGTCTACAACTGAACCAACCACTACAAGGCCTACAACTGAACCAACCACTACAAGACCTACGACTGAACCAACCACTACAAGGTCTACGACCATACCAACCACTTCGAGGTCTACAACTGAACCAACCACTACAAGGTCTACAACTGAACCAACCACCACAAGGCCTACAACTGAACCAACCACTGCAAGGCTTACGACTGAACCAACCACTACAAGGCTTACGACTAAACCAACCACTAAAAGGCCTACGACTGAACCAACAACTACAAGGCCTACGACTGAATCAACCACTACAAGGCGTACAACTGAACCAACCACTACAAGAAATCCGACTGAACCAACCACTTCAAGGGTTACAACTGAACATACAACTACAAGGCTTACGACTAAACCAACCACTACAAGGCCTACGACTGAACCCACCACTACAAAGCCTACGACTGAATTAATCACTACAAGGCCTACAACCGAAAAACCAACTACAAGGCCTACGACTAAATCAACCACTACAAGGCTTACGACTAAAACAACCACTACAAGGCCTCAGACTGAACCAACCACTACAAGGCCTACGACTGAACCAACCACTACAAGGCCTACAACTGAACCAACCACTACAAGGCCTACGACTGAACCAACCACTACAAGGCATACGACTGAACCAACTACTAGAAGGCCTACGACAGAACCAACCACTACAAAGCCTACAACTGAATCAACCACTGCAAGAACTACGACTGAACCAACCACTATAAGGCCTACGACGGAACCGACCACTATTAGGCCTACAAGTGAACCAACCACTACAAGGCCTACGACTGAACCAACAACTACAAAGCCTACGACTGAACCAACCACTACAAGGCGTACGACTGAACCAACCACTACAAGGTCTACGACTGAATCAACCGCTACAAGGCCTACAACTGAACCAACCACTTCAAGGCCTACGACTGAACCGCCCACTACAAGGGTTACAACTGAACCAACCACTACAAGGCTTACGACTAAACCAACCACTACAAAGCCTACGACTCAACCAACCACTACAAGGCCTACAACTGAACAAAGCACTACAAGGCCTACAACTGAACCGACCACTACAAGGTCTACGACTATACCAACCACTTCAAGGTCTACAACTGAACCAACCACTACAAGGCATACGACTGAACTAACCACTAGAAGGCCTACGACAGAACCAGCCACTACAAGGCCTACAACTGAACCAACCACTACAAGAACTACGATCGAACCAACCTCTACAAGGGTTACAACTAAACCAACAACTACAAGGCTTACGACTAAACCAACCACTACAAGGCCTACGACTGAACGCACCAGTACAAGGCCTACGACTAAATCAACCACTACAAGGCATACGACTGAAACAACCACTAGAAGGCCTACAACGGAACCAATCACTACGAGGCCTATAACTGAACCAACCACTACAAGGCCTACAACTGAACCAACCACTACAAGGCCTACGACTAAACCAACCACTACAAGGCCTACGACTGAACGCACCAGTACAAGGCCTACGAGTAAATCAACCACTACAAGGCATACGACTGAACCAACCACTAGAAGGCCTACAACGGAACCAACCACTACGAGGCCTATAACTGAACCAACCACTACAAGGCCTACAACTGAACTAACCACTACAAGGCCTACGACTGAACCAACCACTACAAGGCCTACAACAGTCATAACAGCTGAACCAACCACTACAAGGCCTACGACTGAACCAACCACTACAAGGTCTACGACTATACCAACTACTTCAAGGTCTACAACTGAACCAACCACTACAGGGCCTACAACTGAACCAAACACTACAAGGCATACGACTGAACCAACTACTAGATGGCCTACGACTGAACCAACCACTACAAAGCCTACAACTGAACCAACCACTGCAAGAACCACGACTGAACCAACCACTATAAGTCCTACGACGGAACCGACCACTATTAGGCCTACAACTGAACCAACCACTACAAGGCCTACGACTGAACCAACAACTACAAAACCTACGACTGAACCAACCACTACAAGGCCTACGACTGAACCAACCACTACAAGGTCTACGACAAAATCAACCGCTACAAGGCCTACAACTGAACCAACTACTTCAAGGCCTACGACTGAACCAACAACTACAAAGCCTACAACTGAACCAACCACTACAAGGCTTACGACTAAATCAACCACTACAAGGCCTACGACTGAACCATCCACTACAAGGCCTACGACTGAACCAAGCACTACAAGGCCTACAACTGAACTGAACACTACAAGGTCTACGACTATACCAACCACTTCAAGGTCTACAACTGAACCAACCACTACAAGGCCTACAACTGAACCAACCACTACAAGGCCTACGACTGAACCAACCACTACAAGGCATACGACTGAACCAACCACCAGAAGGCCTACGACAAAACCAGCCACTACAAGGCCTACAACTGAACCAACCACTACAAGAACTACGATTGAACCAACCACTACAAGGGTTACAACTAAACCAACCACTACAAGGCTAACGACTAAACCAACCACTACAAGGCCTACGACTGAACCAACCACTATAAGGCCTACGACGGAACCGACCACTATTAGGCCTACAACTGAACCAACCACTATAAGGCCTACGACTGAACCAACAACTACAAAGCCTACGACTGAACCAATCACTACAAGGCCTACGACTGAACCAACCACTACAAGATCTACGACTGAATCAACCGCTACAAGGCCTACAACTGAACCAACCACTTCAAGGCCTACGACTGAACCGCCCACTACAAGGGTTACAACTGAACCAACCACTACAAGGCTTACGACTAAACCAACCACTACAAAGCCTACGACTGAATCAACCATTACATGGCCTACAACTGAACCAAGCACTACAAGGCCTACAACTGAAACGACCACTACAAGGTCTACGACTATACCAGCCACTTCAAGGTCTACACCTGAACCAACAACTACAAGGCCTACAACTGAACCAACCACTACAAGGCCTACGATTAAACCAACCACTACAAGGCATACGACTGAACTAACCACTAGAAGGCCTACGACAGAACCAGCCACTACAAGGCCTACAACTGAACCAACCACTACAAGAACTACGAGTGAACCAACCACTACAAGGGTTACAACTAAACCAACCACTACAAGGCTTACGACTAAACCAACCACTAGAAGGCCTACGACAGAACCAACCACTACAAAGCCTACAACTGAACCAACCACTGCAAGAACTACGAATGAATCAACCACTAGAAGGCCTACGACAGAACCAACCACTACAAAGCCTACAACTGAACCAACCACTGCAAGAACTACGAATGAATCAACCAGTACAAGGCCTACAACTGAACCAACCACTACAAGGCCTACGACTAAACCAACCACTACAAGGCATACGGCTGAACCAACCACTAGAAAGCCTACGACAGAACCAACCACTACAAAGCCTACAACTGAACCAACCACTGCAAGAACTACGAATGAATCAACCATTATAAGGCATACGACTGAACCAACCACTATTAGGCCTACGACTGAACCAACCACTATTAGGCCTACGACTGAACCAACCACTACAAGACCTACGACTGAACCTACCACTACCAGGCCTACGATTGAACCAACCACTACAAGGCCTACAACTGAACCAACCACTACAAGGCGTAAAACTGAACCAACCACTACAAGGCCAACGACTGAACTAACCACTACAAGGCATACGAATGAACCAACTACTAGAAGGCCTACGACAAAACCAGCCACTACAAGAACTACGATTGAACCAACCACTACAAGGCTTATGACTAAACCAACCACTACAAGGCCTACGACTGAACGCACCAGTACAAGGCCTACGACTGAATCAACCACAACAAGGCCTACAACTGAACCAACCACTAGAAGGCCTACGACAGAACCAATCACTACAAAGTCTACAACTGAACCAACCACTGCAAGAACTACGTATGAACCAACCACTATAAGGTCTACGACTGAACCAACCACTATTAGGCCTACGACTGAACCAACCACTATTAGGCCTACGACTGAACCAACCACTAAAAGACCTACGACTGAACCTAACACTACCAGGCCTACGACTGAACGCACCAGTACAAGGCCTACGACTGAATCAACCACAACAAGGCCTACAACTGAACCAACCACTACAAGGCCTACGACTAAACCAACCACTACAAGGCATACGACTGAACCAACCACTAGAAGGCCTACGACAGAACCAACCACTACAAAGTCTACAACTGAACCAACCACTGCAAGAACTACGTATGAACCAACCACTATAAGGCCTACGACTGAACCAACCACTATTAGGCCTACGACTGAACTAACCACTATTAGGCCTACGACTGAACCAACCACTAAAAGACCTACGACTGAACCTACCACTGCCAGGCCTACGATTGAACCAACCACTACAAGGCCTACAACTGAACCAACCACTACAAGGCCTAAAACTGAACCAACCACTACAAGGCCAACGACTGAACCAACCACTACAAGGCATACGACTGAACCAACTACTAGAAGGCCTACGACAGAACCAACCACTACAAGGCCTACAACTGAACCGACCACTGCAAGAACTACGACTAAACCAACCACTATAAAGCCTACGACTAAATCAACCACTATAAGGCATACAACTGAACCAACCACTATAAGGCCTACGACTGAACCAACCACTACAATGCCTACAACTGAACCAACAACTACAAGAACTATGACTAAATCAATCACTTCAAGGCCTACAACAGAACCAACCACTATAAAGCCCACAATTGAACCAACCACTACAAGGCCTACGACTGAACCAACCACTACAAGGGTTACAACTGAACCAACCACTACAAGGCTTACGACTGAACCAAGCACTACAAGGCCAACGACTGAACCAACCACTACAAGGCCTACGACTGAAACAACCACTACAAGGCATACGACTAAACCAACCACTAGAAGGCCTACGACAGAACCAACCACTATTAGGCCTACGAATGAACCAACCACTATTAGGCCTACGAATGAACCAACCACTGCAAGACCTACGACTGAACCAACCACTATCAGGCCTTCGATTGAACCAACCACTACAAGACCTACAACTGAACCAACCACTACAAGGCTTAAAACTGAACCAACAACTACAAGGCCTACGACTGAACCAACCACTACAAGGTATACGACTGAACCAACTACTAGAAGTCCTACGACAGAACCAACCACTACAACTCCTACAACTGAACCAACCACTGCAAGAACTACGACTGAACCAACCACTACAAGACCTACGACTGAACCAACTACTAGAAGGCCTACGACTGAACCAATTACTACAAGGCGTACAACAGTCATTACAACTGAACAAACCACTACATGGCCTATGACTAAACCAACCACTACAAGGTCTACGACTAAACCAACCACTTCAAGGCCTTCGACTGAGCCAACCACTACAAGGTCTACGACTAAACCAACCACTTCAAGGTCTACAACTGAACCAACCACTACAAGGCCTACAACAGAACCAACCACTACAACGCCTACGACTGAACCAACCACTACAAGGCCTACGACTGAACCAACCACTACAAGGGTTAAAACTGCACCAGCCACTACAAGGCCTACGACTGAACCAACCACTACAAGGTCCACGACTAAACCGACCACTTCAAGGTCTACAACTGAACCAACCACTTCAAGACCTACAACTGAACCAACCACTAGAACGCCTACGACTGAACCAACCACTACAAGGCCTACCACTGAACCAACCACTACAAGGCCTACGACTGAACCAACCACTACAAGGCCTACAATTGAACCAAATACTACAAAGGCTACGACTGAACCAACCACTGCAAGAACTACGACTGAACCAACCACTATACGGCCTACGACTGAACCAACCACTACAAGGCGTACAACAGTCATTACAACTGAACAAACCACTACAAGGCCTACGACTGAACCAACCACTACAAGGTCTACGACTAAACCAACCACTTTAAGGCCTACAACTGAACCAACCACTACAAGGCCTACAACAGAACCAACCACTACAAGGCCTACGACTGAACCAACCATTACAAGGTCTACGACTAAACCAACCACCTCAAGGTCTACAACTGAACCAACCACTACAAGGCCTACAACAGAACCAACCACTACAAGGCCTACTACTGCACCAACCACTACAAGGGTTACAACTAAACCAACCACTACAAGGCCTACGACTGAACCAACCACTACAAGGTCTACGACTAAACCGACAACTTCAAGGTTTACAACAGAACCAACCACTAGAACGCCTACGACAGAACCAACCACTACAAGGCCTACGACTGAACCAACCACAACAAGGCCTACGACTGAACCAACCACTACAAGGCCTACGACTGAACCAACCACTACAAGGCCTACGACTGAACCAACCACTGCAAGGCGTACAACAGTCATTACAACTGACCAAACCACTACAAGGCCTACGACTGAACCAACCACTACAAGATATAAGACTAAACCAACCACTACAAGGCCTACGACAGAACCAACCACTACAAGGCCTACGACTGAACCAACCACTACAAGGTCTACGACTAAACCAACCACTTCAACGTCAACAACTGAACCAACCACTACAAGGCCTACAACAGAACCAACCACTACAACGCCCACGACTGAACCAACCACTACAAGTCCTACGACTGAACCAACCACTACAAGGGTTACAACTGAACCAACCACTACAAGGCCTACGACTGAACCAACCACTACAAGGCCTACAATTGAACCAAATACTACAAAGGCTACGACTGAACCAACCACTGCAAGAACTACGACTGAACCAACCACTATAAGGCCTACGACTGAACCAACCACTACAAGGCGTACAACAGTCATTACAACTGAAAACACCACTACAAGGCCTACGACTGAACCAACCACTACAAGGTCTACGACTAAACCAACCACTTTAAGGCCTACGACTATCTCAACCACTACAAGGCCTACGACTGAACCAACCACTACAAGGCGTACAACAGTCATTACAACTGAAAAAACCACTACAAGGCCTACGACAGAACCAACCACTACAAGGCCTACGACTGAACCAACCATTACAAGGTCTACGACTAAACCAACCACTTCAAGGTCTACAACTGAACCAACCACTACAAGGCCTACAACAGAACCAACCACTACAAGGCCTACTACTGAACCAACCACTACAAGGGTTACAACTAAACCAACCACTACAAGGCCTACGACTGAACCAACCACTACAAGGTCTACGACTAAACCGACAACTTCAAGGTTTACAACTGAACCAACCAGTAGAACGCCTACGACCGAACCAACCACTACAAGGCCTACGACTGAACCAACCACAACAAGGCCTACGACTGAACCAACCACTACAAGGCCTACGACTGAACCAACCACTACAAGGCCTACGACTGAACCAACCACTGCAAGGCGTACAACAGTCATTACAACTGACCAAACCACTACAAGGCCTACGACTGAACCAACCACTACAAGATATACGACTAAACCAACCACTACAAGGCCTACGACTGAACCAACCACTACAAGGTCTACGACTAAACCAACCACTTCAACGTCAACAACTGAACCAACCACTACAAGGTCTACAACAGAACCAACCACTACAACGCCTACGACTGAACCAACCACTACAAGGCCTACGACTGAACCAACCACTACAAGGGTTACAACTGAACCAACCACTACAAGGCCTACGACTGAACCAACCACTACAAGGTCTACGACTAAACCGACCACTTCAAGGTCTACAACTGAACCAACCACTACAAGGCCTACAACTGAACCAACCACTAGAACGCCTACGACTGAACCAACCACTACAAGGCCTACAACTGAACAAACCACTACAAGGCCTACGACTGAACCAACCACTACAAGGCCTTCGACTGAACCAACCACTACAAGGCCTACAACTGAACCAAATACTACAAGGGCTACGACTGAACCAACCACTACAAGACCTACGACTGAACCAACTACTAGAAGGCCTACGACTGAACCAACCACTACAAGGCATACAACAGTCATTACAACTGAACAAACCACTACAAGGCCTACGACTGAACCAACCACTACAAGGGCTACGACTAAACCAACCATTTCAAGGCCTACGACAGAGCCAACAACTACAAGGCCTACAACAGAACCAACCACTACAATGTCTACGACTAAACCAACCACTTCAAGGTCTACAACTGAACCAACCACTACAAGGCCTACAACAGAACCAACCACTACAACGCCTACGACTGAACCAACCACTACACGGCCTACGACTGAACCAACCACTACAAGGGTTAAAACTGCACCAACCACTACAAGGCCTACGACTGAACCAACCACTACAATGTCTACGACTAAACCGACCACTTCAAGGTCTACAACTGAACCAACCACTACAAGGCCTAAAACTGAACCAACCACTAGAACGCCTACGACTGAACCAACCACTACAAGGCCTACAACTGAACCAACCACTACAAGGCCAACGACTGAACCAACCACTACAAGGCCTACAACTGAACCAAATACTACAAGGGCTACGACTGAACCAACCACTATAAGGCCTACGACTGAACCAACCACTACAAGGCGTACAACAGTCATTACAACTGAACAAACCACTACAAGGCCTACGACTGAACCAACCACTACAAGGTCTGCGAGTAAACCGACCACTTCAAGGTCTACAACTGAACCAACCACTAGAACGCTTACGACTGAACCAACCACTAGAACGCCTACGACTGAACCAACCACTACAAGGCCTACCACTGAACCAACCACTACAAGGCCTGCGACTGAACCAACCACTACAAGGCCTACAATTGAACCAAATACTACACGGGCTACGACTGAACCAACCACTGCAAGAACTACGACTGAACCAACCACTATACGGCCTACGACTAAACCAACCACTACAAGGGGTACAACAGCAACTACAACTGAACAAACCACTACAAGGCCTACGACTGAACCAACCACTACAAGGTCTACGACTAAACCAACCACTTTAAGGCCTACGACAGAACCAACCACTACAAGGCGTATGACTGAACCAACCACTACAAGGTCTACGACTGAACCAACCACTTCAAGGTCTACAACTAAACCAACCACTACAAGGCCTACAATAGAACCAACCACTACAAGGACTACGACTGAACCAACCACTACAAGGGTTACAACTGAACCAACCACTACAAGGCCTACGACTAAACCGACCACTTCAAGGTCTACAACTGAACCAACCCCTACAAGGCCTACACTTGAACCAACAACTAGAACGCCTACGACCGAACCAACCACTACAAGGCTTACGACTGAACCAACCACTACAAGGCCTACGACTGAACCAACCACTACAAGGCCTACGACTGAACCAACCACTGCAAGGCGTACAACAGTCATTACAACTGACCAAACCACTACAAGGCCTACGACTGAACCAACCACTACAAGGTATACGACTAAACCAACCACTACAAGGCCTACGACAGAACCAACCACTACAAGGCCTACGACTGAACCAACCACTTCAAGGTCTACGACTAAACCAACCACTTCAAGGTCAACAACTGAACCAACCACTACAAGGCCTACAACAGAACCATTTACTACAACGCCTACGACTGAACCAACCACTACAAGGCCTACGACTGAACCAACCACTACAAGGCCTACAACAGAACCATTTACTACAACGCCTACGACTGAACCAACCACTACAAGGCCTACGACTGAACCAACCACTACAAGGGTTACAACTGAACCAACCACTACAAGGCCTACGACTGAACCAACCACTACAAGGTCTACGACTGAACCAACCACTTCAAGGCATAAGACTGAACCAGCTACTAGAAGGCATACGACAGAACCAACCACTACAATGACTACAACTGAACCAACCACTACAAGGCTTACGACTGAACCAAGCACTACAGGGCCAACGACTGAACCAACCACTTCAAGGCCTACGACTAAAACAACCACTACAAGACCTACAACTGAACCAACCACTACAATGCCTACAACTGAACCAACCACTACAAGTCCTACGACTGAACCAATCACTACAAGACCTAAAACTGAACCAACCACTACAAGGCCTACGACTGAACCAACCACTACAAGACCTACAACTGAACTAACCACTACAAGGCCTGCGACTGAAAAAACCACTACGAGGCCTACAACCGTTACTACAACTGAACCAACCACTACAAGGGCTACAACAGTTACTACAAATGAAACAACAAGTGCAAGGCCTACAACAATTATTTCTACTGAACCAACCACTACAAGGCCAACAGCCGTTAATACAAATAAACCAACCACTACAAGGCCTACAACAGCTACTACAAATGAACCAACCACTACCAGGCTCACAACTGTTACAACAACTGTACTTACCTCTATAACGCCTACATTAGTTGCTCCAACTAAACCAACCACTACAAGGCTCACAACTGTTACTTCAACTGAACCAACCACCACAAGGCTTCCAACAGTTACTACAATGGAACCAACCAATACAAGGCCTACAACAGCTACTTCAACTGAACCAACAACTACAAGGCCAACAGCCGGTAGAACAACTGAAACAACCACTGCAAGGCCTACAACAGTTAATACAAATGAAACAACGAGTGCAAGGCCTACAACAGTTACTCCAACTGAACCAACCACTACAAGGCCAACAGCCGTTAGTACAACAGAACCAACCACTAAAAGACCTACAAATGAACCAACCACAAAAAGGCCTACGACTGAACCAACCCCTACAAGGCCTACGACTGAACGAACCACTACAAGGCCTTCGACTGAACCAATCACTACAAGGCCTACAACTGAACCAACCACTACAAGGCTTACAACAGTTACTACAACTGAACCAATCAGTACAAGGCCGACAAATGTTACTACTACTGATCCAACCACTATAAGACTGCCAACCGTTACATCTGAATCAACCACTACAAATCATAAAACCATTACTATAACGAAACCCAACTTTTCAAAGCATATATCAATTTCCACAACAACCACTGCAAAGCCAACTATTAATACCACAATTGAATTAACCCCTACAAAGACAACAACCAGCACCACAACTGAAATAATCACTACACAGCCTACACCCAATACCACAACTGAAATAATCACTACACAGCCTACACCCAATACCACAACTGAAATAATCACTACACAGCTTACAACCAATACCACAACTGAAACAACCACTACAAAGCCTACAACCAATATCCCAACTGAAATAACCACTTCAAGGCCTACAACAAATACAACAATTGAAATATTCACTACAATGCCTAAAACCAATATCACAACTGAAATTACCACTACAAAATTTACAACTAATACCACAACTGACATAACCACTACAAAGCTTACAACCAATACCACAACTGAAACAACCACTATAAAGCCTACAACCAATACTACACCTACACCGGATGCTGCGCATACAACTATTACGAAGCCTACGATTAAAGTAGTAACTAGTGTGACAACAATAGTCAATAAAATAGTGACTGCAAAGAAAGGTTAGTAACAATTGAAACTAAATATGTTTACGTTTTTTTATTGAGTTAAGCCTACCAATTGATATTTTATCGTGTGTTTTTTTTTTTTATTGTTGTGATGTTATACTATTGTTAAAGAAAAGGGAGAAGGTTTGGTACCAATAAAACGTTTAATTCCGCTGCAAATGTTTGCACCTTTCCTAGTCAGGAATCTGATGTACAGTAGTTGTCGTTTGTTTTTATAATTTATACGTGTTTATCGTTTCTCGTTTTTTTATATAGGTTAGACCGTTGGTTTTCCCGTTTGAATGGTTTTACACTAGTATTTTTTGGGCTCTTTATAGCTTGTTGTTCGGTGTGAGCCAATGCTGAATGAAGGCCGTATCTTGACCTATAATGGTTTACTTTTATAAATTGTTATTTTGGATGGAGAGTTGTCTCATTGGCACTCATACCACATCATCCTAGCTATATCTATTCATGTATATTTGATATTTAAAGGAATAGTATTTTAAAAAGAATAAACATTACGTGCCCGGTATAAAAGCTTCTTCACTTTGTCTGCTTCTTATGTTGACGGACTTATTTTATAGTAAATGTTGTCTTTTTACTTAAAAACTAAAATTCACATATTTTTTTTTACTATAAAAGGCATGTGTAAGCGACCGTTATTTTTTTCATCATGCTGGATCGATGTGATTGTCCCAATTTTCAGATTTTGTTAATATTTTATTGGAAAATACCTTTGTTTTGTTTTGGTGATAGGGAAGGAAAATAAATGATAGAGTGCAAAATGAAATATGAGATGATACATGTAGCTCTTACAAAATGTAGATATAAGGTAACAGGACCCGTTGTAAGATGAAGCACATAATTGTCTATATCAAAACGAAAAATGAATTGGATTAATATTTCTATGTCAAAATTTTGATACTTCCATTACAGAAATGTTTTTTTTTTCTTCTCGTAAACATGCATAAATAGTGATGTACATGTATTGTTAATCAAAAAAAAAAAAAAAAAAAAAAACTATTTTTCTTTCTATCGTTAAAGCTTTTTCTTGAAATCCACACATTTTATCTTTCTATTCATAAATCCACATTTTTAGATTGTTATAAGTTTTCCGTTAAACTTTATAAACAAACACATTGTTGTATTATAATGTATTACCAGGTGTTAACGCATCTATACAGTTGGAGTTCTACTTGAGCGGAAATAATTTTACAAAAGGAGCAGAGGACAACAGTTCTAGCGAATTCAAAAAATTGAACGCAACAATATGTCCAATTGTAAGTTTCAAAATAATTTTATTGAAATTCTTAGTATTGTGTCAAGAACCCCTCATAGCGCAAATACGTATTTCTCAGCGGAAAATACAGAGTATATCGTTTTTAAATTGAGGTATTAAAAATGTACGTTCCTTGAACCTATTTATAAAGGGCTCACGCTTATTTCTAAGCAAAGCTAAATAGTTTTCTATGTTTTTCTAAATTTCGTTCTAATAGGCAACGAAGAGATATACAATTATTTAGGAAGGTTGAATATGTGTCTTGGATTTCAAAACATTTCACATAAGGCACATTTCATAGGCACATCGGTTTGAAAAATAAGTAGTATGACAAACATATTATGAAATATATTTTTGAGATTAAAGCGTTATACAAATAAAGAGATGTGGTATGAGTACTAATATTTAGAAAAGTTTAAATGAAGTGGATGTTGGCAATCGTAATGCCTTCAACAGTGACAAAAAAAACGCAAATTGTAATTCGGTCATGAAAGCACGGACATGAAAAATGTGAAACAATTCGATGAAGAAAATTAACGTTCTTATTTTTTAAAACAAATATTTATGAAAAACAAATATAACAGACATGGACCACCGATCGACAACTACCGAATTACAGCTGGAAAAGGCGCATAAATAATATAGCGGGTTAAACTTGTCTAAAAAACACGTGACGTTGCAGCACTGATACATGATGTTATTACTTTATATTTTCGAGTATCAAGTCCAGTCCATCATCTTTAAAAAAAATATTATATATAAAGCAGTAACATGAATAAGGTCAATAAGAAATGTATAAATTAACGATAATTATTATTATTGAAATATTTTCTGTATTTGCAGCTTTTAAAACGTCATAAAAAAAAATTGAAGTCCGCTTTGTTTCGCTTTTTGTTTTTATATAGCACGCCTAAAACATGTGTCATTATTTACATTGTGTGTCTAAGTATTTTAGAAGTGAATGTTTACATGTACATATATATACTTCTAAATCGGCAAGTTTTACAAGCTTCAAATTAGTACAAACTAGCTGTGTGTTTTCTATCCTTTTTTTTATTTTAGCTTTATAATGCGTATGCAAGTCTAACTGGATTTGTCACTATACAGATCATTCAGTTCAAGTAAGTTATCTTAGAGAAATTAAACCAATACATGGAATGTTTGCTACAATAAGTAGAAACAGGATCAGTCGTGTTACTCAAATTCAGAATTACATCACTCCTACTTTTCCACCGTCGGTTTATTGATTTAATACATAAAAATCATACATGTTTACTAGTTACATCAATGCAAATGCTTTTATTGTAGTAAAATAAGTGCAGGTACTCCTTGCGCTTGTATTACTAATAATAGGAAGGAAAGTTTGACTGAATGAACGATCAAATAATTTAATCAATGTATAAATGAATAAATGAATGAATGAATGCATACATGAAATAATTATATGTACGAATAAATGAATGAACGATCAAACAAACAAATGAATAAACGAATGAATGAATGAATGAACGAATGAATGAACGAATGAATGAACGAATGAATGAATGAATGAATAAATAAATGAGAGAAAGAAAGAGTGAACAATACAATAACTGAATGAATGAACGATTGAATAAATAGCAGGACAAAATCTGTCTAGTTATTTGCTTTTGGGACAGATTGGCAACAAATTTTTAAGACAGTACAAATAAAAAAAGAAGGAAATAAATGAGTTTTCGTATTCTTTTTACTGTTTTAATCAATATGATATGCATAATGATTGTTTGACTAAATTTTTTAAGTAGCAAATACACATATTCGTTGTAACTATTTGTTTTTATTAAAGCATGCTATAAAACGTATCTTCACATGATATTTTGCTTTTTAATTCTATCTTGTATATATTTTTGTACTCATAAAAAATGTTTCCCATTAATATTTGTAATTCATACAACAATAGGAAATTTACAACATTAGCATGACTTGCCACAAGAAAACAATAGCACGATAACCCTTGCTTTTTATTATGGTTTTTAAAATCGCACGGAAAATAAAATTGAGAATGGAAATAGAGAATGTGTCAAAGAGGCAATAACCCGGCGAAAGACCAGAAAACAGTCAAAAACCGACAATCATTATGGGTCATCAACACATCGAGAAAATCTCGCACCTTGAGGCTGGCTTCATCTGTTCCCCAAACACAGTTCTGTATTACTTCTGTGAAGATGGACGTATCACTAAACTCAAATCATATAAATGAATCAAAATTGAAAAAAGAAAATACAATACTAACAAAGGTCTAAATCAACAATTTGGCAAAATATCAGACAATTCTCTCTGATGAGATATACATTAGTGATCAACCTTTAACACTTACAAGCAGCACATTATTTTTTGTAGGGTGAGAATCCCAGCTCGTAAGCAAAGAAGACTTCGACATGATACCAATAGGTATGTTAGATTTTCAATAACAAATGTAAGGGAGGTTGTAACATTAGTGTGAACGGCAATCTACACCAATTATCCAAATATTCAATACGCTCCGAATTGTTAAAAGTTCATTTTACATGAAATATAATATTTGCAAAACATAAATTATCTTCATAGCAATTATAACTTGATCGGCCTTGTTAATTTAAAAACAATCACTTCAGCCTACTGGTAAATTGTAAAGCCTATCACATATGTTATACCTTAGCATAATAGCTTTTGCAAAAAAGACTTTTTTAACCTCGAAGTTTTAATACTTCGAATCTTACCCTTTGGACCATCACACTTTAGCGTGATACACCATCGTACTTTAGCGAACAAACAACCATCGCACTTTAGCATGAGACACCATTTACTTTAAAATAGACCATCGCACTTTAGCGTGGGCATCGCACTTTAGATTACCATCGTACTTTAGAGTCCTACATATATATACAATATGATTATGTACATTGTCGGAAAATATAAATTATATATGTACGAGCTTTAGAAACGGGACGAAAAGCGAGGCTTGCATAATGAAAGATATCTGTAACGAAAATTAAATAATCGTACTCGATGTATACCTTGGGCCGATGTGTGGTTAACCTGTTTAGAGAGAAAGAGTGTTTCTTTTCGGTTAATTTTTCCAATATATATTTAGTTCATTTTTTATAGAACCAGCGAACTTGAAATTGTTTCACAGTTAGTGTTAAAACCATACAACAATAATACCGATAGAAATGTCACCGATATTACAAACGAGATTTATGTACACACACACAGTCTTTTGACAAATGAATCAGGACAAATAGGAAGTTACCAGTTTACAAAGACTGACCAGTCGTTACAAATGGCTAACAATTCAGGTAAGCTTATAGATATAATGGATTCCGAAGAACTTGGCTTCAAAGAAAAAAATAAATAACAAACACATGTGCGTTGTAGTCTTACTGTTGTCTTAACTTTACAATTATATGCATTTAAGGTGACATGAGTGTCTTCCTCAATCTTGGATTTTAAAGTAGCATATATTAAACAATGGTCTAGATATTTAATAAAATTTGCCCATTTTGACGGAATAGTATGTACATTGTACCACATGTGTCATAAAAAATAAAATTGAGAAAGGAAATGGGGAATGTGTCAAAGCGACAACAACCCGACCATAGAGCAGAGAACAGACTTTTCAATGTAAATATACAAAATTATGTGTTTTGTCATATTTGTTGCCGCGTGTAATTTATAAACAAAAAAACAATAGATTTTTGTTTGAGTATATTTTTTTAAATTTTTCAAATAAAAGGAGATAACTCAAAACGAGGAGATATATCAGATAAAGTTATTTTGTAGAGAAAGTTTTGCGAGATTACATATTTTGATATTTAGCAAGAAAACAAGTTCGTTGACCACATTTTTTCTTTTTCTTACCTGAAGAGCATATGTTACAAAAGCTATCTTCTCACATTTTATCTTAAAATTCTATGGTGTAGTTTTCTTTTTATCACACACAATTGGATTTGCCATGCATAATCTATACAAAATCTGACAATTTCGCACAATATGTAGTGTAAAAAAAAGTCCGGTGACCCATACTTTTCATGTTATGTTTGAAAAAAGAATGATACAAACTTCATTTTGGCTAATTATTAATAAGAATTCTATGGATTTTAACTAAGACACCCAAGCCACCTTAAGGATTTGGAATGCACCCATTTGTAGATATTCGATTATATGCACGTAACAAAATGAACGAGTATATGTATGCTAGGTTACTGCTAAATGGGAAACAAACCGGTAACTCACGGAAAAAAATCAGAACCGGGAATTGATTCAATATAGACAAAGAAACGTGTCGCACTACAAAGGTTAAGGGACAACATCAAAAGTTTGATGTAGGATAAAAAAACTTAATTCATATAGTTTTTTCACTGACCCCCTACCCCCCTCTTAACTTAATTTGGGAAAAAATGATTGACCAATAAGGATATATATAAAATCGATGTCAATTAAACAAAACTTGCAGCAATTGTTTCGCCCCATCCCCAAACTATTTGTATTAAGTTTTTTATCCTTCACGGATTTTTTTATGTCGTCCCTTAAACGTTGTATGATTTATGACCATGCAAAAATGAAAAAAAAACCACGTAAACATATTATGCATCTGTTATTGTCAACAATTATAATGTCACTGTTTTAATATCAGTGACCTGAGTCAGTGACCAATCATAATTGCGTGTTTCTGTTTTAGTAACGTCAGCGCTAAAACAAGTTGGATATAATCTTTGTCGCATTGACACAACAGAATGTGACTGGTTTGCACCTTGTAAGAGCAATCATTGTCAAAACAATGGGACGTGTGTAATAGATGACACACGAAACGCGAAATGCAAGTAAGTAATTATAATGATAAACTAAAATCTGTTTTACATCCGCCATACAGTGGTCGGGTCAAAATAGTGATATCCTTATTCGCTATTCCGTCCTTCGGAAATCTAGAAACGGAAAGTTATAAGGAGTTTTTTCTAAACGTCTTCATATATTTTTTTCTAATTAGAATGTGAGACTACTATGAATAATCACAGATCGAATTTGCGTTGGATTCTGGTCCTCTGATATTTACCGAAAACTGACTTTGGAATATAAAAAAACGTGTTTTATTTTAACGCCTTCACATTGTTGAGCTTGTATTTAGTATGTTTATCTGCTATGAGTAGTCTCAGATAGGCCTTACGTCTGCTTATTTGTGTCGAAAACTGACTTTGAAATTTCATGAAAATAATACTAGTAGTTGTACTTACTCTCAGTCTAAAATTTCCACTTTTAGAAATAGCTTCAAACTTATTTTGCTAGTGGGGCCATTAATGTACATTCGACACATTGTTTTTTTTTTTAACTCAGCAATTAAAAGTTCTTCCCGTTCTAGTTACATAATGTATAACGAACTGTCATGAAGTATGTAATAGTTAATACATTTTGAGAGAATTTGTCATGACATACAAGTCAGTGCACGAAGCTAAATTGCATCTGTACTAGTGTATAATGAAATATCCCAGTCAATTTGTATAAACGTAGTTGTCTTGTGGTAGCGTTACCTTTACGATCAAGGATTGAAACAGAAAATATGCTGCTATATCTGCTATATCTTCCTTTAAGTTATAAATGTGTGATATAAAATTTAAGTAACAAGCGTTTCATGAAAATAAATAGAGAACGTGTCCATGGGACACATATTGATGTCCCCACTTGCATACGTTGTACAGGGACATCACTGAAGAAAGGTAAAAGAGACACCTCCTTTAATAATTCGAACTTGATCTGATTATTGTGGTAATAAGCATTGTGTTTAAGTTCAGTGGCTGATCAAGGGAAGGGGGATGAAAGTTACCGGGGATATTGAACCCCTTTTTTTATTGACGAAGACATATTGTTGGACCCTTCCCTCCTTTATCCTGTGTTGGAAACCCCCTACTTTTAAAAATGGCTGGATCCGCCTCTGACGTTGCATGTTAGGAGTCTGACTGAATATTTTTCGGCTTGTATCATACTATATATCAATACTCATTAATATATAAATCTTCTGCTGTATAGTCAATTTCTACACTGACGTGTTGGTTTAGAGGTTTTAGAATATTTGTAAATATATTTTCACATACTATTTGTTTGCTTACATTAACTCTACTATGTACATGTATGTGACAAACAATCCCTTATTTCATTAGAGACCATTTCAACATAATTGCGATGACAGAAATTTAGCTTTTGCAAATCTTATTGTCTTTCTTTTTTATAACTATTTATTATTGAGTTTGTTTCTCAGTTTTTATTTATTCTTTAATCTGACTTGTTTAGCATCATTCTTTTACGAGTAATTGATTAAGTTTACGAGTACAAACATGGAGACAGAAGTTGCATATAATACACTTGACTAACTTCATAGTAATACTATGTCTTCATATCTTCTATTGTAGGTGTTTCGATGATGATGTGTACACATATTCCGGTGCACAATGCGAACAGAAAGCTAAAAAACTTATTTCTGAAATCAATTATACAATTGCTATAGGAATTGGTGGGATGTCCGCCGTATTGTTAATTACCGTCGTCATATGTTGTGTGTGTATATCAAAGAGGCGGGATAACAAGACCCGATATGACAATGAAAACATGTAAGTATTATGCAAGTTTTGTTTTTTGAAACAGCCGATTGCATTGAGTATGTAAGGCGACGTTTTGCATTTTCGCCGATCTGCATTTCATTTGCGACGATTTTTTTACAGGTAAATTACAGGTAAATGTTATTTTTTCATATATCATTACTGTCCTCTTCCGGTAGCCAGTTGTAAGATAAATAAACTCATCATAGATACCAGAATTCAAATTTTATATTTACGCAAGACGCGCGTTTTGTCTAAATAAGACTCGCCAGTGATGCTCGAATAATGAAAAAAAAAAAGGCCAAATAAAGAACGAATTTGAAGGACAAAAAATTCCTAAAAGGTTTGCCAAATACAGCCAAGGTAATCTGATCCTGAAGTAGAACAGCCTTAGTATTTCAAAAATTCAAAGTTTTGTTAATAGTTAATTCAAAATAAGGAACATTTCAATGATAACCCAAGTCAACACAGAAGTGCTAACTACTGGGCTGGTGATACCCTCGGGAAATTAACTAACATGGGGAGCTAGGTGGAACTAGGATGTCGATTTAAGCGCACTATGTTCACATGCTTTAAAATCAACATTAAAATTCATAAAAAACGGAATTCTCAAAAACAATCATAAATCTGTTCTTGTCGAATATTTATAGGGAACACATCTAATATATTAATTTCTTATGATTTCGTCTCTTCCATATTTGTCGTAATTGCCAATACTGAAGTTCATCTTTTCCTTCACGTACTAATGCGGGCATTTCTAGAGTTTGCATTTAAACACACGTAACGGGCCTAGATTTTCTCAACTGAAACACAAGTGGACAACTTTTATAACCAAATTTTACCACTATAGTACATGTACAAGTATTAATTTTGCTCACCTGCGTAATACTGTAAATGCAATAAGGAGCAAATTGAGAATCGGCGCAAATGAAAGAATGACAATATTTAAAATCGTTTTTTCTTTTATTTGCGCCGATTTTTTATTTGCTCTTCATTAGATTTACAGGTTAGTTGATTTTTCTACATGTACTTTACCATTGGTAAAATCTGGTTATAAATGTTGTTCACTTATGTTTAATTAGTAATTTTCCCTACATATCGGAAGGTCAGTGTCCTGAAACATAACAACAAAACTTACTTATGAACCATATAATCGTGTAAACCCAGAGTCACCACGGATTCTGATAGTCTGACTATTATCACAACACAGAACGAGCATAATCATGTGGCAGATGAGCGAAAGACAGAGGCTAAAGAACTACGGGTACGGTCAAGGAAAAAGTCTGGAGATGTATCTAATAGGCCCTCTTCCATCTCCCCGTGGTGAGCAGGGGACAACAGTTATATAAATGTGATAACTATAATATGCTATTGATGTTGCAAAGAAACAACCACCCGACCAAAGAGTAAAAACAAAGCCGAAGGCCATCGATGTGTCTTTAACACAGCCCGCACCGGAAGCTGACTTCAGCTGGCCCATAAACAAAAATATGTTCTAGTTTCGTAAGCATGAACGTCATACATTTGTCATACTGAACTCCTAACATATAAATTAACACAAAAAAATACAATACTAAGAAAGCCAAGATGCTCCTGACTTTTAACAGGCGATACAAATGCTTCGGGGTTAAGCATGTTTAGTAGGATCTCAACCCTTCCTCTTTACCTCCAGCCAATATAAATTAAACACATATACATAGCAATGCGAACAGAAACTCCGATGGCAGAATAGGTAATAAAGAAACCAAGCGTTGCCTATTGGACTATATAAACAAACCTAGGTGTCAATAAAGGCATTTGCGAAGAGGGAGCAACTTTTCAATGATAATATGTGTGTTTATTATTGTATGTAGAGCTCTTTAACTTGTCATCTATTGTTTTTAGACATGAACATGGTACTTTGAGTTATAACCATCCAATGGGACTTTTGAACCGTCAGAGAGTACCATCTAACGTATACTTAACACAAACCAGTAGAGATGATGACAATTATTTCATTGATTATAGAAGTAGACATACCTACACGGAAGGCAATATGAATAGCAATAATGTAAGTATTTAAGAATAAGGACAGGAAGGACATTTTTCAGGACGTCGGGTATGGGTCTTCGCGATTTTCACATACTGTATATGCTCGGCAACGGGCCCTTACATTTGATTCAATAAATATTCTTATCTTTTATTCATATCTGTACACAGAAATTAAGGTTTAAATTTTCGGGATCCGGGATTACTACTTTCTTTTTCGGTAATTTCGGATGAAACCTTCCCCTTTTAACATCACTTCAGAGCATTTTATGTTGAGCAGGACTTGCTAACTTTTGGAGCACCTGAGATCTACCCAGATTTTGATGGAGTTTATGTTGTTCAGATTTTACTTTTCTATGCAGTGTGTTGTTTAGTTTTTCGTTCTTTTTGTTTGCTTGACGTTGTCAGTTTCTCTTCGACGAAGGAGTTTTAAATGTTCCCTTGGTTTATTCTATAATTTTTTGTTTCTGCAGTACATGTCGATGAAGTTTACTTTATGTAAAATTTCAATCAAGAATACTACACATTATGACCAGCATTAATCGTGTGTCTGGTAATTTGTTAAATTAGTCAATTATTATGGTCCTTTGTGATAAAAGCGTGGTTCAAAAAGTTTTAAAATACAAATGTAGTACTGAAGATAACTTTTCACCAACAATTCATAAATACAATTAAGTAATGATAGATGCAAACTATTCGTAGTATTACAGCCGATTTCAATGAGTGTGTGGGCAAAGGTAATATCTTTGGTTAGCTTGCTTGTTAGCTGCACCGTGAAGTTATTGTTAGGTTAGGTGAACTACCCTTCACTAAGAGTAGACTTGTCCAACAGATAACCGATCTATCTGTCTGTAGGATTATGCTACTTCGAAAGGAGAGTAGTATATCTTTCATAACAACGACTTCACGGTTTAGCTAAAAAGCAAGCTTACCAGAGATATCAACTTTAGCTACACACTCATTGAAATCGGCTGTAAGAATGCGTTAAAATCTAACTGAATCTTATTATTATCGCTATTTTAGAGCTTTCAGAAACTACTCTTTATTAAAAAAATGTATATATTTCATGTGTCGTATTACATCTATTCTATAATTAACGTTAAATCTATTTAATGCTTATCCTAATTATTTGATTCAAAATATTTTAGTTGTCTAATGAGACTGCATCTGATCTACCAGACGAAATTGACTACGTTCCAGAATTCTGCAACAATGCTATATTTGAAAAAGAGGTAAAACCAAAATCATATTTTTAATATAGAAATCTTAAAAAACGTTAAACTTTGTATGTATTGTTCAAAAAATTGGAAAACATGGAATTAATGAAGTATATTCCTATTCTATGCTATTAACACAATACTGTTAGCAATACACACATATATACATTAGATTTCTTCAAACTATTAAATACACACATTTACAAGCCTAAGTAAGTAAGTAAGTAAGTAAGTAAGTAAGTAATTATATATTATAGTGACATGTGTATCACAACATACATTTATACAATTATATAGATAGCAATTCGATATTTACACCCGGCCCATTGGACCTATATGTCACTTTACCAATAACGTAAAAGTTTACAAAATAAAAATATAGAGTTAGACGTAAAGTTTTTTTTCTATGAATGAAAGCTGAATTTACAAATTTTGCAGTTTGAATTTGATAGTATCTCAATAAATGCAAAAGTTTTTCGGTATTTTGCTAAGACCGTTTTGGGGTTATTGTCTTTTTTCTACACAATGTATGTAGCTACCGATTACATCAACTCATGTTCAGTATATGTGAGCTTCAAACCAAAATTCTGAATGCTTATGTAGTTTTTATTGCTTTTCATATGCATATTTGTGCTTTCACAGCCATGTTTTTTTTTATTGTTATTTCAGTTTAATATAAAGAGACCACAAATAAGAAGTGAAAGTATACCCGTCTTTAACAATTTCGGGAGGTATGTTTTATAAGATTTTATAGTTTCAAAATAGACCACATTAAAACTATTCCAATTCAATCAACGGTAAAGTTTTCTTGATTCGGCATTTTTGATTATGAAGGATTTGCATAGTTTATTTTTACAAATAAGGAGATGTCGTATGATTAATAATTGAGACGACTATCTACCACAGTTCAAATGTAATGGGTACTAGTAATTATATAATTGTGCGGCCTTAATCAATGAGAACAAAACTACCATAACGTCGGTTATAAAAGGCCCCGAAATGAAAACGTTAACACATTGTAAAGATGCCACGTACATGTACGATTTTCTTACGTTTCTTTTTTGGTTATAAAACTCTTCAACTGTTTTGGTTTTTATACATCTCGGCTTTTAAATAGTCGGTTTTGAACGTTTCTGATGATTCCAGAAAAGCTTTATTTTACTTTATTCCTAGAATTTCTATTAATAAGACACGATTTAAAAAAATATGTTGTCTATGCATTGCCCTATGCTCATTCTGGAATTATTATACATTATTTTTGGCAATATTTTAACGCCGACCGTTTAAGAGGTTTGAAATTTTGCCAACTTGAAGTATATTGAAGGCACTATTTAAGAATGATCTACAGATATAGGAAGATATATTATATTCATTTTAACATTCAATTTGGAAGCCAATATTTGTATCATGTAGAAATTAGTATACAATCCATTGTCATATTAAAAAAAATCAAGTCACGCAAATAGAAAGCAATCATCACAACATGTTTGTGTTTGCTTTCGAAATCATGAAGCAAAATGCATAACATTCTGAAACGTGGAATTGTTAAGAGTTGCACATCAGTCGCAAATGTCAAACAGCATGATGAATGATGTCGTTTAAAACCATCATAAGACGGAAAAATATGTAATGGATGTTTAATGGACTAACTATATAAAGGGCAATAACCTCGTATGTTTAGATGTGAACCGTTTAAATGAAAACAACAATCCAATACAGTTTGAAATAACGTCTGACATATTAACCGAATGAAAGTAAGGCGTCCGTTTGATAAACCGAATTCTATAAAATGCAGAGAACTTCTATATAATTCAACGAAAACTGCAAACTAAACGGTTTAATACATAATTGAAATTATAAATTATGTTAAATAATCGCGCTTGAATTTAACCTGTTATGAAGCAAAGGGTACATTGTAACTAAAAAATAATTTAACAATACATACTCAGAAGTTGCTTCTATGCTTTATTGTTCTTATAACTTTGCACCATGAAAATTCATGAATGTACCATTTTTAATAATTAAACCTGACAGCTATGAGTTTATTTATCACACATAAGAGTTATTCAATTTTGTTTCAGGCCAACGGCGTACAGACCGGACTATATTTGATATAGAAATTTGCAAACCAACCAACAGAAATATGTATGCAAAAAACTTTACTCAATTAAAAAAAAACACACGATGGACATTTTTTTGTGTGTAAAATTGTAGATTGAATATTTTATTGTAAATGTGTACAGTTGTCATTCCTAACCTTTGACATGTTTGCTAGAGAAATATTTGAGAAAAATTACAAATTGGACACCAAAGGTGAATCATCACTATACATTTCCTCATACAATATTTTGGATGCATTGCGATATTTTAATTTGTACCATACTTTTTTCAAAAATATGTAATAAAAAAAGTATTTGTCAACGTGATATACAACATTGTTTGAAGTTGCCCAATTTTACTTTGATATTATTCATATATTTTTGTGTGCAGAATCAGAAATATATATGGAAGACTTTCCAAAGAAATAATATAGAACTTCTTGTGTTGATTAGAATAAGACAATGGTGTCATTAACATATATAATGTGTTTTGCTATAAATTTTAGAGTATTTAATTAAATGACCAAGTTGAAAGTATTTTATTCGAAGAAAAATAACAATTTGTTATTTGTTAAAATTGTCTTTCTCAAATATAATAAATTGTTTATTTTCATTTATATGAATAAATGAACAATCCAACACATACATTTATATGTAAACATATAATAACCTTGAATAACACTTGTTCTTCAATACCGCAAGACAAAATTAAATAAACATATTTAGTTATCCTTAATCATATACATGCAAAAAAAATAATTCAATCCGTAAAGTTCTGTAGAAAAAACGTGAAAAAGTTTGCATCTATATTCCTTGAGTTAAATTAAACATACAAGTTTCCCCGAGGACATCATCCGCCCAGTAGCAAAACTACAATTGCATGAATTTGTCAGTTTGTTTTAGATTTATGAGTTTGACTGTCCCTTTGGTATCTTTCGTCCCTCTTTTATAGTTAATCGTGTATAAGGTGATGCATTGTTTGAATATCTCTGTCAAACAGACATCTTGAAGATCATGAAAGAAATAAATCAAATACAATATCCAGTTACCTCACATAAACTTTCAAACGTTTCTATACTTTCATTTATAGATACTACCTTCAAATCTTTATTTGTAAATATCTTTAAACTGTCAATAGCGTGTAACTGATAAGTATAAAGACATTATTTGATTTATTTTGTCTGATATCCGTATTTATTGAGTGATAACAGCTGAAGGAAAATAATGTTAGCATACCTTGGTATCTTGGTATGAGTTAGAAGAATTGAGGTTGCATTTTTATTGAAATCAATTCTGATTGTTAACTAATCTAATAAAAGAAACTTTGCACATTCGTTTGTTTTCATTATTTTTGTGCTTATATATTATACAGATAATCTATATCTGATTTTTTTTTATCATGCGTGTTATTATTTATTTATCTTTTTATTTAATTTTGTTTCATCCTATGTATTTTCATATTATTTCTCTGTGTTATGTAAAATGTATATTAATGTAATTCAAGTAAACTAATGCACCAATAATTGCAAATTGTTCTACTCATTTAAAAAAAAATATATGAATAACAATATATGTATCATGCCAATTATATTCATTCAATATTAATATACACTATCTAGTATGTATATAAAGATAAAGCTAATCCCATTAAGATAAGTATGATACGTGTGCTTATAATATTGTTATACTATATATTGTTATACTTGAGATTATGTGTATAATTAAACATATTATTTTTTGCCCAAATGTGATGATGTTTATTTTTTATTCCTATTGCGTTTACAACAACCAAAAAAAGAAGATAATGTCCATGTTTCCGCAGATGGAAATAACGTTTCGTCCCGAGGGTATTACCATCCGAGTAGTCAACACTTTAGGTTGGCTCCCCTCCGTAAAAATTCAGTATATATGATTTCGGAATATACAAGAATTGTTCAGAATAGACAAAGAAAACCTTAGGCGTTTTGGCACAACCTTTCGGAGTTTTTGGGTACTCAATGCTTTCACCTTAATACTTGTTTGACTTTCAAACTATTTTGATCTAATCGTCACTGATGAGGCTTATGTAGACGAAACACACGTCTGTCGTATCGAATTAAAATCCTGGTACCTTTCATAACTAATTATAATGAAAGAGGCAGTATTGGTATCTATCAGCATATACAATTTACTACAAGTTTTTGTTCTCTCTAAGTAATAAAGAAACAGAATAAATATAGGGAAAACAGTTACAAAAACGAAAATAGCACGTTATAAATTCCACGAGTTCGAAGCGCATTTCGAGATTTGCCTTTATCTGGAACGATTACAATATTTGAAGCCAAGAATATACAAATGTATAATTGCCTAAACCGTTGAAAAGCTATATTACCAAAAAGGACCGAACAAATTCGTCAACATTCCAATGTATTCCAATGTTGTCTTTCGACTTTTAAAATGTTCGCTCTATTTTATAGGTTTCTTTAAATAAAAGGGGAGGGATTTGACCGTTTTGATAACATGTGTATCGATCAATATATGGTTTTCTTTATCTACATTATTAATCATTTTTGACAAAAGGGAATGATTATCGGGTATTTCAACTTGAGTAAACTGTAAGATATTTTCAAAAGGGAATCCACTGTCTATTTAAGACGTTAAGGTAGGTGTAACTAAAATATGAAGCGGTCGTATTAAATCAAAAGCTGATAACACATGTAACATTCTTAACAAAATTTTAATTTTAATCGTTTCATGGCTTAAAGAAAGTTTGCTGTATCAAGTAGATAGTACAAGGATACTTATAATTCTAGTAATATTATGATAACATATACCGATCAGAAAAAAAAACCATTTTAGTTGGCATTTATAAAATATGAATAAAAATTCAAAACAATGCGTGTAAAAATCTATCGCAGATAGAACCTAACTTTATCTTAACATGTCTATTGTAATTTAACGTTTGATCATTACATAAGAATAATATTGAAATATATGCACCTTTGAAGTAGCTTTAAACGTTGAAAAACCTGTTAGCATTAATGTATCAAATTTCATGTGTATATGGTATATGATGCTTTAAAACGTCATTTGTAAGAATACATAAATTATTGGGTGCAATCCTGCTTCATTACGCATACAATTACTGTATATCTATCTTAAATGAACACGAGGGATGTACACTTAAGGTAGATGGGGTTTCTAAATTAGATTTCATAGAATTGTAAATTCATAAAATGTAGAATAAAGCATGATTTTTTTTTTAAATAATAATAAGAATAATGGTTAACAGAGTTTATTTTCAAAGGTTGTGCAAAATTGACAGATTTTGTATAGATTACATTTTCACCGACTATATTAGGAAAACCCAATTTTCAGCCATTAAACGATAACATCACCAAATAATTTTGTGATATCATATAAGAAGATAGCTCTACTGGTCACGGGACTCGTTTTCCTGCTACATAATAAAATCGGTAAATTCCAAACACATTCTATTGTAAAAGTTATTTTATCTGAATTATCTGCCCTTACATTTGAGTGTCATCCCCTTACGTGGAAAACTTGGAAAAAAATCAATTAAACATTTAAACAAAAGTTTGTTTTTTTTGGAAAAATACAACCATACATATAATAAAATATGTCATTTTCTATATTGAAATGAAAATTCTTAAACATGAATTACCTACTTCACTTAAAATTTGCACATTTTATTAAAAATCTAGAGTGATGGTTTTCTGTAATTTCAAAAATAAAGATTGAGGAAGACAACCTATCTACCTTAACCGTGTCAATACAATATAAGAACACGAAAGACATGCTGATCCATGAACATGTCAGCTAAAGTATCTGTTCAAAATTCAGGCTAATTCGAGATGGTCATATCGAAGGTCTTTATTATTTAAGAGATGTTTCAGTTAATGCTTTAAATAAAGATGACATCGCATGCTGTATCACCAGATGCAAGAACGGCAAAAAATATTTTGTTTTCAAGTTAAATATGACATGATATATGTTTGCATATTGTTGTAAATCGACGCCGATTGATCTGAATACCAAAAGTATAGTCGGTGAAAATGTAAATGTATTCAGATACAACAGATCAAAATGAAAATATACAGTGATTGATATTTGTTTTAAACAATTATATTGGTTTACTCACTACGTAATTCATATAAATATTTAATATATCACAATAATAAATAGCATTTGCATATTTTAAACAAACGTATTGATTTATACTTTAACTCAGTAAATACAAACATTTGATACATTATAATGATAAATAGTTTAATTATTCTTATCAACAATCAGATGAAATTTGCAATATTTTTGTCACCTATGTTATCTAAATCCGGACTGTTCAAATAATCTGAATGTCAAAACAAACAAAAAATATGAATGGCATTACACACCTGATATTAAATGCTCATAACATAATGTTTGTTCAGAACGATAAGAGTTTCGAACGCAAACTAAATGCTTGTAGTAACCTTCAGTGTTTATTTAAAAAAAAAATTAGCATGTATGAATTTATGTAAACATTTTCGTTACATGATATGTGTGATAGCTGGCTCTCATAGATATTTTTTTGAATTTGAATAGACACTTGTTAAATAAAAAGTATATAAAGTCATTGCTCTAAACAATCTGAATTTGAAATACAGGACCTACATATTGGATGTTCTTGATATCAACTATGGAAATATATTTGCATACATGTATCACACTGTTAACGTCAGTCTATTAGTTGATAAAATACTTTATGTGTAATATGTTATCACTCAAAAATTTATATAGATTTAGTTCTGCAAACTATGTCGAATGGTTACTTAATTCATTTTAATGGCATAACCTTTGGTAATTCCCTGACAATATTACAATAATAACCGATATCAAACCAGTATTTCCCAGTTGTGTATGATACATGTACGAAAATAACCGTGATCCAACGTATACATGCTAAGACATTGTCAAGATCTAATTAATCCAACAAAACACAAATTGAACTCATATTTATACAGCAAGCAAATTTGAGTATAATCTTCAGATGCAGACAAGTGTGTGTGTACATAATTCAAATTAATAATCACCGCAATTATGAATTGTAACAGCGACGTACTACACAATGAATTCACATACATTTACGATTATAAATATATATATATTTGACCAAGGCAATGTAATATGCTCATAGTAAGACAAACTATAACATGTAAAGTGCAATGTAAAACAGTATGAAAGATACTGGATGGTGCGATTTGTTGTAATACAAATAATCCAGGTTTATTTTTTATTATTTTGGTTAGAAACGCAAGTCATTGGCAACACTCTAGTCAATTTCTTTTAAATAGTTGAACATGTTGAAAGCCGGTAGCATGTTTATCAGCATCTATCAATCTGACTATAATGTTAAAAAAGGGAAATACCTGGAGGAAAAAAGCTGAATGAATCCTATAGACACTGTTACATGAATAATTGAAATGTTGATATAATACTTAGATGTATTTTAGTTTTATCGCATGAAACGTGTTGATATGTGTTCTAGGTAGTGCATACGGTCGAAAATCTTACCTTCTTTAGCTTTCTGAGAAGTTAATTGGATGTGCACGGTTACGTTCAATAAAGGGAGGTAAAAGATTCCAAAGTTTATTCAAACTAATACATGTTAAACGAATGGAAACTGAAAACGTCATGGCAAAAAAAAGGCAAACAGCAGTACACTAAGCACAACATAGCAGATAAGACTGAGCATCACGAACAACATCATAATCCGGGGATGATATAAGATACCCCCGAGGACGGGATTTATGTGATGACAATTCGAACATAAATAACTGTCGTCATCTGTGTAAAAGATATGTCCCAAAACTTGTAAAAGTCAATTAACTTTTGATCACGTCCGTTAAATCTCAGAAAGGATGATTTCAACCTCGCCACTTTGAAATTATGCTTCAACAGCTTCCTTTAGAGGAACACCCTATCATTGAAATCTTAATCATGATATATAAGTCTCGGGCTACCGTATCAACGATGGATATATACCCCATATGCAGGCGATGATGAAATGATGCTTCGTTGAAATGAAAAGTTTAACAATGAAGAGGCTGAAATCATCTTTTGCTATATGTTTTGTTTTCAACCCACCCTCATCATCAATGTCTAAATATCTGTCAAGATATGAGGCAGTAAAAATGATATATTCTCACCCACATGTAATCATACTACACAAGTCTTATTAATTGTGTCATTGGGCTGCGGTCTCATTGACGTACTAACTTATTTTTAAAAGGTGGACTTTCATTTTCTACTAGAAATATATTGTTTATATGGATTATCACTTAATTATAAATGGGACTTATGTTATCTTAATCCCTTCCTTCGTGATATGTCTTTATTGAAATATAATGTCTTACATTGGACATGTTTTATCAAAAGTTAATCGATTTACCTTTATTGATTTTTTAAGGAATTTATAGCTATCTTTAAATTATCTTATGCATAATTTAGTATATAAGGAACTCCTAGTAAAGTTCTGTACTTTATAAAGTAAATATCTTCTCATTTTAATATTTCTTTAACTTGTTTCTATGCTGATATCTTGTTGGTTGTGTCCTTAATAAAAATTATGCGTTGCATTAATACAATGTTATTTTCCTTGTGCATTTAATATTATTATTCTTAACGTTACAATGCCATATTTTGATTGGCTGATCTGATGCAGATAATTTACTCTTTTCCATGGCTGAGCGGAAGAAAAAAAAATAATGTCACACAGTCGTCCAGACCAATAATGAATCGATAAATTAAAGGACAATGAATTGAATTTACACTAAGTAAATATAGACAAAGCTTGAGCTCTACCTTTTGGCTCATATTTTATTATTTGACTGTTATGTACATGACGTCATAGATGGTAACTTTAAACAAAATTCGTCGGTTAAAGACCTTAATGATAGGACATCCAGTATGAATATTCAAATGACACATAGCTGAGAGATGTACAGAGAAGATTGGCGCCCCTCGAAAAAGCATTGACAGTCTTGGTTTCGCCGCGGTTGACAATGTTCTTTTGAGGGGTACCAATCTGCTCTATTATCCTCTCAGGTATGTGTAATTTATATAGCATTACCCACAGTAATAAAATAAAAGTAATTTTGTTCGTTTTCAAAATCGAAATTATATACATGTAGACTCTTTTTTTTTAAATTTTCTCCGGACAAAACATTATTTCTGACGCAAATATAATCCCCAATGGGGTTTACAAAGTCGATAATTCAGAATAGTTTGATTTTTTTTATAAAAAAAGAATATTTTTTTCAGGTTCAAACATGATTGTCTTGTTAGAAATTGTTGTTATAGTCCTAGTAACTTGTTATAGTAGAAATGATTGTGAGTACTGTTTCTTTAGTATTGAAACGCGTTACATCATAGGTAGAATAATTGGATTTGAATTTACAATTGTAGAATTATTTCAATGGTACTGATTGATATCTTTAATTACATTAAACACTTATCTGAATAAAACACGCCATTTAGTTTGTCCTGATGATTGATACATCTCTTAAAGTATGTATTCATTCTTGATTTGAAGAAAGCGATGAAGGGACATTCAAATTCACAGATAGAAACTAAACTGGCAACGCCATGGTTAATAAAGAAATAGATATACAGGCAAACAATAACATTGAGTATAGAAACGGGGTATGTGTCAAAGAGACAAAACCCTACCTTTTTGAGATCTCAACCATACCTCCCCCCCCCCCCCTTTCCAACATACTTCTAGTCCATGTACATAATGGTACATAAAACGTAACATAGTAAACTAATGTCTAAGCAACACGAAAATACATGGATATGATTCAAAAAGAGATAACTTTATGTTAGTGACCAGACGGCATGGGTGTCGGTCACTATAGATCACTGTACACACGTCATCAGTGATGAAAACAGAAACATTGTAAGAAAAAATCCCTATTTTTTATTAGGTTAAAGTTTTGTTTTTTGTCTAAGTTACTGTGATTGTAAACAATAGTTTATCTAGGTTTATCAAATGTTTTGTTTTTCGATTTCAAAGGTTTCTTTTGTTACTACAAACGATTTACGCTAAAGCTAGAGGCGAAAATATCTCTAAGTCGAAAATAAAAAAATAACATTAAAGAGCTGTTAAAACTGAAAAATGGCAAATTGTTCTGCAAACGGGACAAGGAAATAAATATGTCAGAGGGAGATAGTTTCCAAAATTTGTAATACTTTTTTTTTGACTAAGAACTGGCTTTCAGCGAGTGATAACGCCGATTCGAGCAATCCGACAGTACAGGTATCGATCTGGTGGTAATCGTTGCATTGCCGGTGACTTTTTTCAATGCATTATATTTGATAACTAATATATCTTCATTTGTGTTCGAAACTGGAACATTTTAAGTGTAAAGCTCTATAGAAATTCTGAAACACTGATTAAACCGAAAAGATGCACAAGCAAAACCAAGAGAGAAATGCTATCCTTTATTTGATGTTTTTCTTCTTCAGATTTTGCAATTACAATTCAAACTCCAACGAATGTTTAATTAAACCGAAACGCATTGTAAAAAGACGTCATTTAAAGAACTTTTTTTATTCAGGAATTATGCCAGTTTATATATATGACGAATCGTTCTTCATATCTTGGTGTCTTTATTTTTCACATTGCTAAGGAAACACACTATTTCATATGTGAACAAGACAAACGAGTGTAAAAATAATCATCATAAATAACAGGATTAAAACTTGGTATTTACGCCAGACGCGCGTGATTAATAAGTGACGCTCGAGTAAAAAAAAAATTAAAAGATAAAATAAAATACGAAAGTTTCCAAAAGTCTTGTAAATACAGCTAAGGTTATCATTCATTTTTAATACTGAAAACAAAAAACGTATTTTCAGGTTTGGAAAACAACGGAACTACTTCAAATATGTACGAAAGCAATAATAACACTACAAAAATGACTTCCGAAAGAAACACATCTATTTCCAATACTCCAGTTTCACCTCAGTCGTTTCTTGGTAACAATACAGTTACAATACCTGATACAGAGAGCAACGATACAACTACAGCAGCTCCTAAAGGAAACAGAGATACAATTACAACACTTCATATAGAGAACAGCGACACAACTACATCACAATCTGTTGAGAACACTGGCACATTTACTTTTCCTGAAGCAAAGGACAACGATACAACTACACCATACAATGAAATAAACAACGATACAACATCTTATAAAGTTTACAACGATACAACTATTACACCTTTACAAGGGAACAACTTTACAGAAGAATCATCTTCAATGAGGAACACCAACACATATACACAACCTGCTACGAGTGACAGCGATTCAATGTCAACAACTTCAATGCTCAACAACGAGACAACTGCAAAGCCGTTCACTTTGAACAACGATAAAATTTCCACATCTGTTTCAATGGAAAACAATGCCAACACAACACTTTATATGATAGACAACAATGCCTCTACCTTACAATCAACAGAAAACACCAAAACCAATACAGGTCCTTCTAATAGGGTAAATGATGCTACGACTTCACCTTCATCAGAAAACAACAATTCCAGTACACCATCTTTATTTTCAATACCTGCTGCGGGGAACAACGAAACAACTGCGACATTTTCAATAACGAACAATGATACAACTACATCATATTATATCGAAAACAATGCAACTTCAGCACTTTCAACAGACAACAATACTACTTATACTACACCTGTTATAAGACAGCAAAATGCAACTACATCCTCTGAAACATTGAACAACTATGTTTCTACAATGTCCTCTACAGGGAAAACAGATGAACTTCCTACAGACACTACAATGTTATTTATAACAGGTGATACAGAAACGACTGTGGAACCTCTGCGTTACAACGAAACTTCTACGTTATCATCTTCAATCAACCCGGATACTACTACATTACCTTCTACAAGGGACAAAAACATTGAAGCCTATACTGGGACAACCCTATCATTTCAAACACACGACAATATAACTACTACATTACCTTTTACATTGGAGAACAATACTACTGACGTATCCACTGAGGTCAATTCTGGAACAAGCACACCATTTCAATCAACCGACACAGTAACCACTACACCATCTTATACAAGCGTTGATCAAACTACGACACATCTTTCGACTACAACACATACCGATGTAACAACTACATCATCTTATACAAGCGTTGATGAAACTACTACACAACTTTCAACCACGAAAATGGATGCTTCAACATTATCGTCTACGGCTGAATATAAAATTACTGCATCATCGTCTAGACATAATGTAAAAACAGTTACAACAAAAGCACAAATTCCGACTGGAATAAGTAGTACAATTCCTACAAGTTTAAAATTGTCGACTACCAATTCTGCAGCAACAACTGCTAAAAAGGCAGATCTGGGTAAATATTTGTAAAGTGCAATAACTTTTGCATCATCGTTTAATTTTTTTTATTTCATATACTGTTACTAATTAGGCGTCCAATGCTGTAGGAATAAACCATGTAGAAGTTGATAGTACGAAAAAAGCAAGTCAGTTAATACTATTTATGGCAAACAGACGAATATCAATCGCGTAGTGGAGTTAACTATTTGTGGATTCTTATAAATCATATATCACTTTTGGACTATTTTAAATCTCGGTCTATTTCTGAAATTTATTCTTACATACTTTTGATTTTTTAACCCTGTATGCTAACATTGCATATGTGAAATTTTAAAATTGTTTCTATGTACATTGAACGACAAATATATGTGACGTATAAAATTTTCTGACGTCAGACACGCGAATCAATGAATGTGTTTGTAGATAGACGTTTTTGTGTTCTGTTAAATTGTTCCTTTTAAAAATTGTTACACGATGATGACTGCTGTACCCATATTTTGACTATTTTATTTATTGTGTTTTTTTTAGTTAACGCATCATTGTAAATATAACGGAATTTAATGAGACTCTCATCAAAGTGAGAGGTTTAGCGCTATAAAACCAGGTTTAATCCACCATTTTCTACATTTGAAAATGTCTGTACCAAGTCAAGAATATGACAGTTCTTGTCCATTCGTTTTTGGTGTGTTTTGTTATTTGATTTTGCCGTGTGATTATTGACTTCCCAAATTGATTTTCCTCTGAGTTCAGTATTTTTGTGATTTTACTTTTTGTAATCAAGACACAAGTCCAAATTTGACATTATCAGAAAAAGCCATATGTATGCGAACTTGCATTACTTTATGACTATCATTACAAAAAATGTAACTACCATGTTTGTTTTTCTATTATTTGTAGACAATTTAATATCATTTAAACAATTTGACAGAAGGGTTAATCAATCAAATAAAACAAATTTTAACAAAAGATTAAATCATGTAATTTCAGCCTTTAAATATTATTGAGGAAAATGAATGAAATACACATGAGACAAAATGCACAAATAAATTGGTATATCATATTTTTATTTAAGTAATACTCTCAATTATGAAGCAGATAATTTATAGAAACAAATATAACAGAAAAGAAACGTAGAAATGACATTTGTTAAAAGAATGCTTACTTAAATTTAAATCTGTTGTAACAGCATCAATAATCAAAGTACGATTGATGTCTAAGTCTGGTACATACACCAACCAATATTAAAGCCGTTTCTTACGTAAGTGATTATGTGTATTTTCCCACATGAAATCCTATGCATTTTTTTTATTTTCTGTAAATTGTGTTAATACTCTTTTTACAGGAACTGTTATTGGCATAAACCTAAGAATATCTCTCAATATGACATTCACAGACAAATATGAAAATACCACAACAGAAACATTCACAAATACAAAAGAGAATATATCAAGACATGTAAGTATTTAAATATTATTTATAAACCTATTGTATGTTTTTTTGGCATTTTACATGATTGTATGTTTAGTTGTTGTTTTTTCTTTTTTGGTTTCAGTTGGCAACAGTTTGTTTCTTAAAACGTCTATTTTGTTTGTCCTTCAAAGCAATGTATGTTGTCAACAGTTCTTACCATTAACATTTGAAGGATAAGTGATGATTGCTTTTCAATTGTAAACTGTCCATTCTATGAAGAAACACTCAAACACTAATCGTATATCAATATAGAATTAGGAGATATGATATGATTGTCAATGAGACAGCTATACACTATGGACAAAACCACGTAGAATTGAGCGAGTTATTGTATATGAAGCCTCCAACAGTTTGCAAAGTGGACACTGAAAAGCATAATATAGAAATCCTCGACGTGAAAAATTCTGAACATTTCAAACAAGAAAATCGCCAGCTTCAGTTATGTATAAATCAAAAAAATTTAAACATACGATACATCTATATACATGTACATACAAAAAACAATCGACAACCACTAAATTACATGCAACCGAGTTACATATTGAATGTAGTAAATATCTCCCGATTGAAACGACCATTTTGGCCATTTAATGCGGCGTTCACAAAGTGCCGATTATTACTCCATTGAGATCAGACGGCGATAAGACAAGAAAGATAAAAAAAAGTCGGATCACTATCCTCAATGATCTGGAATGTCATAGTATTACCTGAACGCTGTAATATACATTCGTAACAGATTCCTACGGATCGCAGAGGTCAACCAAGCATACCCGAAAGTAAGGAGCGTTCCGTAAAACTGGGAAAACTCATCCGTTTTGTCTGGTCGGATTACAATCGTGATTATGTCGTCACGATTGTACTGTATCGGATCAAAAATCGTAACAATGTTCTGTGTTTTCTGGATGGTGTTGACATTGCGGTCTTTTTGTCGATTGAGTCCAGATTGCATCCCGAATACGAACCGTCCATGACGAAACCGTTCCGGAACAGTCCCATTCATAATTCGAAATTCGGAAATAATTCCTTCGTCTCAGTCCAAACAGATTCGTTTGCAATGCAGTGCAGCAGACTGTGATAGGATTACCTTCCAACAGTACCTGATCTAACCAAATATGGCGGAAGTTTTCTAACGGATATCTTCCGTCACCGTTGGTTCACTGCATGGTCGCTGTCTGATGTCTGTGGGATCGGATTTGGCAGAATCGGGACTCTGTCGGGATAAATTCGGTCGTTTTTAACCATGGGAAAGATGCAGATCGGATTAGAATCGAATTTAGAACGGGAATATCAGAACAACTTTGGATGGAAACGGCTGAATTTGGACACTTCCTGATTGTTATCGTGATTAAATAAATGTTTTCACAAACTTTAATAAAAGATTTAATTGCCAGCCACGATTTACAAGATCCTGTTCAGACTTTTAACAAATTATTATCAAGAATTTTCCTAACAAGGACGGCAGTAAAAATCGTGAAAGTGTAATCCCTGCCTATACGTCAATGATGCATCTTTGTAAATGAAACTTGCATCTTTCGTAAACAAATGTAAATCTCATATTCTTGATGTATGTTATCGCATATGTCGATGGAAATATTTTTTAGTTTGAACGTGAAAGTGTCGTAACAAATCATTGAAAGAAAGAAGATTATTGAGTTGATAAATTGCCTGCTGCATCATACGTCCTCTATAACGTTTGTTTAGCAACAACAAAAATAAGATAAAAGAACAAAAAGATAAACTCTCTTCAAATTGCATCTCTTAAATTTATACAAAACACTTTTCTACTCATTTAAAATTTAGCACACACATTAAGCATTTGGTGTACACAATAACAACTCTGATTTACATGATGAGTTTGTCTATAGCTGTTTTTACTCAGTTTCAGCAGGTCATTTTTTTACCTTTCGAATCCTTATATTCAGTTAAACTAAAAAAATATAAAAGAACAAATTCGAGGAAAAAGAGACAAAATGTTAGTAAATGTTTTAATATTTTTCTGTCTTACCAGCTTACAAATTTATACAAGAACATACCTGGATTTGTCAGCATTACAATCAAGAGATTATTGTAAGTTTATATAACAGAGCTAGAAGTATACATGACACGGGTTATGTTCTTCTCATATATGTTATGATAGTACGATACTAAACCCCTGACGGGAAAGTTTGTGCCTGATATTCATATGATGAAGACATAATGTCAATCCGTTTAATTGAAGGCTGGAGCTGGCATGTCAGTTAACTGCTAGTAGTCTGTTGTTATATATGTATTATTGTCATTTTGTTTATTTTCTTTTGCTACATCTTCTGACATCGGACTCGGACTTTTCTTTACCTGAATTTTAATGTGCGTATTGTTATGCGTTTACTTTTCTACATTGGCTAGAGGCATAGGGGTGGGTTGAGATCTCATAAACATGTTTAACCCCGCCGAAAGTTTGCGCCTATCTCAAGTCAGGAGCCTCTGGCCTTTGTTAGTCTTGTATGCATTTAAATTTTAGTTTCCAGTGTATAATTCGGAGTTTAGTATGACGTCCATTATCACTGAACTAGTATACATACTTTTTAAGAGGTCAGCTGAAGTACTTCTCCGGGTGCGGGAGTTTCTCGCTACCTTGAATACCCATTGGTGACCTTCGGCTGTTGTCTGCTCTATGGTCGGGTTGTTGTCGCTTTGACACATTCCCCATGTCCTTTCTCAATTTTATTTAAACATACGAACGACTATGTGACATGTTTTTTTTTAATAGTTGTATCCAAATGATTATATTGTAGTTTGTTGAGTAAATTTAATAAACATACTCCAGAACAGCGGCAGACCGGTATTTTTGGTTCTCGAAAGTGTATGATATGCAACACAACATTATCAAGGCTTTCTCGGGGGCTACTCACTTTATAAAAAATCTACCCAATCTGAACAATAATTTAAAACATTATTATTGTTTGTGGTATGTGGAACGAAATCGTGATTTTTTAAATTTCCGAACTTTGATGCAGTACGTATTTTGTTTTAATTTTCTAGTTTGTAACCCAAAAAATATGGAAAAAATAACAATAAGGTTATTTAAAAAAAAATGTTAGTTATTCATAATATATATTTTGATTCCAGTTTTGGGGTAATTTAAATCACTTATATTTAACTACGTTTCATTTATCGCAAAGCGGTGTATTTTATATTTCTATCATGTCTGTCTAGAGTTTGTTTAAAAATTGTTTACCGTTCATGCTGTCATTTATAGTTACATAAACACTTATGTACAATGAGCATTGGCAAAAAGCCTTTAGTAAACATTATACTGTAAATATGAACTTTCAGTTTAATAATACACATAACGTGTTCACTGTAATAACAATAACATTTTTTGATCTATTAACAATTTTTATTTGTAATTACAGACCCGGTAGTATTGTGATCGATTGTGATGTCAACACAATATTGTTTAATTCATCAAGATCCCCAAGTAAAATTGGTGAACTCCTAAAGAACAAAACTTTACAGCTTGAAATAAACGGAACTCTTGGAAATTTTCCACTCACTCCAAACTATATAACAACCACTACTATTCAAATGTTACATACTGGTAAGCACAATTCAAGCATATCGACAACGATATATGTTTTAAATAGCTGTTAAGGAAGAAATAAACAGCACCATTTTACAATATAGTCTCTAATAATCCGCAAATATGCCTTAGATGAAGTATGGTCTATCATAGAATCATGAGTATGTGAATGTCAAATTCTATTGTAATTGATTGTGCATGTCAATGCAGCGAAGAAATGATGATGTATTCATATAAAGTATGGCTGACTTTTTTTTCTTTTTACATGTTTAGCAATTGTTAATGCAATAACGTCAAGATATAAATAGATAAAGTGGCAACTTTACATCTACTTATCAAAACTATTCTACTTTCTTATATTTCTCTGTTTAGAAATAACAAACAAAATAGATAGCAAAGATTTTCTGATTTGTGGTGCGGGTAGAGCTATTCGAAAAGGAACATGTGTCAAAATATGTAACCGTCCAGAAAACAAATGCTTTCATGGATCCTGTTTTTCTCATACTAACGGAACGGCCAGCTGTATGTAAGTTTGAATACTTAATATCAAATATAAGAAAAATTAGGAAACATTATATTAGATTTGTATGTTTCATTTTTGATTGTTTTATGAAATACTGTTTGAGATAAAACTAAAATCGTACACTTGCTGATTTGAGGTTCTTTACCTTTATTCCTCTAATCCAAAACTATCTCTATCATATCTATTGATTTTTTTTATCATATATTTGTCATGTTTTAAGTTGTCTTATGTTGTTTTAATTTTCGTTATGTTTGGGATTTCCAATTTGAAAGTGAATTGGGTTTTCAATAGCTCTAGATGACACTTTGTCAACAATTGTGATGTTGAAAACTTTTGAACGTATAAGAAAAATCATCCGTTTCTGCATTTTACACAATTGCGAGAACAATGGCAGTGTTACAGGTTTGCGTATATATGTTTTTGGTATATTTCTTTTATAGATGTGAGGAAGGAGAAAGCTATGTTTATTCAGGACCACAATGTGCAGAAAAAACAGAAAAATTGAAATTGGAGTCTAAATATATTATAGCTGCTGCATGTGGAAGTGGAGGATTCATCATAGTCATAGCATTTGCTTGTTGCATTATATGTAGAGGCAGAGGGACTAAAGATAATCTGGAAAAAGATTATTTCATGTAAGCTTTCTGTATTATATACATCTATTATAAAAAGTGGTACATTTGAACTTATAATCCGATCATTTTTATTGGCAGTTAATCAAAATTCAGTTCTTATAAGTGGTTTTATTTCATTTCTTCAATGAGGAATTAATAAGCCATACATACATGTATTACATTAAGACAAATCAAATACAACTACTATAAATGTAAGCAATATTATGATAGAATCATCAAACATACATCATTTGTAAATGTGGTGCGTTTCAATTGGCACCAGTAGTGTAGATTTGTGGTGTGGTTGGTGTTTGTCAAATTGTATGTGTCTATGTTTGCCTTTTGCTCTTTGTTATGTTAGCCACGGTTTTGTCAGTTCTATTTCGACTTTTGAATTTGAATGTCCCTTGGTTTCTTTTGTCTTTAATGTTTCTATTTGCAAAGTTGTCTCGTATGTCTACATCTACACAACATTACAGTTGTTTTCAATATAGTATTGACTTTTTCTTTTTGATTTTTTTTTTAATTTTGAAATAATAATGAATGAATTTGCTTTCTATAATAAAAGTATCAAGACGTTGACAGCTATTTAAACCACGGTATTTTTGTCATGTTTTTGTCATATTATTCATAATGATAAAGTTTACAAAGAATGCCTTAACGAGATGTTATTTTTACAGAGGAAAGCAAGATACTCTGAGCTATAATCATCCTACCGGTCTCCTGGGACTTAATAGAGTACCATCCAGTTTATATTTTTCAACTAGAGAAAGTACTTATAATATAGATAACAGGCGGTATAGCGTGATAAAAGACAAAGACAACAGAAGTAACGTAAGTTTTACGATGTGCTGTTACACATTTTAGAAGATCATTTATTGCAATTTGATCAAGATTGAGAAGGATTGAATTTTATATTTTTTATATATCACTTAAAGAATAACAGGCAACACTACGAATATGACGAAGCAATGATAGTATCACTGCGATGAAAACGATAAAACAATACCAATGAAGTTGAAATACGCAAGTTTTGTAGAAAATAGAAAGTTTGATTAGCTCAGTTACAATAGACACACCTGGACTAAAATTTATTTCACAGAATTTTGACAAAATATTTACTCTGACTCTTTGTCACAAATAAAAAAAATAACAAATCAACCACTCACTTTATCGGATTAATTTCAATAGATATACAGCAGTTTGACAAACAGTTATGTTAATCATTGTGAAGCTTTCTACTTCCATCCAAATAAAACAAGCATAAAACGTTTAGCTGATTTTTACAGAGGTATCTTCGTTTAGTGTTAGATTCCATCGTAATACAGTTAGCGCGTGCAATCGTCATGTGAAAATTATTATGCCGCTGTACAAAATCGGATTTATTTAACTTTTCCGATGGAATTGATTCAGTATCGAATTGTGTGTTGTGGTAGAATCTAGAAAAAAATGTAATATTGGATCGTTCTAAAAGAAAATTGAGCCAATAAATATATGCACAAAACAAATGCACAACTGATAAAAATTAACTTGAAGACAAAGATATGATCGCCAATAAGACAACTCTCCACAAGAGACCAAATGACACAGAAATTAACAACAATAGGTCACCGTTCGGCCGTCAACAGTGTTTATTAATAACCAAAATCACAAAATCACATGGAAGATGTTTTTTTTCGTTGCATTCCACTTAAAAATATTGGACTTACTAATGTTTTACAGACATATATCTACAATCCGTCAGCTGAAACTTCAAGATATCCTGAAAATGAATCAAGTTCTGGACAAACTTATTACAACTCATCATTTTGTGATGAAGAGGTAAAATACGATCAGAAAAAAGATAAAATAAATATGATAAATGAAGAGTTCTCTTCAAGAAATTCTATTGTATTCATGTTGTTAAATGAAAAATACCAGCCGTCAATTAACTTTCGCAACGAAAAACACAACTACAAAAATTAACATGAGAACATTTCAAAAGAGTTTCACCATTTTTTTCAAATTTAAAACTCGTATTTGTCAATTATACACCACATGCTGGGTTTCTGTTGAAAAAAAAAGTTTCAAAGTAATATTTTCAGTTCGAAGCTGTATCACCATAATTTTTTTTATACATATGATGCATACTTTATAATCTTGTTTTGTATCGTCGGTACATTATACATATGTCTATGATTTGTCAGTATAGTGGAATTACTCGTGGTTCAACTACAGTATTTTGTTTTATTTGTTTATTTTCAAGTAAGTTTACTGTTTTGCATTATTGTTTTTGACAAAATTACACATTGCAATTGCTGACATGATAATGTATTCTTGATTGTATTTAGTTCGCTATAAAAAGGCCTCACTTAAATTCGAGAATGGACGAGAATTACAAAGACTACAATCGGTAAGTTATGAATGAAACCTTATTTATTCAGTTACACAGAATTAAAGCATACTACAACCCGTGTACAAGATAATGGCAGACTAGTATACTAACAAAAACTCATCATAGATACTAGGATCGTAATTCAACACCATTTTTTATCAATAAACAATGAGACTTGTTAGTAAAAAAAGGCCCCCTTTAAATTAAAACCAACAAAACACAACAAAACGAAAAGTAAACAAAACTGTGAGTATGACCGTGATTGCATTGACCTAAATTCGGTATTGTCTTAGTGTTATTCACACGTAAACTAAACACATTTACGTTCCCATTGGTAAAACTCAATGTTTACAAGTAGATAAATCATGTTTTAGATATAGGAAGATGAGATATGAGTGCCAATGAGACAACTCTCCATCCAAATAACAATTTATAAAAGTAATCCATTATAGGTCAATGTACGGCCTTCAACACTGAGCTTGGCTCACACCGAACAACAAACTTTGTCGTTAGTCAATGTAGAACATGTGTGGTTCAGTGTTCACAAAACAAGGTATTTAGAACATGCATTTTACCATACATATTTTAAGAACATTCTTTTTTTTGGATAGTAAAGTTGGTATTTGTAACAGTTATTTATGTACTTTTTTTAAAGAATTATTTGTCTTAACTCGATATATTAATTAGTTTGTTATGTACCAACCATTTAATTACATACGGGAAGGGGGAAATGGTTTTTATGTTAGAGATGTAACACGAACAATTTTATTTAATTTTTCAAAGCTATCAATCAAATGATTTTGTTCAAAATTTAACACTATAAAGTATGGGGTAAATCTGATTCAGGTATATTTGTTTCCCTCATTGAACAGAATATTTCTTCACCAATTTTAGAATCAGAATATTTTTTTATGAAAAAAAAAATCCCATTTTTTTAGTTGAATGTTCATTATCTTAACCCCTAATCCAGGCTCAAGGCATCATCATTGCCAAACACATAATTGATTTGAAAATGTCTTCCCGAATTGACTGGACGCACACAGAAATATTTGACACTGGTCTTGATTCAATCAACGATTCACTCATAAATGCATTACTAAAACACACTAAACATCTCAATTCTGCTTTTTTGTTGGTAGCCTACGTGATTTATTTGTGTAATTAGTGGCGGATTAGATGGGGCGGGTTTCTGGGGGTTGGGACCCCCTTTTTTGGATGATCGATATTTGGAACCCCATGCATTTTAAAAATGCCTTCATCCACATCTGGTAGAAATCTTTAGTATCTTCAAAATAGGAGAAAATCATCAAAATGACTTTCATCACTGCTAGAAAAGTTGTCCAGGAAATTTTGTCCCGATTCTATGTTATGAACATTTACATGACATACAGTTTATAAGTGTGAACAAAACCTATGGACAGGTAACTAAACTAGGTGTATAGATGTGAACCAATTCAATGTGGAACCAGTGTACATTGCATAAAACATGTTTACTGTGCATGGCGTTTGGTGTTAACAAGGCCTAATAGTTTTATATATTAAATGGTTGATTAGACAAAAGGTTCGGAATGAGCAGGACGTGCTGAATACAGATGACCACATGAGCAACAACACGTATACCCAGTTATTGATATCTTTAGTATTGAAAACAAATGATGCATATATGCACTTGCAATGGACTCTTAAACATTTTTCAAATTCAACTATTTTCCGTTTATCAGAGAATTGGAGTTATACACTAAAGCGATCGTTTTTTTATCGCTTCTTACCAATATCAAATTTGTCTATTTATAGTGTTTCATCTTGAAACCAATAGGAGTAAACACATCCTTCACAATCCTTGAAATACAAGAAACAGTAAACATAAATCCATTGTAACAATACTTTTTCAAATTATTGACTTAACATTTGTCAAATATGTTGATGAAAAAATTACAATATATCGTTTGAATAGAAGACATATGTTATTGCAGAATGAGTATTATCAAGTCGTAAAAAAGAAGGTGATAGGCCAGCCAATGAAAATAATCATAGTTTTATGAGTAATTTAAAATACAGATTGTGTGTACGTACAATAAAAACATTGATACCCTAATATAACAGAATGTTTACTTTTTTAAATTGTTTTATTTTCAGAACTAAGATACACCGACCGGGCTATACGTGAAGTCGTTCTCGAAGCTGCTTATATTTCAACATCCTATAGTATATGTAATAATGAATATAACATGCAAAGAACCTAAAAATGTGTCATTAATTGAATATGTGTTATTCAATTCACTGAAATTATGTCATCATGTCATAAATCATGATTCCGTCCAATTGAATTTAATGAACGGTATGTTACCAATCCTAATGATACTTATGTGTATTTTAATGAGTAAAATATAAATTGTGACATTAAATATTATATTAATACATCTTGAATTGTCTTTTTTTCGTCTTGTTGTTGTCTTAGCTCGTGCCAAACACGAGGCAGAGTTGATCGACTTCAATTATAAATGACCAGGATTGCGTGGTTATATCCGGTAATCCGTCTCAACCAATATGAAATGGCCGACACGAACAAAAACAAAACCCAACAAATCACTCAATCAGTCAAACGATCAGTTTCTGCCCATCCATTTTTATTCAGTTTTATTTCATGTCACCATTTGAAAAACTTTGTTTGTTTTCTCTTAAATTAAAAGAAAACAAAATAAGACTTAGATATTGTTTAACAAATTCGTGTTAATACATATTTTGAACAGAAATGCATGTATGAAAATACATATGTCATATATACATAACATCCGTTACGATGTGGACAGTTTTTGTATTCATTCAATTTTACATTTGATCAGTTTTTATCGGGTTTTGATTAACATGGACACCACAACAGATTACACATGCTTACCCATCTGGAACATATTAGATATTTTCTAAGTTTTTGTTGGGCTCAGTCTTTGGTTTTCTATGTTGTGCTTTGCGTAATGTTGGGTGTCGATTAGCTTTTATCCGTGTTTAGCAACAACGTTGTCAATTTGATTTCTACTTTTTACTTATGAAATTGAATGTCCATATGTTATCGTTCACCTCTCTTTTTAAATGGTTGAAACAGTGTAGTTCTAAATTTACCATCTCAAACATGTATCGCAAAATTTCAATCCAGACAAGCAAATAGGTCTATCATTTTAAGACAAAGCACGTGTTCAGAATAATGATTTGATAATGTCAATGCTACACGGAAATCTTTTAATAACAAATCAAGGATCGTTTAAATTTTTTTTCGAATGACGTGTTATACTTTGTAACCAGGGATTATTTAAAAATATATATTGAAATCTAATTTAGTTAGAATCACATATTTAAACATTGCATGTCTCTGATATGGTTCGAAATGGTAAATCATCCCTTCGTACGTTTTACGGACGCCATCACCTGTTGGTTGGCCGTTATAGAATATCTGTTTAACAGATGATATCCGATATGTTACTTATTTCGTAAATGCAATACCGTTCCTCTGTTCACGAATGTGACCTACCGAATAAGACTATCTAATAATAGGTTTGTAATAACATGTGCAACATGACGGGTGCCACATGTGAAATAGGATATATTTACCATTCCGGTGCATCCGAGATCATCCCAAGTTTTGGCTAGTCTATCAGTTTCTGTGTTGTGTCTTGTGTGGTGTTGTTTGTCTGTTCGTTTTTTTTTTCAACCATGACTGTGTCAGTTTATTTTTCTATCTATGAATGTGACTGTCCTTCTGGTATCTTTCGCCCCTCTTTTATAATAATTAATAATCCAAAACCTAACACAAATGTAGATAAGTTAATACATTTTGTGATTCACAAAAGGACTAAAGGCTTAGTAAATATAAAACATAATTGTCATAGCATTGCATGAGAGAGTTACATACTAAATTTCAGTTATCTCTATGTTGCTACCTTGGAGTCGATGGCTGGGCTTGTAATATGTCCGTGGGTTAAAAGTAATTTATCGAATATATTGCACGATAGCTAATAAAAACACTAACGGTGCCATTTTTACTACATGCTATGCAAATCTCGATTGATAATGTCTCTTTCGTGATGCTTTAAACTGACATTATATCGGAAACAACAGTATGCATTGGTAATATGTGGATTATTTTGACTGTTCAGGTATTGAATGAGGTCTACATACACCCAAAGAGTAAATTATTTTTACATATTGTTTTAATACAGGTATCACCAGAATGTTTGGTATTTTGACATGAAAGGTATTCACTCATGTGTCACTAGCCCACTTGAAGCAATTCGACTAGATATACCATAGACAAATTGAATAGATATGACTATTAATGAAGCAACAAGGTTTATTTTTCTTCAAAAAAAACCCACAAACACTGTATCTGTTACATGAAAATAATTGCCTTCTTTAACACCACAAATCTTATACTTAAATGGAATTAACTGTTGTTGCTCTCAATTGATTATCATGCATATCTCTCGTGTGCAATTGATCATCTCTAAAAAAAAAAAAAAGATTAAACGTTTCAGCTGTGATGTTATATTACTTTTTTTCTACTCCTAAACATTATACACCGAATTATCTTACATGCTAGGTGTTAATGTCAGAAACTTAGTGGCGATAAAAAGTACTGACAGAATGAAGGAAATTTTTCAACAGTTGTAATCAATCTTATTTTTTTTCCGTGGCCTAAAGTTTTTATTAGTCTCATTATATATGTTGCTTGTTGTATCATCAGCAAGCACGCGTTGCATTCTAAAGGACACCTCCTCGATAACCTGACACAAGTTCATTTAATCGTCCGAAAGAAAGTTCAATTGCAGTTTATTATACTCAACTATTTCCCAAGTTGTAGTGGCCTAAAATTATATATATATGGCCACATTTTAAGTTGATTCGATTGACATTTTGTTCACCTACATGTATGTGGTTATGCATCTATCAGATCAAAACAAATTTATGATGTATACAATAACCACTGAGCAGTTCAGTATTTAATAAAAAGAAGACATGTTAACTCTTTTATTTGACACACATGTTCAATTTTGACTGAGACTTAAAACCAAAGATTTTAAAACAACCAATTACTATATGTCACAGTTTAGTATTTTGTATATAGATGATACAAAAGAAAAGTTCGAAACCCTTGAATAACACGAATAAAGAAGTTACACCTGTATAATCAGTCTGTACCAATGTTGGTATATTATAGAAACCTTAATAATAAACTAATCCTAGATACCAGGATTAAATTTTGTATTTATGCCAGACGCGCGTTTCGTCTACAAAAGACTTAACAATGACGCTCGAATACAAAAAAAGTTAAAAAGGACAAATACAGTACGAAGTTGAAGATTGAACATGTTGAACAAGACCTATCCTAAAGTTTCATTTTGATAAGGACATCCGCAGGGAGGCAAGTCATTTCGCACCTTGACCATTTCGTACCTCTGCCATTTCGTACCCAACATTTACCATTTCGTACCCATGATAATATCCATTTCGTACCCTACGGACCAAATGCTTCTACAATTTCATACATCATTGACTTATACATATTAACTATTTTGTATCTTATCTTTTGTTTTTATTTTAAGTTTTTCATGACTTTGATGTTTTTAAATATATATCATAAATAAAATTATGCATCCAGACGTAGACATTTTATGAACAGAGATGAATGGTTAGACAAAGCAGCACTTACAATGTGTTCGATTGCAGAAATCATCTTTAAATAGTTTCCTCGGATTTCAAATGTTTGGCTTTGAGCGTTCTTATGAAGGTTAATCCAGAAAAGCGCTTCGTACGCAATACATTATCAAACGTGTTGTTTTCCATTTTTGAAGTAAGAAGTAAACGGTATAGCGAATAGTACTGAAATATGCGTCTATATGCAATTTTGTGCTTCTTTATTGCATATTTATATTTATTTGATTTTATAGTGATAAATATTATAACACGATGTTGACTGCTGTACCCCTATTTTTGACATTTTTAACTATTACTGTGTTTGTATTGTTCACACATCATTGTCAATATAATGGGAGTTGATGCGACTGTCATACAAGTGACAAGTGGGAACAACTTTGAACAAATAACTCATCACTACAAGTCGAAGGAAAAGAGGGTGTCCGTTTGATAAAACATTATTTGAACAAACCGCAATATCATTCAGAAGTTGAATTTCTATATTCAATTTCAAGTCTAAAATGTCATTCTGATCCATGTAGACATGTGAAGTTTGATATACAACTCGATAAACAGTAACATGTAATGTAAGACAAACACCGAACGAAGATTTTAGTTATTAATAGAATTTCTAACAAAAAGCAGAATATTTACTTCTGTTTTATCTTATTTTTCGAACCAAATAATCTATTTTAAGAGCGTTGTTGTAAAACATATCTTGAATTGCATATTGAGTCCTGTTAGTACATTGTTTTCGTTGAAACAAGAAAAATGTCTGTGCCAAATAGACACCATGAACAACATTACTGAAATAAATAAAACAAACTTAAAAGATACCCCACTAACCTTCCCTAGTTGTGATTATATATTAATTATACAGTGTGTTAAATCAGTATTTGTCAATATCTGTATACTGTCAATGGCGTGTAAGTAATTACATTGGAAAATGAAATTTTATTTGTTTGGTTTTAAATCAGTATTTATCAGGATTATGGTGCGATGAAAACTGAATGGAAATAACTCTACCAATTCTTGGTATCCTAGTATTGAAGCAAACACAAATGGTCTGAAATATTTTGTTTTAAAGATTTGCGATTTCTACTTTAAAATGTAGGGATTTTTTGTATATGATTATTTATTTACTGAAACATTTCATATCTTGTTTTACTTTGAAATTTTATAATTTTTGTTTTGTTTTGTAATTTTTATTTCAAGGTGACACTGTATAAATGAAGGCGAACACTTAATTGATAATACTTTTATACATTATCAATGATTATGTAATGCATTGTACGCTTGTATTAGATAATGTCTCGTTATCAACTTAGATCATACAACGAGCAGAAGTATACATATAATCGAATTACATATAATCAGGCAAACCTGTTTTAAAAATGTAATGCTATATAAATCATACTTTTTTTTATTCCTAAACTCTGTGAATGTGAACAACTATAGTTATACTTTTATATCATTTTATAAAAAATACCAGGTAAATTAAAAAAATCCGTTTATCCTCACTTTATTTATTACTTAAAATACTTAAGATTTGAATGCATGTTCTAAAAAGGTTTATTTTCGTTTTGCAAAATTAAACCTTGGCGCAAATTTCGCAGCCCTAGATAACACGCACTTATCTTAATTAATAGTACTCTGATTAATGCGCAAAATAACAAAAACATAACCTTTTATTTTTAAGGACATTTTTTAAAACATAAATCAAGGGTAACTGTTTTTTCTGGTTTTTTTTGTGTTAGAATAAAAACTTTTCTTCAAACAATTTTTGATATTTATTATCCCATTTACATTTTTGAAATATCCATACTTCGGTACTGGTATGAAAATACGGATTTGATGTGTTATTAAAATTTGCAGTTACAAAATGTTAGAAATTATTATAAATTAAAGAATGCATCTCCCTCATGCAAAGCTCTGATTCTTTTCACGGATTTGGCTGTACTTTTTTGACCTTTCGGTTTATAGCTCTTCGTCTTTTATATAAGCTTTGGATTTCAAATATTTTGGCCACGAGCATCACTGAAGAGAAATCCGCATCTGGTGCAGGAAAATTGGTACTGTTAATGTTATCACATGTGTGTTAATCGGCAATGTAAATGTTGGAAACATTTGCCACAATTGAATGTATCGGGTTTATTTCAAATTGTGTCAGTCACTCTCTGTTATAGTTTCTTTAAATAAAAGGGGTTGGGTCTATTTGTTTTGATAGTATATTCTTCAATCGATATCCGTTTCTCTTTATCAGCAATATCAAACAATAACTGATAAACATAGTGTGATTATTAGTATTTCATACAGAAGTACACTGCGTCTGACTTCCGAAGGAAAGGTAGGTGCGATTAGAATATAAGTTCTCGTTAAAGTAATAAAAAGAACGTTAAATGCACCGTTCGGTGTCTTATATACCCTAACATCTACGTCATTTGGACTCTGGTGGATAACTGTGTTTTCTTATATTCTTTTATTCTAAATTGGATTTCCTTTTTCCTCGTACTTTTTTTTCGAGAAGTCGATTTTTTCAAATACATTGGAAGATGAATAGATATGATATTTGATAGGATATTACGCTGAGGCAAAACATCAACATACAAAATGGCATTGCTAATGATTTATAAAGTTCATAAAACAATATTTTACAAACATTAAATCAAACATTAAAAAATTATATTAACTTTTTTACAATAAACACGTGAATATCTGTACTAATAGAATTATTATGTAGAAATTATAATAATTTCAATTACATACTTGGTCTCTTCTCCATACCTCGATATATTTTACACATAAGTTTGAAAACTAAATGCACTTGGTAACTATATTTTATAGCAAATAACTTTAGCAATAGAAATGTCGAAATACCGTAACATGTTAAGTGATATTCCAACAACGATTTCCTAGAGTGATTATAAGACTTTAGGGCATACGATACAGTTTTGATCTAAAAAACAATTATGTTATAAAAGATATACTGCAATGAGCTACTTTTGGAGAATAATGGGGTCGATATTTTGTACATTTATAGAAAAATTGGTTTCTAGAATGTTTTTATCCTTGTTAAAACAAATTAAACTGTTTTGTTTTTTAGCGCAAGATATTTTTTGGTAATCTCATTTCAAATCTCTTTTTAAAATATAAAAATAAAATGAATTTAAATGTCATAGTTTGAAAGAGATGTGCATAAACTCGTTTTCAAGATGAATTAGTCTGAATGAAAAACCTTATATATAAGATACGCATTTAAGCAGAATAATATAGTTTCAAAATAAAGTCATTCATCTTAAGATTTCAACCTGTATTTTTGCAAATATCAATAGAAATTTACTTATTTGACATGAATTCGTATTATCACCTATATACATGTGAATATGGAAATACCTTAAACAAGTTAAAGTCATACTTTATCAAAATGATGAATAGTTTATCAATGTTATCAATAATCAAAGAGAACCTTTTACAACGTATATGACCTATTTTATCTTTACCCTTTACAGTTCACATAATTTCAATGTAAGGCAATTTTATCTTGGACATCCAATTGCCGAAATGTTATGTAATATAAAAACGTTGTACTTATAGAAAGATAACGAAGTTAACGTTGTTATAATCTTCAAGGCACATTTTAAAGTCTGTTTTTCTTAACAAATAAATTTGTGATATATTTCTATAACGATCACATAATATATCGTATATCATTTTTAAGCTTACTTCAACGTTAACGTTGTGCCTTGCAACCACTATATAATTCAGATATAGGCATATGTCAAAACATAAATTCTACCTTGATTGAAGTATATTTTTAAGATGAATAAAAATCAAACACAAGATCAAACAAAACATAATAAACCATTTCATGGTTGTCACTACACTATTTTAAAGTACTTGTGATTCTATTAGTTTATCGATGTTCAAGGACTAACATATCAGAAGACTTTTTTCGCAAGGACATAGCAAATAGAGTGCTTTGAAGAATAACACAAATACCTTAACCTTTTATAGTACAACATAAAAGGTAACTGATCAATGGTGAAGGCAGCACTTGTTAAATTTGTATCGTTCAACACAACACACAACTATTTTATTACTTAACTATGATTGTCTATCAAGTTTTTAATGTATATACAAAACAATAACTACACTCACCGTGCCAATACTATCATGTATTTAATGAACAAATCATAACTATTCGATTTAAAAGTAAGAACGATCATTAATAATACCCCTCTAGACCTAATTGTCACAAAAACGGAATAAACATAGTTTTATTTGTTATTCATATTGACCTCAATCTCAAACATTTCAATTCAAAAATGCTGTATTGTTGTAGTGTTTTCTACAACGTATATACCCTAGAAGAATTAATACTGAAAATGCAAAAAAAGCTCTTAAAAAAATTCCCTTATACAGTTAGCAATATAAACACTGAAAAACATAAATATACACATACGTGTTTGCCATCAAGCGACCTCACAAATAAATTCGTCTAAATTGTATGGCAGGCCAGTCTCGTATGTTTCAAACAATGTTTAAATTTGTTCGTTTGTTGATATTTGTTATATTTTCTTATAACACGAGGTAGCAGATACTACGGAAAGAATCGATTTTCCGAAAATATCAGATGCGACGCCAGTTCCTTTGTCATGTGGTCTATGAATGGCCTTAATTTAATGAGACTTTCCAATTATGTTTTCAAGTATTTGCATGATGATTGGTTCTGGTAGTCTGTCCACCACATTGCCTTGTCATATTTTCAACAATATCAAAGGGTTCGGATCATCTAATGCCGATTAGTTTATCTCATTTCTGATACATTTTATTCGTAGACTTACGTTATGTGAGATAAATTTAGCATATGTAAACTTTAACAATAATATTGATGAAATTGTAATTTTCTGGTTTGGTCACACAATATGCATGCTAAAATTACTACAATGAAGAAAACGGGAACCGTGGAAATAAGAAATTCGTTAAGCTGTTTTTAAAACAAGCAATTCGTAGTGGGTAACAACATTAAAGTAACACAATTTCGAGTATACACTGAGAATTACAAGTGGTGAAAAAAAAGGGCGATAGTTTGATAAAACGGGATTTTAACGTAGCCAAATATGCATTCGAAAGATTAATTTCTGTACTCAATTTCTAGTAAGAAATATTGATTCGTCATTCCGACTTCTGTAGACAAGTCAAGATGAATATGCAAGAAATATAAACATAAGCATCTGACTAAGTTACGATTGAAGTAATTGCCGACATTTTTCAAAAGCAATATATTTAGCTGTTTAAGTTCTACCTTTTTAAAGCATATCATCTTTTTCGTCAGCGTTGTTCTTAAAAGTATCTTGCATTCCCTATTGAGGAGCTCTTTTGCTGTTGTCAATAGCGCATTATTACCGTTTCCGTTAAATAGGAACAGGATTACTGAAACAAAACACAATTCAGAGATATCCCACTAATATTCCATAGTTTTTATTATATATTTATTATATAACATCAGTATTCGTGAATATCTTTATGCTGTCAACGGCGTGTACGTAATAACATTTGAAAATATTATTTTATTTGTTTGATCTGAACTTACAATTTATCAAGATTATGATACGATGACAAATGAAAGGACATAATTTTACCCTTTATTGGTATCCTAGTATTGGAACAGACAGCATGGGTCTGATATTTTTACTTTGAAATGTAGCTACCGTTTTTTTATTTATTTATTTGTCTTTCATCATGTTCATTATACTTTTACCGAATTACTAAACCTCTTTCTTAACATTTACTTTTTTTCAATTTCATTCTTTGTTGTTATTTCTATCTAAAGACGGCAATATATCACTGAATCTGCTTAACTATTTTTTAAAACTTAAATACTTTTTCTTATGCATTTTACGCACATATTGACTAATGTTTCATCATCAAAGAAGATCAAATAAATCAAAGCATAATACATATAACTCATAAAAAGATAAATTTGATACTCACATATCATGTTTTTCAAATAATTAAAGTCAATTCATTTTTCAAATAAATGATGAATAGTGCTAGTTAAATCATACTACTGATATTCCTTAAACTTTGACACTCTGTAAATGTGTACAAGTTTAATTACCATAATGTATGGTGATATTTCATTGTTTAAAGACTACCTAAAAAATCCAAAAAAAAAATTCTTGCATAATTTTGCGATTATACAAAGACTGCACGATTTAAACACATGTTCTAAAATGCTTTGATCACTTTATGTTAATTTTTTTTCGGTTTTCAACAAACAAAAAATGATATATTTTGCACCACATTTATGGTATTCGGCAATGTAAATTATTGATGGAAACTAATATTACACAGTGTTGTATCGGATTCATTTCAAAATTGGAATTTTCACTCTCTCTAATATTCTTTTAAAATAAAAAGGATGGGGTATAACTGTTTTGATAGTATATTCATCAATCAATATCCGGTTTTTCTTATCATTTAATAACTGATAAAATAGTGTTATTATGATCATTTCATACTTAAATGTAAGTACACTGTTATTGAATTCCAAAAGAAAAGAAGTTGCGATTACTATATATGTTTTTCATTTCCTAATGAAAAGGAACATTAAATGCAATGATCATGGGATTCAATCATTGTTTGGAGATCGTATGGTTACTAAAACATGTCATATATGTTTAAACCCATTCTAGTTTATTGACAACCACTGGGTCGATGCCACTGCTGGTAGAGATTTGTTTCCACGAGGGTATCACAAGCCCAGTAGTAGGCACTTTTTCTGCTGAAATGAATTGTCATTGATATGGTTATATTTATAATTTTACTGTTTACACATTTTTTGATTTTTTTGAATTACTAAGGCTTTTCTACCTCAGGCATAGATTACTTTAGCTGTATTTGGCAAAACTTTTAGGATTTTTGGTTCTCAATGCTCTTCAACTTCGTACTTTATTTAGCCTTTTTAACTTTTTTGGATTCGAGCGTCACTGATGAGTCTTTTGTAGACGAAACGCGCGTCTGGCGTATATACTAAATTTAGTCCTGGTATATATATGAGTTTATTTACAACCACTGGGTCGATGCCACTGCTGGTGGAGATTTATTTCCCCGAGGGTATCACAAGCCCAGTCGTCAGCATTTTTTGTGCTGACATGAATTGTCATTGATATGGTTATATTTATAAATTAACTGTTTACAAATTTTAGAATTGCCTATTGAGGAGCTCTTTTGCTTTTTATTATATACCATCAGCATTCGTGAATATCTGTTTGCTGTCAACGGCGTGTACGTAATAACATTTGAAAATATTATTTTATTTGTTTGATCTGAACTTACAATTTATCAAGATTATGATACGATGACAAATGAAAGGACATAATTTTACCCTTTATTGGTATCCTAGTATTGGAACAGACAGCATGGGTCTGATATTTTTACTTTGAAATGTAGCTACCTTTTTTATTTCTTTATTTGTCTTTCATTATACTTTTACCGAATTACTAAACCTCGTTCTTTGCATTTACTTTTTTCATTTTCATTTAATGAATGGCTATTATCTATTTTGAATTTATTGAACCATAAAACCGAAGCGGATTATGTTAAATGTGAAGAGTCAAAAATTAGTTTTATGGTTCAATAAAATAAAAATAGATTATTGCCATTCATTATAAATAAATTTCTATCAAAAATAAGGCTCAAAGAACTTTTAATATTATTTATATTAACAATAACAACGTACACACATGTTGGCGTATGAATACACAACGTCAGAGTGGGCGTGTCGCCATAAAAATTGACAACATTGAAAATAAAACTAACAATTTTAACCAATCAGAAAACAGTAAAAACAACAAATTTATTCATTCTTTGATGTTATTTATATCTAAAGACGATAATGTACCACTGAATCTGCTAAACTATTTTCAAAAACTTATATACTTTTTCTAATGCATTTTACGCACATATTGACTAATCATGCTAATGTCTCATCATCTAATAAGATCAAATAAATTAAAGCATATAATACATATAACTCATAAAAAGATAAATTTGATACTCACATATCATGTTTTTCAAATGATTAAAGTCAATTCATTTTTCAAATAAATGATGAATAGTGCTAGTTAAATCATACTATTTTATATACTATACATATTTTACTTACATATGCATGCCTATCAAATATTTCGTGTTGATACTTCAAAACAATAACTACACTCACCCTCGCAATGCTCTCATTTCTTTAATGAATAACTGTTTTTTTCTTATATTATTTTTATTCTATAATGGATTGTCATTATCCTTGTACACTTTTTATATGAGAATTTAGTACACTGGAATAAAGAGATATATATTATTATATAGGACATCACGCTGATGCAAAACATCAACATAAAAAGTGACATTGTTAATGATTTATAAAGTATATAACAACAGTATGTTGCAAACAACAAATCATCCATTTTAAAATTATATTAAATTTATTAAAATAGACAAACGAATGTTTGTATTGATATCATTAATGGGAAGTTTGGATATTTCACACTTGTATTTTATCAAAATAAGCATGATACAACGCCATACCTCGATACATTTTACTCATAAGCATCTTTTGCTGTATCTTGATTCAGTTTTGCAGTTATTCAACCAGTACTTAAAAACTAAATGCTACTGTTTTCAGGTAAATAAATGACAATTCAGATTAGAAATATTTACATTATTCTAATATATTCTAATATAACATTTAAACCAAGTCCCTCAATTTACTAATTTCCAAATTGTAGAAATATTGTTGTGTTTTCTGAATCTATTTTCTTTAAATTTATTTGACTTCTCAATATGTTATAAAAAATGTACCAACATGAGATACTTTTAGAGGCAAACGAGGTCGAAATTTTGTATATTTATAGAAATCTTGGTTTCTATGATATTTCCATCCTTTGGAAAAACATACAAAACTTTTTTCGTTTTAGAAAGATTTAATGACATAGATATTTTATTAAAAACATTGCAAATCTTCTCTTTTAATAAGTTGGCTTTCAATTGGTATATGTATAACAATTTTTCGAAATGATTAATTTTTTAAACTTTCCTGATTTTAGTCTAAAAATTATTTCTTTACTCTATGTTTTTACATATAAAAAAAGGCGCAAATAATTTTCACACAAAATGAAGCTAAATATCATTTTTTAAAAGAGAGGTCTATAAACTAGTAGTCTGAATGTTAAAAATCAGTCGAAAATGCATGTTTCTCTATTCGACACAGTTTTAGGTCACAAAATGTTATTTTTTCAACGACATTATGCATTCCCATGTAACTGTATCATATGTTCATAAAAACACCATATCTTTCATTCATGAAATTTAATATGACTGATTCAAGAAAAATCCATTTAGAGATATATTTAAGCAGAATAAGATAGTTTCAGAATTAAGTCATTCATCTTAAGATTTCAACCTGTACTTTTGCAAATATTAATATTATAAATTTAGTCATTTTGACATGAACTCGTAATATCAACTACATAGTACATGTGAATGTGGAAATAACAAGTTAAAGTAATACAATATCAAAATGATAAATAGTTTATCAATGTAATCAAAGAGAACCTTTTACAACGTATATGACCTTTTTGTTTTATCTTTATCCTTTACCGTCCACATAATTTCAATGTCAGGCAATTTTATCTGGGATATCCAATTGCCGAAACGTAATATGCATTACATAGAAATGTTGTCCTTGTAGAAAGAAAACGGGGATAACATTGTTATAATCTTTAAGGCACATTTTAAATTCTTTTTTCTTACAAATGTATTCGGGATATATTTCTATTATCATCATCATCGTAATCATTTTAAAGCTGAATTCAACGTTTTACCCTGCAACCACTATATAATTCAGATAAAGACATATGTCAGAACATCAATTTTACCTGAAAGTAGTACATTTTTAAAATGAAGAAAAAACAAACACAAGTCTAAACAAAAATTCCTAAATCATTTTAATGGTTGTCACTCCATTATTTTTAAGTACTTGTTACAATATTTATCGATTTTCAAGGACTACCATATCAGAAGACTTCTTGTTTTTTTTTGTCCATTCGTTTTGTATGTGTTTTGTCATTTGATTTTACCATGTGATTAGGGACTGTTCGATTGAATTTTCCTCGGAGTTCAGTATTTTTGTGATTTTACTTTTTTTTTTACAAGTACCTTTTTTTAAAACCTCTTTTAGTAAAATCTAAAGGTTACTGAAACTGGTGAACACATTACTTTTTAAATCTTTATCATTCAACACATGCCTATCTAATATTTCGTGTTGATACTTCAAAACAATAACTACATTCACCCTCGCAATACTCTCGTTTCTTTAATGAATCATCACCTTTCGATTTTGTAAGTAAGAACGATCTTTAAGTAATACCTATCTAGACCCAGTTGTCATAAACACGGAATAAAAAGAGTTACATTTGTTATTCGTATTGACCTCAACATTAAAAGTTTAATTTAAAAAAAATATATTGTGGTAGTGTTTTCTACAACAGACAAATGTATATACCCTAGAAGAATAAATAATGAAAATACAAGAGCGCAGATCATCAAAGAAAAGTCCCTTATATAATTGATTATATAAACACTGACAAAAGCAAATAACAAATCTAAGGAACTGTTGTACAATTTTCCCAAGATTACCATTCGTAGATTTACATTATGTGCGATACATTTAGCATAAAGGTTAACTGTAAATTGACCGCCAATTACTATAAATAATGATGAAATTGTAGTTTTCTGGCTTGGCATTCTCAAGTTTACTACAGGAAAGTACACAAGAACCGTGGTAATTAGAAATGCGTTAATCTTATTTCTGAAAACAAGTATTAATTTTTACGGGAGCAACATTAAAATAACAAAGTTTCGAGTATAACCTGAGAACTACAAGTCGTAGAAAAATAGGGTGTTCTTTTGATAACACGGGATTTTAAACAAACCCCAATGTTCATTCGAAAGTTGAATTTCTTTACTCAATTTCTAGTCTGAGGTAATGACTCGTCATTTCGACTCCTGAAGACAAGTCAAGATGAATATGCAAGAAATATAAACGTATGCATGCGATGTTGTACAAAGACTAATTCAAAATTGCAGTAATTTCTGAAATTTTCAAAAAGCAATATATTTAGCTGTTTAAAATCTTTTTTAAACATATTATCTTTTTCGCGAATTTTTTTCTAAAAAATGTATTGAATTGCATATTGAGTACTTTGGTTATTGCCTGCAGTACCTTATCCTAGTATTGAGGAAGATACAATAGGTCTGATATTTTATTTTGAAATGTAAGTACTGATCATTTGCCTTGTATCATGTGCCTTATACAGGTATTGAATTATTAAACCTCTTATTGACTATTTACATTTTATTTTTGTTGTTTTTTTATCAAAAAAATATAATGTGTGAGTGAATCTGCTTAACTATTTTACAATACTGTAATACTTTTTCTAATGCATTGTACGCTAACACTGACTTATGTATCACCATCAAATAGAACGAAATAAACAAAAGAATACTACAAAAATAGTCATATAACTAATGCAAAGATAAATTGAATCTACATAGTATCATTTATTTCAAATAATTAAAGTCGATTCAGTTCTCAAATAAATGCTGAATATTGCTATATAAATCATTCTATTTGTATTCATTAAATTGTTTCTCTCTGTAAATGTGTACAAGAAGAGTTATGATGGTATTTCATTGTTTAAAGACTACTTGAAAATTCCTTCTTGCATAATTTTGCAATTATCATAAGACACGATTTTAACACACGGACTAAAATACTTCGATCATTTTTTTTTATTTTTTTTTTGTTTTTCAACAACTATAGCTGGTATATTTTGCACCATCGAAGAACACACACTTTTCTGAATTATTTCTTTACTGATAAATGCGAAAACACGATGAATAAAATTCAGTTATTTTAAGAATAGTTGTAGTTATATATATAACCGGGCGTTTTCCGTGTTATAGTGATTCAAAGACGGAATACCAATACTTTAAACTTTATTAGCAAGGTCCGGACAGTACCAGACCTAAGACCTAAACTGCCCACAAAATTACATACAAAAGCATATATATAAAAAAAAAACAGTTACTATAGAAAAGGATTAGTGTCCAATTGATTAACTTGTCATGGTCAGAGTGATTTCCATCCCGACAAACATATATTTAACAATAGAATTAATTAGACACAAAGAAATGTAAAAGGTTTGATAAACGGATTAATAAATTGTCACTATAGCACTTAAAAATATTGTCTGAATTTGATTTATATCTAATCGCAAATAGTCCAAATCTTCCTGGTTATATATACAATATGAGTAAGAAATACAACTTGTAAAATAATTAAAGAAATATTATTTATCACTTTTTTAAACTGACTATCTTTTTTGACCAATTCAATTCATATTAATGTTATTCGGCAAAAAAACTGATTGGCGGTAACTGTTGCCAAACTTGATTGTATCGGATTTAAATAAAATGTTGTATTCAATCTATTTTATAGATCCTTAAAATAAAAGGGGTGTTGTCTGACTGGTTTGATAACATATTCCTCAATCGATATCCGTTTCTCTTTATCAGCAATATCAAAGAATAACCGATAAAATAGTGTGATTATTAGTATTTCATACTAAAGTACAGTGCATCTGACTTCTGAAAAAGGTAGGTGCGATTAGCATATAAGTTCTCGTTAATGTAAAAAAAGAACATTAGATGCAATGGTTATGATATAACATTGTAAATCATAGTAAGTTAAATATTTTTACATCCATGTCATCTGGACTCTGGAGGGTAACTGTGTTATCTTTGATTCTTTGATTCTATTTTCCTCGTATCTTTTCCATACAAGTGAATATGTTCATGTAAAAAGTAAATACATGCATTGACATGAAGAGAGATGTACAATAAGATAGAATATTTCGCTGTGGCAAAACATCAACGTACAAAGTGACATTTCTAATGATTTATAGAGTATATCAAAACAGTATTTGGCAAACAGCAAATAAAGCATTTAAAAATTATGTTACTTTATTAAAATGAACACGTGGATATTTGTTTTGATATCATTAATACGTAGAAATTCGAACATGTAGAATAATAGCTATTACACACTTAGCCTTTTTATCAAAATGAGTATAACGCAATTTAAAACTGAAAACGCATGGTTTCTTTGTATTCAAATAAATGACCATTAGGATTGATAATATTCACATTATTTAACTATCTTCTAACATGCTTATATTAAATTTAGGTCTTTCAATGATAATTTAATCATAAAAAGGCTCAGTTGTACATATATTTTTGTTTGTTTTCTAACTCTTTATTTTCTTTAAATTTATTTTCAGCTTGTATTTCTTTCTTACACTCTTATTTGTTTATGAAGCTTATCATTCTATTGCAATTAGTTTTTACTTTTCGCCATGTATTCAACAATCCGTACAGTGACAACACTTATTCGGAGAAATAAATAGTTTCAATACAAGTGAAAAATTTATATCACTTGATATCAAATCGGGTACTTTAAAAAATATATAGAGAGAGTGATAAACGAGAGAAAGCAAAATGTGTATCAACTATTTAAATTATAGCAAGATTATATTTTCGATTCCGTAAGGAGACGTGGCATGTTTGCCAATGAGACAACTATCCACATGATCTACCAATTTGAAAGTTAAAATGAAGCGGATGTAAGAAATAATAGGCAACCCTCCGTTTAACATCAGATAAGTTTGTGTATGCCTCAGAATGGAAACAAATTTTACAAATATAGTAAGCAATGTGCTATTTGAAAATATTTTTAGTTTCTTAGGAAACACATATCGATATTGTCAAGCGAGGATAGTGATCCTCAAACGTCCTTAGTTAAGTAACGAATAGCAAATAGAAATGTCAAAATTCCGTAACATGTTAAGTGATAGTCATACAGATAAACATTTTGTTTATCTCTTAAATACATTTGTCCATGTGCTGTTTGATACGAAAAATACCGAAACAGGTTAAACATTTACAAAAAAATCAAAGCAGCAGGTTTAAGAGAATGCAAATAAAACAGAAGGTCGCAAGATACAATTTTGATCTTACAATTATTTTTTGACGAAAGTTTACATACATGTACAACCAGTCTTAATGAAAGAAATCAGTCGAAATGCAACTTTTTCCTGATACGTCAGATGGACATAGTGAAAAAACAAACACATTTTGTTAGCGACGTCATCAACTCTTCTTTTACTGCAGCGTATGTCTTTTTTAATGTATAGATAAAGCATCAATATCTTTCAAATTTAATATAACTGACGTATAGTAAATACATATCTGGTATACATTTTAGCAGAATAAGACCGTTTCGAAATTTAGTCTTTCATTTTAAAACTCCAACCTGTACTTTTACAATTTTCAATACAAAATTACTGATATTGACATTACATTCATATTATTACCATATACATATGTATGTAAATATAACCTAAGCATGTCAAAGTAATATCTTATCAACAAAAATGAATAATTTATCAATGTTATCATTTGTCAAAGAAAACCTTCAACAACGTCTATGAACTATTTTATCTTTGTCGTAACTGTTCACACAATTTCAATGTCAAGAATGTTATACGTGACATTTAATATTTGAAACGTAATACTTATTACATAACAATTGTTCATATATGAACGAATATTGGATTACCGTTGTTATTAATTTCAAGACCAATATTATTTTTTTTCTTGACAACTCGTTTCGAGATATTTTTTGTTATGATTATTATCGTAAACTTTTTAAGCTGAATTTCAATGTTTTGCCCTGCGACCACCATATAATTCATATATGGACAAATGTCTGTTAGAACATAAACTTTACCTTGAAAGTAGTAATATAAGAAAAAAAAGCAAACATAAGTGAAAACAAAAATACTAAATCATTTCATAGTTATCAATCTTTTATTTTGAAGTACTTGTGGCAATATTAGTTTATCGATGTTCAAGGACTAAAATTTTAAAAGACTTGATTTCTTCACAAGACAATCATATTCAGAGTACTTTAACAAACAATATAAATATCTTCACTCCTTGTAGTCAAACCTAAAGGTTACTGACAACTGGTGAAAACAGTAAGTATTACATTTATATCAGTCAACACAGTACAAACAAATATTTTATAAGTTAAAAATGCATGCCTCTCAAGTTTGTCGTGTTGATACTCTCATGACTCTAGTATTACTATAATACTAAACCTGGCAATACTATTTAATCTAAAATTAACAAAATATTTCCTTTTGAAAAAACGCAGTTGTCAAAAATGTAACCAAGTAAAATTTACTTTCATCTTTTATTCATATATTGACTTTAACATCAGTATAAAAAATTCAAAAGACGAAACAAAATTGATTTTCCGGTAAAAATAAATTATGCAACTTATATACCCTTGTTGAATAAAGGCTGAAAATGCAGAAAGGAGATCATCACACAAAAGTCGCGTATTACAACTGACAAAATAAACACTGAAAATATCAAATAACAATTCTAAATGAAATGCGTTCACCGTTATAAAATGATATAATAAAGGTATGAGTGCCAATGTCACAACTCTCCAGTCAAGTCACAATTTGAAAAAGCAACCGATTGTAGGTCAAGACAATTATTCGTAGGCTTATATTATGTATGATAAATTCAGCATGTTAAGAATAGGTAAACTTTAAATTGACAGAACATTGAATCATATCAAAAATTTAAAGGGTGAAAGACATGTTCTGAATCAAAATGATAAATGTATTAACCAATAACATCACTGAAATTTGAAAATATTAGATTATGGTCACTTATACCCCACTGTTCAAATACAAGTCTTAACTAGAATTTAATAATTTCATTTCAAAATATCAATTAACTGCGTTAAGAATTTCACCAAATATACCATACTAACATCACTAGACCCCTCGTCCACCGAGTCTCCTTATTTCATGATCTTTAAAAAAAAATTTACGTGTTTGTAATTTTTAGAGATGGTTGAACATTAAAACGAATACTTGTGTTGTTATTATATATATAGTTTGAAATAAAGCTTGATCTAATAATATAATAATTAACAAATAAGATGATCATAGTTTTGAAGGATATCGATTACTTAGTAATACATACTATTTTTTCTAAAATAATCGATTTTTTTTTTGTTCCCGATTTTTGAATTCTCCTGTTCTGAAATAAGACTATACTGATAATGTATGAAACATCTTCTTAATACATAAATCGAATAATCTATAAAAATCGATTTCATGCTGTATATTGTGTTTTCTTTATGCCCGCGTCACACTGTCCCGATTTTTACGCCGATGGCAACACGATAATGGAAATTTTCAAAATCGGGACTGATCGTATCCAGATCGGGCTATTCGTAGTCCCATCTTTAACCATCGTAGAACCATCGGCCACTTTTTCTAGCCTTCGGGGACAACTTCGGGAAGGGTTCTAAATTTTTTAACATGTCAAAAAATCCCCGAAGGTACGTCCGATGTTGAGGGTTCGTTTTGAGTTCGTATCACTATCTTCACTATCGTAATGTCACCGGGAATGCATCTTTGCACATCGTATTGCATTCGTGTTTCCATCGTTTCCATCGGGCAGTTTTGACATTACGATGTCTACACGAATGAATCACGAAGATACCCGAAGGTCTTACGATGGCAACACGACTTCGTGAAGGACTCGTAATCCCGTCGTGTTGCCATCGAATAAAAGTACGAAGACGACAAGATGGAACTACGACGGCAATAAATCCAGCTAAATGTAAGTTAATTTTCGCGCTAAAATACATTTAAAGTGCCATGCACGATATGCATTGGTCAGTCTAATACGACAGTTAAGAAAGACGTTCACAAAACATGGAGCTCATATCATATGATTCTATGAGGACAAGAAAGGCGACAGCGTTGTTTCTATCAATTCAAATGGAACAAGAAGAGCAGGTATTACAGGCTCAGGATTTACTTTTACAAGTAAAATATTATTTTTTGTCAATTTTTCATATCACGTAACATAATGAAAATCATAAACGCGCCTCGTACACCAACACTGCAGGTACACGTATATAGGGAAACCAACTTTTTCTTCATTATTCTGATTTTTTATGTATCGTCTGAGTTGTTGTCACAAGAATGTTTACTCCATAACCATTTTGTTTTCTATATGTCATATTTTGCCGCATTTTTTGCTTTCCCCAAATCCTTCCTTTTGTCTATATTATTATGATATTCTCCTGGAAAGAGCTCTTTTTGAATAAAAGGGATCAACGAACCCATTACCTTACCTTTAAGATAGATCAGTAACATGGGCATAATTATGGGTGATTATTCAGACTAGTGCACACATTTTACAGTTCAAACAAGGCAATGCCGAGCGTGGCATCCCCTCGTATGTAACATATTGGGGACAAATATGGACACTATATTTGTATATGACACATGCAGAAAATGGCAAATTGAATATGCATATTTGATACATAAACTATTTTTTTAGAAATCAACCAAAACGTTCAGTAACTGGAAATACCTTTAATATTGTCTTTAGAACCAGCAGGTAAAAAAATGAGCAACCAATTTCCTGTGTAGTATGCTATTTCAAGGAGATAAAACAAGTGCATCTGCATGACCTTGACCTTTGGCCTTGAACGTAAAAAATGTCAGATCATTACAAGGAGGAACAATATACCAAATTTGGTTAAAATCTTTTGAAGCATATTGGTTTTAGAGTGTCCACAAGGGTGATATTGCCTTGTATTACACCTGCCACTGTGACCTTGACCGTTGAACTTTAAAGTCATTAGCGCTTAAGATGTTCTTAACGAGTTACACCATACCAAGTTTTGAGCATTTTGGTTCTAGAGTGTTCATATCAATTTTATCTACATGCAACTTACACGTAGTAGGCGAGGGGATAATAAAATAAGTTTTATAAGAATTAGACAAAAGGATCGATTTCCCGCCGTGCATGGCAGACTTGTACAGACATGATATGTTGTCGAAATTCTGTTCGTATCTTTTAGACATCGTATGGCCATCGCGCCATCATCGTAATCTATCGTGTAGCCTTCGTGATCAATCGTGTAGGCTTCGGCTGATATAGGAAGCTTAAATACTCGTCTTCGGTTAACCTTCGTATGTCCATCCTTTGCTATTGTATAGACTTCGTTATTCATCGTACTTGCTTCGGTCACTTTTTGGTATTTTAACGAGATCGGGACCAACTTCGTACGAACTTACAATTTTCGCATTCGGGTGTCCATCGTATATAAAAATTCGGGACAGTGTGACGCGGGCATTATTGACATCATTGATTAATAATTTAAATATGATGTTGTTATCTTGAGTAAACATTTAAAACCAATGTTTCATGTTTTAACGACAATAGAAAGAATTTTAAATTATTATTTCCGATTAAATAATGATGCTATTATGGGGATTACATTATTAAAAAACAGTTTTATATTATTTGAATCTTATAATGATTTTAATGATTTTTTATTAATACAGTACGTTCATATTAGTATTTGTAAATATTTGTATTCTGTCAGTAGTGTGTAAGTGATTTCATTGAAAACCGATATTTTATTTGTTTGGTTTTAAATCAGTATTTATCATGATTATGGAGTGATAACACATGAAAGAAAACAATGTTTCCATACATTGGTATCCTTGTATTGTAACAGAAAGGCCTGGCCTTACATCTTTAAAACATGCGATGTTTATCCAAAATGTTGGTACTGTTTGTACTGATTTTCTTCTCATTATGATTTTTTTTTACTTACTGTACCATTAAATATCGAATTATACTTTGACATTACCTTATATTGTTCTTTTTAATTGTTATTTTATTATATAAAAAATGTATAAGTGGAGATTTTGTTTTAAATTACTATTTTGTTTTACATGTATGCATTATACAGCCATACGACCGAGATGGGGAAATACAAAAAATAGACTACAGTCATAAAAGAATCTCGTTGGAATAAATGGATATGTAAAACTTTTAAAGCCTTTATTCGTGAAATTGAATTCTATTGATACAAAGATAGTTTCAAATAAGGTCATTCATTTTGTAACAAGTCGTCAACATGAATCTTTGTTATTTTAATACAAGTTCACAGAGAAGAAAAAATATATTGACGATGAATTCATAAGATATGAGAAAACCTTTCAGTAATACTTCATCAAAATAATGAATAGGTTATCAATGTGATAAACAATCAAAGGAAACCTCCAACAACGTCTATGACCTATTTTAATATGTGAACGTATTGTTCAAATACATTCCATGTCAGATCATTTTATCCTATGCCATTCAACAGCCTTACCGACATATTTATAACACTATAGATGTCGCCAACTGACAGGATCTCAACCTCGTTCTAAATTTAAGATCACTTCTAAAATATTCAAATTTCTTGACAAATATATTCGGGATATGTTTCTTGACCATGTTAACGATCCATCATCGTAACGTTTGCCCGTGAATACGTTATAGAAATGCATATTTTAAGGTGTTTTTTTTTTTGTCGTAGAACATACCAAGGCGTGTCAGGATTGATCAAATGAAAGACCGACCGTAGGGAGGTCTCTCTTTGGGCAATTCTGACTCCCTGAGGTGTGTTCTACGGCAAGAAAAACTTTAAAATATGCATGATCTGTCTTATATTCTGTCAAAAAAATATTTTTTTTATAAAGATTTTGTATCCTATTTTATCGACCACACTAAAGTTGGATATTCCTTTATAATGTGTTTAGGTTTCAATACGCCCGACGGCTTATTTAGAATGTGAAACAAAACTCATTAATTAATCTAGATATAAACCTTTTAAAAATTATTATCCGTACACAATAAAAAATACTACTGCAACTGCATAAAGAAAGAAATAAATGAATTGTTACCATCCGATAACGGTGAATGAAAAATACAAGACACGACACATTAAGTAATTTATTGTACCAACTTAGTTGTTGGGAAAAAGGGAGGGGGGTATTGTTTCTAATTGAATGACATTTCTATCATGGAAAAGTAGTTATTTTTTTATTAACAATTTTGATTGAATTGAATGAAATATTCAGATAGATTGTCTTTTGAAGAGCAATACATTTTTTAACAGATAATCAGGATGTAATTATATACCCTCCCCATCGACCCTATTTTGAGTTACGTGAATGTTATTCAATATGAGGTATCGTCTTAAACATGCATGGTATATTTGCAACTGGGCGTTAAGCAAGCAACCAACAAGTTATTTTTGTTTCTAATATTAAAATGCGGACACAGACGATTTCTTTTACACCTATGATTGACTGAACTTTAATAAATAACTTCCCAAATCGGCAACAAACAAAATTTCAGACGCATTTAAATTTGAAGTTAATTATAGAAAGTGGTAGTTTCAGGTTAAAGTTTTTGGTCAAGGTATTTTTTGATGAAGTTGAGTACACATGTTCCCTATGGTATTATCTTTCTAATTTTAATGCCAAATTATATTTTGTACCAAATTTCACGGTTCATTGAACATGGAAAACGATAGTGCGAGTGCGAGTTGGGCATCTCAATACTTTGAAAACATTCATAATAAACTTAATATATACATTTAGTAAAGGTAAACTTAAAATTGAACGGAAAATTGTATCAACAATTTAAAGGGCAATAGACATGTTCTTAATAAAAATGATAAATGTATTTACCAATAACATCCCCGGTATTGTATTTTATTCACAACGCCACTGTTCAAATAAAAGTGTTTACGTAGAAGATTTAATTTTGTCATTTACATTATTTTGATTGCTTAAGAAATATCATATCTAAACGACGGACGTACTTATAATCATTCTTATATTATTATTCAATTATTTAAATTACATGCTTTTAAAAAAGTGTCCGGAGAACATATTCAGTGTTAATTTCGATTACTATACAGGTGCTTAATATCTATACGCCATTGTTATACATTTGAAGTTTATTTCATTAGTATTTCGTATTAATGATATTACAAACATTAGTTCATTAATATTTAGTAATCTGATAAAGTAAATCAAGAAATATATGCTTATTCATTAGGTCTTGCAAATTTCAAAGAGTCTATAATAAAATGAGTTCAACAATAAAATTGAGAATGGAAATGGGGAATATGTCAAAGAAACAACAATCGAACATACAGCATAAAACAGACTAAAGCCACAAAATGGTACTCAACACAGCGTTAAATATATCACTGGAGGCTTGCATCAGTTGACGCCAACACAAAATAATGTACTAGCTCTAGTGATAATAGACGTCATACTAAACTAAACTATAAATGCATTAAAATTAAATATCATACAAGACTAACAAATGTCAGAGGTTCCTGATTTGGGACAAGCGCAAAAACGTAGCCGGGTCAAATATTTTTTTTTAATCTCAACCTATAACTTGTACTTCTAGCCAATGTAGACAAAAAACTGTTATACGCACAGAAAACTGAGATTAAAGAAGCGGGAGTCTCGTGTCAGAATATGTAACAAAATGTACTAAGCATATTGACAATGGAATATATTAACAATTAACAAAAGACTACTAGATTATTGACATACTAGCTCCAGACCTCAATTGAATTGCTTGCATTTTATTTCTTTATCATATGAATATCAAGAACAATCCCTCCCGTTAATGGTTTGGTATCATACCATCAAAACATGTATGAGAAAAAAATCCCGTAGCATGCCAAAAACTGGTTCTATAATAAATGTGATATTTCTAATGCAGAGACCCTAGTTAATCAATATCAAAGCCAAAATATACCATCTTCAATGACCTGACACCAGTATCGTAACTATATCCCTTCTTAATAAGTCTATTTAAAGGTTTTGTTATATTTTAAGGTCAATGCCAATGTTATTGTTTTTTTGTAAAAAAAAATATTACGATAAATATAGGATGTGAAATACCTGAAGGCATAAGGCATGTAAGATGTCTGCATGTTGATTTATATTTACAAATGATATCCTTGTATCGATGATAAAATTATGTTAATGTTTTGACAAGTTTGTGATATAGAAAACCCGGATGTAAAATGTTTAGAAATACATATATTTATTTCGTTAACATCTAATACGTTGTTACATACACAAGCGAATCGAACTAGTTGAGATATATAAACACCATAAGATGATGACATGGTTACGTCCCAATCTTCAAATGGATAATTTACAATAGGAAATGAAAAAAACAAACTTCTCTTTTATCATAAGTTTTGGAATTAAGCTTCCTGTTGATAATATAGATAAAAAGATCCAAGAAGGCGCAGTGTTCATAATTATTATTAGTTCATTTATTTTTAAAGGCTACAATGTTCTAAATAGATGTACGAATGAGATTCAATAAGACAACCTTTCACCCAAGTCACACACTTTGTCAAAGTAAACTTGTACAGATTAAAAGAATCACCATACAAAGTAAACTACCAAATGTCAAAGTATGGTATTCAACACGGAGACTTTATCGAACAGCAATATAAAAATGTTACCACAAATGACTCACGTTAAATAATTCCAACAGGAAAAAAACCAATATAGCTTGTGAACCGCAACAACAAACAAACACCATTGAAGAACGCGTTCATGGCGTAGGGTAAGTGCACACTATCTAATGATATTATAGAAAGATAACGTGATTATTAGACGACAGCTATGATATTTGAAACACTGCAATAAACTTAAACACAATTTTTTGTCGGGCTAAAAAAGATACAAAAAATAGAAATATGTATTGGTACTTGTATAAGCAGGTTTTCAAATAGATGTATGAAATTCATATTGCCCGCTTAGAAAATCAAGCTTACTGATATGCTCTATGCATTATTTAAGAAACAAATACCTACCGTTAATAGAACAGTGATTATTTGTACTTTGAATTGACAACAACAGAAATAGTTATTTTCTTCTTATTTGATTGTGATGAGTATTATGGTTTTAGTTTTCTATGCCTGTGTCGATAGTATTTTTGTTTTTGTCTGTAGTAGATTTATCAATATGTTTGTTTGCATTTTACATGTTTTAGTCAGTTGTATGTCTTGTTTGCTTACTCAGTTTTGGTGCTGAATTCTCACTCTGATGAAGATTAATATGAAGTTATCTTTTGAATTGATTGATGTACTATGAACTATAAATAAATATTTAGCGTCTTTGACAGATTTTTTTGTACGTAATGTTAATTGTTTGTGAGAATGTTTTGATCATTGGGAATGTTTGTAATGTCTACTCAGGTTTGACTGCTGTATCATTATCCATATCACGTTAACAAAGTATGTCTGTTTTGGCTGCTCAAACTTTTTTTAGTTTTACGGAACCATAAACATGATAAATAACTGTCTTACAAGATGGGTATTTGGCTAGACACAACACAAGGCTTAAACCAAATATTTTTTTTTCAAAACATGTCTGTACTAGGTCAGGAATATGATATTATATTCGTTCCGCTTAATATAGTTGAGAGTTTGATTTTGTCAAAGGGACACTATCTGTCAAATTCATGGATACCGACTTGACTCAAATTCCAATATTTTATTTATAACAATGTAAAACATTTATCCAAACTATCAAAACGTAAACAATTTACAGAACATAGGGTCATTACTATGTAGTTTCGTGTGTATTTTAGTCCAGACTCCATATAATAAACCATCAAGTTGAACTAGGTTAGCGATGCTAACATAAATAAAGATATACATAGATTAAGCCAGCACGTGAAATTGGATTTTTATAGGTCAGTTTTGTATGCATCGAATCAAATGATTTACGTTTGTTTCACTTTCAATGTTGATGTTCTTTTCATTTAGATAACCAGTACACGTTCAATGGCATGCGTTGTCCATCTCTTGTTAAGGGTTAGTTGAAGTTCACATGAATACGGATTTCATGAGGTCGAATATTTCACTTGCGAGTGAATGATTCATTATCAATGTTATTTAGCTTAATTTGACAAAATTGAACCATTTTGGCTGCTAAAAGCGAATTATTTTTTTCACTATTTAACTTTCATTAATGATTGAACAAAATAAATACTACTTTAGATTTTTTATATTTCTCGTAGCTAGAGCCCCTTTAAAACTTATGTAATTGGCTTAGTTTTAACATGTTGAATTTAGTGTTGAATTATGCATTTTACCTAATTCTGCTTTATAAAGTTAGCAACAGCATCTCAAATAAACTTCTTGAAACTTCTGCTCATTTATTAGATAGAAAGATTATAATCAAAAGATGTGGTTACATTCTGTCAATACTAAATGTTCGGTATTTTTTAAGGATTTATATTCATCTGACTGCGCATATAACGTCTTTATTATCAAATAAGGAATGTGTACGGACGACATTTTGTCAGGAGGCAACGATTTATCTATAAATTGCACTTGGACTTTAAATCTAGAAGTACGTACTTTAGTTCAGTCCTTTGATATCATTATTTTGTGTTTGTTTGATGAGTTAAAGTCAATCACAAAGGTTGTTAATGTTTTCGTACATGTAAATTGCTATAGTGGGTTGATGATAGTACGTCATATTCTGTATATCACTATCTTTTGCATGCACATACTCTTGTAGATATGATTGGTAATTATCCGTTATCACATTTTTTCGTTTATTCATGTTATATAATCTGTCCATGCATTTTATGAATAGTAATATACTTATTATGCATACCTGATCACCTTATTAAAATGTAAATGAGGGGCTTTTATGTTTGGATGAAGAAAAATCTAATAAAAATTCAAAAAGGTCACGGTTCTCAGATGCATAGCTATATAAGATTCATTTGACTACATTACTCGACAAGACATGTTTTCAATCAACAGTTAGACGTATAAAGAAGAATTAACCTCATTGTAAAATATACTTCAATGTTATTTTCAACGACATATATTTTGACTGAAACTTCATGTACTTTAGGAAAAAAGTTGGAAGGGGTTTTAAAGACACTATGTGGCCTCGAAAATATCTAAATTGTGAAATATTAAAAATGGTGTTATGATCCGGACCTTTCGTGCAGAAAGGTTACCTGTGCTATCAACATTAGGTCACAAACATGTCGTTTTTTTTTCTAAAGCATAATGGATGCATTTCGTGCGTAGTGTTTTTATATTCATTTATAAGCACCAGTTTTACCCAAACAAATATTGTAGCAAAATATATTTGGGGAAAAATGATGCTAATATCGAAACATAAATACCAAGATTTCACAATGAGGCTGCTTATCAAATTTGATGTATCTTTTGCAATAGATGTTGGAAGACTGAGATCATTATACAGCGAGATTTTCGAATATTTATACTTCTTTCTTATGTTTGAAGGTCAAAACAAGTGGCCTACCAGTTGCTTTCATTTTGTTAAAATCAAGTTTTAGATGATAACCAGTGTAATCTGCTGCTAATGAAAAAAGACATGACAAAAAGCTGCAATGCCAAAAATCAATATTCAACAAATAACCTTTGATAAAACAGATATGTAATGGAGAATCAGATTTCTAGATTATAATACTGTATCATCCATGTGTTATAGAAAAAAAATAATGTCCATCGTTACATTTTATTTTCCAAAAATAGGTGTGCGGTTACCTCCGTGTCGTATTTTTCTCCGATCATCCCAAAGAATCGTTACAGTACTGCTTTTGTTATAGTTGTTCGTGCGATAAAACAAACTCAATATAACTAAATCGTCAACCGAAAAAAATCATTTTTGCAAAAGGTTTAAGAAGTATCCATCATATGCAACGTAAGCATATATTGGATTGGTGCATTTATATCTTTAATTGGAGAGGCAAAGTGGACATGATATTTCAAAAGTTAAATTTTTATATTCCTAGTTCATGCATTTTAAGAAACATGAGTATAGTTTTTATTGCAAAGACTTCCGAAAGTATAACTATCTTGTCACAACGACAAATACGCTGTTATATGTTTTTTCGATTGAGGTTTTAACCGGTTCTTTATCAATTAAACACGTTAAACATGGTAAGATCGTTGGAAAATAAAACGTTGTGTTGAAGGTTTTTTCTTTTATCTTTTTAAACATTATGTTTATAACATTTTTCGTTGATGTACATATTTTAAGACCGTTTTAAAAAATAAAGCCGTGAGAGTCAACCATATCTTCAGATTAACGATTACTAATTTCTTACAAGAGTATTTAAAAAAAAAAAATAGGTTATTGTTTGTTCTTGCATTGAGATTTCAAAAAAATGAGACTCATGAACTTTTCGTATAACTCGTAAAATAAGAAAAGCGAGTGTCTAGTCTCTGTAAAATGCATTATCAACTCTTTTGTATTTTGACAGGGGAAACACTGTAACCATCTACCATTACCAATATATAGCCTACAGTATTAAATAATCAGATCGATAAAACATTGAACAAATACGCCTAAAAAAAGTTTTACTTTAAAATTTGTAATTTGGGGGAAAAGGGACTATTCGGCTGCGCATAACTTAACGCATGCATTACCATACGCATGAAAAGTTTGTATTGTAAATTGACTATTCTTTTTTTTTAATTTTGATTGATTGAAAATGTTAAATTTGTGTAGTTTTGTCACTAAAAAATATTATCGTTAGTATGTGTGTATCTTTGAAATGCTCAAAATGACATTGCACCAAATTTCACTATTTTCCCGCCAAAATTTTGGGTTTTAATGCAAAATATTTTTTTCCTTATCGGTGACCTATAGTTTTCATTTGCTTAATCTTTGAAGCTGTGTTGTCAGCTTTTAATATTATAGTTTTTGACCAAGTGTAACAGATATTCCGATAAAAATTTGCCAACACCTTTATTTTTCCTATCATTTCATTGAAAAATGGTCCCCTTTACATACCTGTTAAAAAGTAATATTTTGAGCTTAAACGGACCTGGTCCCCTATTTCAACCAATATGATTTACTTTCTGTTAAGATTAAAATAAAAAATATAAGGCACATCTGATAGAAACTTCGAATAGGCTCGAGCCACCTTAATTGCAAATAAATTGAATGCACAGGTAGAGTTAAAATGCCTTAAAATACATTTTGACTACCTCGAAATACCAATAAAAAGACAAATTTTGAACTTGCGGAACAACAAAATAAATTGAAGTATGCACATTGACGATAATGGTGTAGTATGGCTGTTTACATGTCTAGCCGCAAATTGAATGCATAACCATATGTTACCCAGTCTTGTATGCTGCTGTGTGACTTTGGTCGTTGGCATTTTTTGTAATTGCGTTTTCAGTTTTATTTCAAATTACCTATCCCTTGTGTATTTTTTGCCTCTTTCATAACGAGAACATGTTAATAATATATATGTATAATAAGTATAATTTGTACAAGTATAATACGCTGAGCCTATTTTTTTAAAAGTCTAGTCCAAGGGATACACTGTACGTACGAAGACATGTCACCCTACCACGACGCTTTATTCTTACTCCGAGCAGACCAGTCTTTGATCTTACTCCGTGATTTCATGGCTTATCGTAGAAGTGGTAAACAGAAATTTTAAAGTCTGTTATTCAACAAGGTGCATGTTATAAACCACGAACTCCCACACTCGAATCGAACAATTAAACACCACGCTACAGAGGCTTTCATATATAAATTGAAGATGCAAGTGGACTTTTATTTAGTCTTTGAATGTATCAACAGCTCACTAGGCAGTACTTCGTGACTGGCGTGAAAATACAATAATTGTTTAACTGAAATTTGCTGTAAATCTTTGTATTATTCTAAATCTGGAATATATCTCCCTCATGCAAAGCTCTGCTCACTTGCAACCTTATACATACACGTTACATGTATTTTAATAAATAAACAAAATTAGAAATGAGATTTCGAGACACACATGATACAATACAAAATGGCTCTTTTCAACCAAACTCTATGTTTTATTATGTGATAACATCCTTGTGGTAGTATAGGATGCATTTTGATTCACAGAATGCTGGTTACTTTGTCTTTAAAAATTAAAATACCAATGAATGCATACGTCTAGTGGTCGTGGCCTGTTTAAAAGATGTATGGCCGCCGATTGAATCAATAATGTACTAATTTTTTACTAGTTACGTTTAATTCACAGTAAGTTAAATGAACTTAACACAACATTTTTTTAATTTAATATTTTGTTCTCGCTTTAGAATTATTGGATGCTTACAACGCTAGAGGATGAAATTATCAACAATTGTTTTATCGTTTGTCGTTTCAATTGTGTGTGGAGATGTATTTACTGGTATGTAAACCCTTCATTATTTGATGATTCAAAGGTATATTAAATTGTACATTACTACTGTGTATGCCATACCGACAATTTTTTTCACACACAGGTTTGTTCTCAAAACCAATAAATGTTTACTCATGATTTATCAAATAATAATGAAAATAACACTTTATACATTTCGCATGAACTTTTTTGTTGAAAGCATGTACTACTTTTTTATATTCTAAGTATTCTTTCTAATCAGTATCGAACAGTGGTTTGATTCCTGAATACATCTTGAGTAGCACTTTTGAAGTCAAATGAAAGCAATACTTTTTCAACTAAAAGACCTACAAAATACAATCATTTATTAAGTGTACACTATAACCATATTACAATGCAGTCTTGATTCATATTAACATTTAAACAACTAAAACATTAAACAAAGGCTCCAGCAATACAGATTACTACGTATAAAAGAAGACGTTAGATAGAAGAAAAAACATCAGAAGGAATTATAAAGAACAGATAAAACCGTCATTTGTGTTGGTTTTTTTATGGCCATGATACTTTGTAGCAAAAAACGTAATTAATAAATTATAATGTCTCTGACAAAATATGTTAGTGATATCATGCTTTTATTGATCCACGGACGATAATGAGTCCCCATGAAGGAAACATTTCTCCGGTTATTGTTTTACCAAGTATGATAACAAATTAGAGTGCGCATAACAGGATATTATCAATAAATATTAGCAATATTTACTTTAATAGATAGCGAAAGCAGTTACCAGTCTCGGAATCTTAGTTGCACTAAAATGTTTCCGCTCAAGCCTTATTTAATAGTTAACTTATTGATTATTTCATTCGACTAATTCACTAATTATATTCTCAATCTTATAATCAGTAACTGTTTACTAATGGTATAATGATTTAAGAGAGATTTCAAATCAGCAATATTTATCATTTCAGCTTTACAAAATCTCAACAAGGTGTCAGCAATGAGCACTTGGAATAAGAAGATATATTTATCGGAAAAGAATATAACCAATGAACCAGTTACATATACACCGTCTGCAACAAATCGAACCAATGCACCAGTTACACAAACACCGTCTTCCACAAATAGAACCAATACACCAGTTACACATACACCGTCACCCGCAAATAGAACCAATGCACCAGTTAGACATACACCGTCACCCACAAATAGAACCAATGCACCAGTTAGACAAACACCGTCACCCGCAAATAGAACCAATGCACCAGTTACACCTACACCGTCACCCTCAAATAGAACCAATGCACCAGTTACACATACACCGTCACCCGCAAATAGAACCAATGCACCAGTTACACATACACCGTCACCCGTAAATAAAACCAATGCACCAGTTACACATACACCGTCACCCGTAGATAGAACCAATGCACCAGTTACACATACACCGTTACACGCAAATAGAACCAATGCACCAGTTACACATACACCGTCACCCACAAATAGAACCAATGCACCAGTTAGACAAACACCGTCACCCGCAAATAGAACCAATGCACCAGTTACACATACACCGTCACCCGTAAATAGAACCAATGCACCAGTTACACATACACCGTCACCCGTAAATAGAACCAATGCACCAGTTACATATACACCGTCTGCAACAAATCGAACCAATGCACCAGTTACACATACACCGTCACCCACAAATAGAACCAATGCACCAGTTACACATACACCGTCACCCGCAAATAGAACCAATGCACCAGTTACACATACACCGTCACCCGTAAATAGAACCAATGCACCAGTTACACATACACCGTCACCCGTAAATAGAACCAATGCACCAGTTACAAATACACCATCACCCGTAAATAGAACCAATGCACCAGTTACACATACACCGACACCCACAAATAGAACCAATGCACCAGTTAGACAAACACCGTCACCCGCAAATAGAACCAATGCACCAGTTAGACAAACACCGTCACCCGCAAATAGAACCAATGCACCAGTTAGACAAACACCGTCACCCGCAAATAGAACCAATGCACCAGTTACACATACACCGTCACCCACAAATAGAACCAATACACCAGTTAGACAAACACCGTCACCCGCAAATAGAACCAATGCACCAGTTACACATACACCGTCACCCGCAAATAGAACCAATGCACCAGTTACACATACACCGTCACCCACAAATAGAACCAATGCACCAGTTACATATACACCGTCACCCGCAAATAGAACCAATGCACCAGTTACACATACACCGTCACCCGCAAATAGAACCAATGCACCAGTTACACATACACCGTCACCCACAAATAGAACCAATGCACCAGTTAGACAAACACCGTCACCCGCAAATAGAACCAATGCACCAGTTACACATACACCGTCACCCGCAAATAGAACCAATGCACCAGTTACATATACACCGTCACCCGCAAATAGAACCAATGCACCAGTTACACATACACCGTCACCCGTAAATAGAACCAATGCACCAGTTACACATACACCGTCACCCGTAAATAGAACCAATGCACCAGTTACACATACACCGTCACCCGTAAATAGAACCAATGCACCAGTTACACATACACCGTCACCCACAAATAGAACCAATGCACCAGTTAGACAAACACCGTCACCCACAAATAGAACCAATGCACCAGTTACACAAACACCGTCACCCGTAAATAGAACCAATGCACCAGTTAGACAAACACCGTCACCCACAAATAGAACCAATGCACCAGTTACACAAACACCGTCACCCACAAATAGGACCAATGCACCAGTTAGACAAACACCGTCACCCACAAATAGAACCAATGCACCAGTTACACATACACCGTCACCCACAAATAGAACCAATGCACCAGTTACACATACACCGTCACCCGTAAATAGAACCAATGCACCAGTTACACATACACCGTCACCCGTAAAAAGAACCAATGCACCAGTTACACATACACCGTCACCCGTAAATAGAACCAATGCACCAGTTAGAAAAACACCGTCACCCACAAATAGAACCAATGCACCAGTTACACAAACACCGTCACCCGTAAATAGAACCAATGCACCAGTTAGACAAACACCGTCACCCACAAATAGAACCAATGCACCAGTTACACAAACACCGTCACCCACAAATAAAACCAATGCACAAGTTAGACAAACACCGTCACCCACAAATAGAACCAATGCACCAGTTACATATACACCGTCACCCACAAATAGAACCAATGCACCAGTTACACATACACCGTCACCCGCAAATAGAACCAATGCACAAGTTACACATACACCGTCACCCGCAAATAGAACCAATGCACCAGTTATACATACACCGTCACCCGCAAATAGAACTAATGCACCAGTCACACATACACCGTCACCCACAAATAGAACCAATGCACCAGTTACACATACACCGTCACCCGTAAATAGAACCAATGCACCAGTTACACATACACCGTCACCCGTAAATAGAACCAATGCACCAGTTACATATACACCGTCTGCAACAAATCAAACCAATGCACCAGTTACACATACACCGTCACCCACAAATAGAACCAATGCACCAGTTACACATACACCGTCACCCGCAAATAGAACCAATGCACCAGTTACACATACACCGTCAACCGTAAGTAGAACCAATGCACCAGTTACACATACACCGTCACCCGTAAATAGAACCAATGCACCAGTTACACATACACCGTCACCCGTAAATAGAACCAATGCACCAGTTACACATACACCGTCACCCACAAATAGAACCAATGCACCAGTAACACATACACCGTCACCCACAAATAGAACCAATGCACCAGTTACACATACACCGTCACCCGTAAATAGAACCAATGCACCAGTTACACATACACCGTCACATGGAAATAGAACCAATGCACCAGTTACACATACACCGTCACCCGCAAATAGAACCAATGCACCAGTTACACATACACCGTCACCCGCAAATAGAACCAATGCACCAGTTACACATACACCGTCACCCGTAAATAGAACCAATGCACCAGTTAGACAAACACCGTCACCCACAAATAGAACCAATGCACCAGTTACACAAACACCGTCACTCGTAAATAGAACCAATGCACCAGTTAGACAAACACCGTCAGCCACAAATAGAACCAATGCACCAGTTACAAAAACACCGTCACCCACAAATAGAACCAATGCACCAGTTAGACAAACACCGTCACCCACAAATAGAACCAATGCACCAGTTACACATACACCGTCACCCACAAATAGAACCAATGCACCAGTTACACATACACCGTCACCCGTAAATAGAACCAATGCACCAGTTACACATACACTGTCACCCGTAAAAAGAACCAATGCACCAGTTACACATACACCGTCACCCGTAAATAGAACCAATGCACCAGTTAGAAAAACACCGTCACCCACAAATAGAACCAATGCACCAGTTACACAAACACCGTCACCCGTAAATAGAACCAATGCACCAGTTAGACAAACACCGTCACCCACAAATAGAACCAATGCACCAGTTACACAAACACCGTCACCCACAAATAAAACCAATGCACAAGTTAGACAAACAAAGTCACCCACAAATAGAACCAATGCACCAGTTACATATACACCGTCACCCACAAATAGAACCAATGCACCAGTTACACATACACCGTCACCCGCAAATAGAACCAATGCACAAGTTACACATACACCGTCACCCGCAAATAGAACCAATGCACCAGTTACACATACACCGTCATCCACAAATAGAACCAATGCGACAGTTACACATACACCGTCACCCGTAAATAGAACCAATGCACCAGTTACAAATACACCGTCATCCTCAAATAGAACCAATGCACCAGTTACACATACACCGTCATCCACAAATAGAACCAATGCACCAGTTACACAAACACCGTCACCCACAAATAGAAACAATGCACCAGTTACACATACACCGTCACCCGCAAATAGAACCAATGCACCAGTTACACATACACCATCACCCGTAAATAGAACCAATGCACCAGTTACGCATACACCGTCACCCACAAATAGAACCAATGCATCAGTTACACATACACCGTCACCCGCAAATAGAACCAATGCACCAGTCACACATACACCGTCATCCACAAATAGAACCAATGCACCAGTTACACATACACCGTCACCTACAAATAGAACCAATGCACCAGTTACACATACACTGTCATCCACAAATAGAACCAATGCACCAGTTACACATACACCGTCACCCGCAAATAGAACCAATGCACCAGTTACACATACACCGTCACCCCCAAATAGAACCAATGCACCAGTTACACAAACACCGTCACCCACAAATAAAACCAATGCACCAGTTACACATACACCGTCACCCGCAAATAGAACCAATGCACCAGTCACACATACACCGTCATCCACAAATAGAACCAATGCACCAGTTACACATACACCGTCATCCACAAATAGAACCAATGCACCAGTTACACATAAACCGTCATCCACAAATAGAACCAATGCACCAGTTACACATACACCGTCACCCACAAATAGAACCAATGCACCAGTTACACATACACCGTCACCCTCAAATAGAACCAATGCACCAGTTACACATACAACGTCACCCGCAAATAGAACCAATGCACCAGTTACACATACACCGTCACCCGCAAATAGAACTAATGCACCAGTCACACATACACCGTCACCCACAAATAGAACCAATGCACCAGTTACACATGCAACGTCAGAAAAACCGTCATCCAGTAATGGAAAGAATAAACCAGTTACACAGAAACCCACGGTCAATAATGTAACCACAGCACCTGAGATTGCAAAAAAGGCAAATAAAGGTGAATCATTTTTATGAGAAGTCCTGTTTTTAATATTGTACGCTTTGCAATTGCTTATAGGGATGGTTGACATCACTTTTGTTTTTATCATATCTTACGGTTGGTAGTACAATTTTTTTTAATATATGTTGGGATATACTTTTTACCTATCATTGTTCATTTATAATTGGAATTTGGCAACTCTTTAGTACTAGTTCTTTACATATTTGTAAAGCGGCCATGTTTCCTTGCCATGACGACGACAGCTATTTAAATAGAACTTTACTTGCCCTTACCAAAAATATAGAAAAAATGCAAATTTAAATCAACAAATATTCCGCATTAGGACAAATTGTTCCTGTTTTTTGTTTCCTATTATTGTACAGATAAGCACTGTTTACTTTGAAAACTGACAGGTTCTCTGTTTGAAAATTGAAATCGTCACCGTATTTCTTTTTTAACATGTGGTATATACAAGGACAAATGTGTAATCATGCAAGATATGAATAAGAAAAAAATTCAACAACAGCGTGTTATTGATGTGTTAGCATAGAAGGAAACACCTTGCAATTTATAAGAACTATGTTCTTGTGTTCTTAACTTAATTCTAATAAAACATGATAATGTCATCCTTCTTATTTAGTAAATAGTTAAATTTTAAGCATTTTTCGTTGAAGTAACACGACAAATTTGTAAATATCTACCAAAAAAAGGGAAATTTTCAAACAACGTTATAATTAGTGGAAGATTCAAGACTAACACATGTTAATTATTAGTCCATCAATGACCAGATGATATCAGAATAATTGATCACTTTATGGTAAAAGCTTTAAAAATATGCATAGTGCAAGTTTAAGGGATATAGACAAAATTCAGGTATGTAGCCGCGAAAAATACCAATATGGCCGCCAAATTCAAGATGGCCGACATAAGTATAACATCATTCACTTGATTGAAGTCTTCCAATTTTAATGAGTCCAGAAGATGTCACAAACTTAAGGAAATACAAGTAAGAAATGTCATTTTTTTTAAGTCTTATAATACAGAAATCATCCAAATGGCGTTCAAATTCAAAATGGCGCTTCAAAATATCTGAGTTTGACAGTATTAGTATGTATACACCATCATTGAGTGATAAAAACATATCAAATCCGTAAAACTTATGATTTGATATCGAAAAAGGCCTACAAAGTATCAATATTATATTTTCAAAATGGCGGCTATATTCAAAATGGTGCCGTTTAACATGTCAAAATTTGATGTTTGTCAAAGTATGGTATGACATTTTTTAAAAAGTCATGGATCATTTATTTCAATACAAGCACGTTTATACAAACATATTATTATTACATGTAACATGTGACATTAACTATGAAATTAAAATGGCCGATACAACTCAAAATGGCGTCTTTGGCAAGTTCTTATTTTTCAAAGTTAAAGGTAATGACCTTAGAAAATTCACACTTTTTCTGTTGACAACACAGTGGCCGCCAAGGAATGCTCTGTGTGTTTCAGGATTCGTTTTTGGTAAAATGAAGCATATCGCTCAGATGAATTGACAGCCATCGTGAATAGTTGGTGTGATCTAAGGCAAAGAACCAAAGGATGGTCTTTGAGAGAGCTTCAATATAAAGTTAGACTGACGTACAGACCTGATAAATATTAATGCTGGCAATTTAGATTGAAGGGTGATATACAAGAATTTAAAATGAGGAGATTCTTCATATTGTCCAAACACCATTCTTTAAATTATAAGATAAACTCATCATCCGTCAAAACATCTTCATGTGATCTCTGTACAGATTTTACTTGCTCATGTAACAGAGATAGAAGGGCAGACACTGCTGGTAGTTTTTCCCCATCTTGCAGTAATGCAGCATTGAAAGGAGAACCCTGAAATATTTGTACCCACTTAAGCCTTAACATCTAAATTTTCTGCGACATGTTTCCACCATTTGAATTCCCCATTTAATGTAGATGGGAATAAGGACATATGATTTAAAGTTCTCCTTCAAATTATGGGATATCTGGTATCTTAGTACAACTGGAAGAGGATTTACATAACTCTCTGGTAAACGAGAAACTCTCTTTGACTGGCTTTCAATATCGATTCAGATTGGTTAAATGTTTGAACAACGCCTTGAACATCCTCTAAAATATGTTTAAATAAAGATATACCTGTACCATGGAATTAATCTTTTGACGTCATTCTGCTTGTATTGTGGTCAATATTGATAACAGGAGATGAAGTAAATACATTGTGTAGTAGATTGGCACGGCAAGCAATACTTCATTGGCAATAAAAGTAGAAATTTCTGACACTAGGTCGTTAGAGACAGATAGTCCAAGTTTGAAGAAAGTACCTATTAGATCATGTTTTCTAGTCTTACAGTGGATCATGATTCCGAAATAAGCACAATCTTGAGGTTCATGATCTTTCAAGTGACAGTTAGATAGATTTTTGTACAACTATACATCAGAAGCTGAGATATTGTTAATGTAGACTGAGAATATGAACGATTCTAGATGTTGGGTCCAAACTGAAACATACTGACTAAAGAAAGCAATGACTGGGGTACAGAAGCTTCCTGACATTCCTTTGGAAAGGATCCTGTAAATACTGAATTTAATTCGAAAACATCTTTACGAACAAACGTAGCTGCTTTTGATATGTTGACAAACTCATTATCAAAGTCTTCTAAAAAGTGAAATAACAAAAATACTGAACTCCGAGGAAAATTCAAAACGGAATGGCAAAATCAAATGAACAACAACTGTCATATTCCTGATTTGGTAAAGGCATTCTCTAATGTAAAAAATGATTGAGCCGACTCTCTTCAATGCAGGGCCAATGTCATCTTTTAAATCAGGAATGTTTTCAGGGCTTTGTTTGTGAGCATCTAAGTAAGGAAACTTATATACAATTCTCTCTTTGAGTGGAGAACTATTAACTCGAAATGCAACATCTGCACCTAGACATGTTATTCTTTCCATATAAAGTTAACATAGATCTGACAACCTGTAAACTTTTATAGTCTCATCGCATGACCTTGTTTCATTTATATAAAAGACTAGTTCTGAAAATGCAATACCTTGGATTTGCCTTTCCTTCTTAGATTTGATAATATCTTTTTTTTCAGTTCAGTTCGAAATGTTTGATTTTATAAGAACAATACACATTTAGAGTGGTACTTGCTTCCTTTGCAATTAGATCACCAGCGCCTTGCTTTGCAAGTAACAACGTGTCATTTAATTTATTGCTCATTCTCTTACACATATATCTTTTCTAAACGTTGAGGACTCATGAAGGGCTTCTTGTTCATTTTCATTACAGAAGAAGCACACATTGATGGACTGAACGGAAAAGCTATATCTTGGTTTTTTTTAGATGTGGTTGCTTTATCATTTATTCTCTAATGTGAGGTTCGTTTGTCTGCTCTAGTCAACTTTGTCATGTTAAATTTTAAGTTGCAAGATTTGTGCCAACCAACAGACTTCGAGTTCAATGAAAGACTGCGCTATTCCAAATCCCTAATCTTGGTTTGCAATGCACATATAAATGCCTTGAGGCATCTATCGTAATTCATGAAACTTCTTAATATTATCAGCTGGACTATATAAAGTGATCAATTATAACATTTCTTTGAACTTTTCCCTTTGACTTTGGTGGCCATTTTGAATTGTTGGCTATTATAGAATTATTTTTGATTGTTCCATATTCGGAAAAGATCAATTAGCATCAAACTAGCAATATGTAAAGTGTTGTGCCTTTATATTCAAATGATCAATTGTACCATTTTTTCGGACTCTGATTAGCTGACGTCGTTTTGTTTATCATATCATAGACACAATTTTGTCATGTAACCATGACGTCATCAACGTTTTTTTATGATTTACACCGGTTTAAAATGGAATTAAGAATTAAATTATAGAAATAACTGTATATTTTGTAGGTCTATTTGAAATAACATAAATAATGTGATGCATACTGTTAAATAACCCGCTACGCGCTATTCAGTGTGCACCATATGTTTTATGTTATTTCTTCATAGACAGAAAAAATACAGTCATTCCTTGAAGGGTTCAAATTAAAACCAAGAGAAATAATTTAAACAAAATCCTTAGTTACTCTTCATATTGTGTCTTTGCATACTATGACCAATGATGTCTAATAAACCTTTGGATTAACGTTTATAAGTTAATAAATAAGAATCAAAAGAAATCAGATCCAACATAATGGAAATATTATATTGCTTTCATTTTAAAATAGATAACAAGTTTTTTGGTATACTAGAATTCATACTGAATTCACCACGGGTTGGTCCTTTATGATAAATATTTCACCACGAGAGACAGCGAGACACCGCGGTAAAACCAGTATAAATTCAAGCGGCATTATTTAGTTCGATTCTAATAGGACAAATAAGTGAATTCTTTTGGATCGAAGCTCTCTTCATTGTAGGTAAGACACATATTTGCCGTTCACATAACTAAACGCACTAGTAAATTGACGTAAAAGAACAGAGCAAACTAAATGAGTTGAATGTTTAACTATTTACAATATGGCTAATTACACATTTCAGCATTGGTTTTTTTTTTACGTTTCCTTGTTGTATTGATTTTTTGTTTAACAAGCGTGTATTCTCCCGTAAAATGCTTATATTCTAACGTCATCGTTCTATGATATCATGTAGCCCATTCAATCAAAAGCTGACGTGGGAGTACGATCGGAACAGCCCAAATACTATATTTATATTTTACCAAGGGTGTGTACTGAAAGCGTTTGAAGGACGTCATTTTCGAATTTTAGATATATATTAATACATTAGTTGTAGTTATTGTGTTAGCTCAATGAACTAAGCTTTAAATTGAGATTGCTCTTCCATCTACGTCTGTCAATGTGGAACTATTTTTATCATAATTATTATGATTATTGTTATTATAATTATTGTTATAATTATTATTATTAGTTTTACTATTTTTTCTTATCAGTATAATATTGTTTAACTTTATTATATTTTTTATTATTATTAGGTGTTATTGTATCAATTGCGGTTTCGTTCTCATTCAATATGAGTATGAATGCTAGTTTTGATAATCCTTTGTCGGAAGCGTTTCGGGACTATTCGACTGTGATAGAAAAACAGGTAAGATATTACAAATATATATTTCAGAAAAGTTTATATTGAACATTTCATATCACACACATATATCATTGTATATTTCGAACTATTCAGCCCGTCCATTGAAAGAGGCGGTCAGCATTTTAGATAACTAATACTTTTGAACATCTACTCACCTTTGCGATATCAAGTGTCTTTTGGGGAAAATATGAATGATCTTTCATACTGTTTAACATTTACATTGAACACCAAAAACATGTGCATATAAAAAAGAAAAAAAAACATTTAAGAAACAGGAAAATAATTTTAAAAAGATAAAAACATTCTACAGTAAATGAGTTTTTTAATGGTAAAGCAATGTTTTTCATAAGTACAGCACAGTTATTTCTACTTGATTAATCTTTTCATTATGTCAGTACAAAATATCATCATGAAACCCGCCTAAAAACACAGTACATAAAAAGTTGTCTATGCGTTGACAAGCAGTATAGATTACGGTGTTTTGCTCGAAATTTTTAAATAAAACGTTTTTAACAGATATTTTTGTTTTTGATTAGCGGTATCACAACATTGTTCCTTTTTGAATTGTGTTTTCTTGATATAACAGACCATTGTAGATATAATTCCTTTGTACCAAAAATAATGTCTTTTAAAAAATTATAAACGTAAACTAGTACAGATCAAAGCAAACACAAACTATTCTTTTTCGATTTCAATAACTACAAAACCAAAATACTACCCAAGACCTAATTCAGTAAATTATTATAGGATTAAACGCCTTTTTAAAGGAATAAATTGGTTTATAAATTTGACCAATTCACTCACAAATAAATATATGACAACATAAATTTGAGTTTTCTTAAATATGACCTTGTTTTCTTTTATTAACGCAATATATGACGGACGCAGCTCGATAAAAGTGTAAATTACTCACAATTGCGTAGCATCAAAGTTCATATACTTATTTGTTCTTTTTCGAGCTGATAGTCTGTGGAAATGTTTTCTTCATAGCATATTTCTTCTTGAGCTTTTTGTATACTCTGTTTTAAAAGGTCTTCGTATTATGACTGTTATGAGCGAATTTTGGTATCCTTCAACTTCATTATATTTAACTAATTTATTCATGTTATTGTGGTCTACTAAATTGGTCAAAATACATCTGCCGCCAACCATACACTTAAAGTGTGAGTTCTTTCATGTGTAGAATCTCCACGATTTTTCAACTGATTGCATTTTAATCGGCATAACTATGAAAAATGAACTCTACATTCAATTGTCATTTCAGCTGAACACCTTATATGCAAATGTGACTGGTTTCTTGATAGCAAAAGTAATAGGTTTCAGGTAATTTTTCGTTTCGAATATATTTCATTAATTTATTCTTTTTGGTAATATTCAATGGAAATAGATCATTTTTACATTGTTAAGTCAAGTATTGTGTTGTCGCTCATTTAAAGAGATAAAGTTCCTAAAAATCAGATTAGTTTATTGTTTATCATAGTGTGCCTATGTCCTAGAAAATGAATTTGTTTTCTTTCAAATATATAAAAGTTCTATTTAAGATTCCAAAGTCATGTTAATCTAGCACTGTGACAATGATAATATATATTCAGCACTGTCACGGTCTTTAGTTGGCATGGCTGCGGTCTTCACGAATGGATTGATGTATGGATGTTAAACGCTCATCGGTTATTTATTCCACAATCACGGCGACAGCATGTTAGTGCAATATGAAAATTAACCCTGTATTGAACAAGACCGACCCATTGAGCTGTTTATTTGACGTGCTGGTTCATGAGGTAGAACTATACAGGAAGACACATTGTTCCGTATCCGAGCCGACCAGTATTTGCCCTCACATCTCAATTATGTGTGTTTCGTTTCGAACCGAAGACATCCTGCTTTATAGGTGACTACTCTACCACGAAACCACAAAGGTGTTTAGATCTCTGTTGGAATATTGTTTAAAAAGATTTGTCATTGTTTAGGAGAGGCATAATATGAATTTAAATGGACCTTTTTTTATAAAAAAAATATAACACTTAGTAGTATGTAATGTATATAGTTATTTTGTAATATGTTTAGGGCAAACAGTCATAAAAAAATTTCGATTGATTTTATTAATGTCACCAAGATACTTTCGGATGCATATTCACGTACCTTGTTGTGTTATTATTACAGGGAGGGTAGTTTGATAGCTGACACTGGTCTTTCCCTCAAACCTTTTGCAAACAGGTCTGTAACTCCTGCCAATATTACGCAGCAAATAATAGAAAAGACCATTATATTGTTAGAGGGAAATACATCGTTTAAAGGTTTACCGCCGATGACAAAGGGATATGAAAACAGAACCTTTGCTGACATTGTAAACGGTAGGTATCAGTTTGTTTAGTGGTAACTGTTTATATCATTTTAAAAATTCATGAATATCATGTTCAATTACATATCAATTGATTAGTCCAATTTTGTATATAACGTTACATTTGATTTGCAATGAAGAACCAATTTTCTCTCATGTCATACTTTTCTTTGACAGCAAGGAAAACAAGAAGTTGTTTTTTTGCTTTATCGTTTTTGTAATTGTTCCTATGTTTTTCTGTTGCTATAGTTTACGTAATTCCTGGCGATGGTTTTAAATATAATTAACATAAGTGACAGTTACATATCCTTGAGTTAAAAATGTAACTGATAAGCACCATTTGTTCTTTATGCAGATAACTACATCTGTGAAAGGAGAACCAACAGTGGTTATATAATATCTAAGCAATCGTCTGATGATTGAGTTAACTTTTAAAATTGTATAAGCGGTAGGCCGAAAATGCGTATTGTTCAAAATAAACTTATCTTTAGTGAAGAACTGAAATTGTTGAGAAAAAAAAACATTCAAAAAAGAAAAAAATATCAGTTATAATCTCTTATCTTCGAAGGAATTGAACGAGTTAAAAACAACAGCGCTGTCCTACAATGTGATTCATCATTATTAGAGATTGATGAAAATGGACTCTGTGTCAAAATATGCAAATTTGACATGTGCGGCAGAGGAACATGTTACATAGACAAATACAAGAAGCCAATTTGTTCGTAAGTAGCTTTCGTAATCGTACATTCGTTTATGCATACAATATGTTATTGGTAAATTTTGAGTATTCTGTTTTAGTTTTGCTCATTTTTCTAATTTCGCAAATAAAAGTATAGAGACAATTCAGATATTAAATAAGGGGGAAACAAAATAGCATATGATGCATTCTTGTGACCTATATGAAGGTATCGACAATGTATATTCTGCTTAACTATTTTCTGGTTGCTAAAATATCACTTTACTAAAGTAAACCTGTGAACTTAAAATTTGAGTGTACTCATGTAGCATCCGTTGTGTTGATCATGTCAGTACAAAACCGGTAACAAGTCTAATTCGGTAGGCCAAATTCGAGAAGAGGGAACGGGATTGTGGTTCCGACATTCAGAAAATATCCACTATCATCTGTTATACAGATATCCCATAATGGTCATCCAACTCAGGATTGCGTGGGCCCTCTTTTCCAAAAGCGATGACTACTAAAATTATCAAACAACGACGGAAGTTTAAAAAAATATGCAATGAAGTGCAAACTAAATTAAAAACCTATAGAGACTATACACAGATACACAAGTGCATGTGCTTACATCGAAAAAAAAGTTAATTTCAGGTTCCCTATTCATTTACAAGATTTTTTAGGATTATGCTCTGAAAACCATGTTAACTGATTTGCGTTACAGTAACCATTTTCGCGCTGTATAGTTTCGTTAACCTTTTTACTGAGTAAAATATATTGCGAGACGTTAAACTAGCCTTACCTTTAAACAATTATTTCCAGATGCAACCAGATTGGGGATGAAACTTATGTTTATTCTGGTGAAAACTGTGAGGTGATAACAATTGCAGCAAAGTACATAATAGCTGCAGTCTGTGGAAGTAGTGGCATAGTTATTATCATAGCGATTTTAATCACATTGGTATGCAAAGGCAAAAGAAGCAAAAAGAATGACGAAAAAGACCATTATGTGTAAGTTCAAAACATAAATATATAAATTATTTATCCATCTTATCATTGTTTATCTTTGGCAATACAATTAAATTCCTTCAATTTAGACTAATTTATTAGGTCTTTCCACTTTTCTGTGGAAAGACCTATTGTATTTGTTTCGATTATTTTTTTTTCTTCTGCCTTATTTGTTCTTGCGATAAATATTTGTTTCGCTATATGTCGATAAGATATTTCTCATTGTATCGTATAGTGTATGCGCTTTTAAATTTCACCCTGCTAAGCGAACACTTTTCTTTGTAAGAGGTATCTTCTTATTCATTAGTTATCGAGTGATTGCATCTCCTTCGTAAAAAAAAGATATCAACAAAATTCTTTTTCTTAATTGTTTGTTACATCCTTTATCTATACCAAACAAAATGTCGATATGCATTTTTACTCATAAACCGTTAACCGTATAACCCTGGAATGTATTTATTGGAGGACCCTAGGTCCTAACTTAGAAAATAAGGTCAAGGTCAAAGGTCAAGGTCAAGTTCTCAAATTTAATTTTTCTTGTTTTTGAATTTTCTCTAACACTTTAAAAGATACATGTAAATGAACAAGTGCAAAATGTTTGCTTTATTGTAGTGAAGATATGTTACATTTGGTCTTAAATAATCTAATGGCATCTCATAGGAGTAAGTTCCCATGAAATGTCTATTTATAAGGTTACTTGATTATAACTTCAACTTGGTTCATTATTAAGCCATATGATCTTTTACAAAATGTTGGGTGACATATGACCCTGAAAAATGACAACCGGAAAGTGACCTGGAGAAAACTGGAATTACCCATTTTTGCACTTTTTTTATGAAAAATTATAAGAATCCATATATTTTGTAATTTTAATACATTAAATTGTCACTTAAGACTAGAAGTGACTTTTAATCAACCGGAGGTGGTCAATTATCTCGTTGTTTACAGGCCAAAGTATACAGAAGCTATATATTTTTGGAATCAGTGTGAAAAAAGCTATCAATAGAAACTCGAAGTGACATTTACTTCTCCTGAGGAAGAACATTATCTCCCTTATGTTACTCTAAAGTATATAAAATTTTCTTTGTAAGAGTTATCTCCCTATTCGCTGTTTATGGAGTAAGTGCATCTCCTTCGTAACAAAAAAAAGAGATATCGACAAATCTTTTTTTTAAAAGAGGGACGAAAGATACCAAAGGGACAGTCAAACTCATAAATCTAAAACAAACTGACAACGCCATGGCTAAAAATGAAAAAGACAAACAGAAAAACAATAGTACACATGACACAACATAGAAAACTAAAGAATAAACAACACGAACCCCACCAATAACTAGGGGTGATCTCAGGTGCTCCGGAAGGGTAAGCAGATCCTGCTCTACATGTGGCACCCGTCGTGTTGCTTATGTGATTACAAATTTAATTGTCGTTACCTTCCAGAAATTTTTTAATCGAAGCGAATCGATGAAATTTGAAATGAGTTATCTACCTTTACGAAATAATTTTTTCCGTATGAGTTTTTACCTCATACATCCTTAACTGTTTACCCTCGAATCTTTATATCTGAGGTCCCTAGGTCCATAACTATATAAAAAAAAAGTCAAGGTCAAAGGTCGATATCAAGTTCTCAATTTTGACTTTTCCTTGTCTTTGCATTTTCTAAAACACTTTTGAAGATAAGTATATAGGTGTCAGACCACCAATTACTCCCTCCAATTTAGAACGTATATAAAAGAAGCCCTACTCTGACAAAAAATAGTGCTTTTGATGTCCTTGTTTACTTAAACCAACCAACACATTTGCAGAAATGAAACTTTTGGTAAAAAGAGAAATATATCTAGACCATTTTGAGCCAAAATTTACTTGTCTATGAGTTTGCATTAAAAATTGAGGATTAATGCGCTTCATAGTATACTTATTTAAGATTTAAAAAAAAACAGGGATTATTTTTGGAGTGCCTCTGTTCGAAGGTCAGTTATTTTATTAGACGGCTTTAAATGTATGGTGAAAATTGGCATGTAGAAAGCTGATACATGTACAATTCAGGATATACCTGGTTTCTGTGAAGTTAAACTTAAGGTTAAATATTTAGAAAGCTGTAAAATACGCAAAATTTGGTTGAACAGATAGGGATTTATAATTCAATTTGGTGGTCAGACACCTTTCAGAGAAATGCGATTTAACCCAAAATTCAGAAAACTATTGATTTTTTGGTCTTAACTGATCATTTGAAATAATAGTAGCCACATTTTAATCTTTTTTGGAGCAAAAAGTCACATATTGCAAATTTAGAGCCTTCAACCTGACTTTTTGCTATTTTTAGCTTTTCCCACCCTGACAGTATGCTTGCATATAAAAAATGTTATAAATTGTTATAAATGCACAGAAAGTTGTTTCTGTGGTGTTAAACATTAAAACATAGGTTGATTACTACCTAAAAAAAATGTCGTCATCAAGATTTAATGAAATTATTTGATTTTTACCCCTTATATCATTGCGGCATACCATGTATATGGCAGATAACATAGCCTGATATAAACTCTGCATCAACTCACAAAAATTGCATTTATTATCTCAATTGAAAGTGTTATACTTTAAATCTTATTGACTGATAGTAAATAAAACAGTTAAATGACCATAACTGCACTTTGGTCAGTTAATAGTCCCATTACTGACACAAGGTGTAAAAAAGGGGGGTTAATATTCCTTGACTCTTTAATACCTTGGATTTTTTAATAAACTCATTGTAAAAATTGTGGAATGTCTTAAAAGCAGTAGAACAAAGCAAGATTTTGATATTGAAAGTTTATGTTCCTCTAGTCCTAAATGAGATTTTCAAGTATTTTCTATCAAAGGCTTACATAACAGTCAGTTTAATTGAGTTGTGAAATTTGTAATATGAGTCGCATTATGCTCAGAAAGGATGTTTTAACTACAAATTGACTAAGGATTAAGAATAAACAAAACAAAAGATTTCTGATCAACTTTTTTTGCTCTATATAAAAGAACAAGGGCAAATTGTTTGCTTTATTGTAAGAAAGATATGTTACATTTGGTTCGAAACAATCTAATGGCTTCTTTTAAAAGTTAAGGCCCCTGAAATGTATAATTATAAGGTTAATTGATTATTACTTCAACTTGTTCCTAAGACATATGACCTTTTACAAAAGGTTGTGAGACATATGACCTTCAAAAATTGCAATCGGAAGAAGCCAGTTTTGCACTTTTTCATGAAAATGTACTGGACATTCATATATTTTGTATTATAAGTACATTAACTTGTCACTCAAGACTACAAATGACTTTCCATGAACCGAAAATGAACAATTATCTCCTGGTATACAGGCAAAAGTATACAGAAACTATATATGTTTGGAATAAAACATGGGCTTATACATACAAATGTATAATAGGAAAACTTTTAAATAAACACTGCACAGTACAATAAATATTCCCAACCCCACATACCCGACAATTACAAAACAAATAAAACTTTATTGAACGTACATTTTATGAAAGGCTGCAACAAACATTTCAACCTGATGACATATATTTACTAATCAATGAAATTGTTTAAAATAATTAAAGGTATATCCCGTACCCTGTAAAGGATCTTTAGTTTTTCAAAATTTACTAATCAATGAAATTGTTTAAAATAATTAAAGCTATATCCCGTACTCTGTAAATGATCTTTAGTTTTTCAAATATACTTGCACATACTCTTGTCGCATACTTCGACTCTCACCAATGTTTCCAATATGTAAGGAATTATTTCTATCGCCTGTACACGTTTTATTGTCATATACGATTTTAAATCATGTTTTTTTTTTGCCGTTTGATTCGTGCATACAATTCATTTGACTGATCGATCGCTAAATGTTGTCAGAGTAACACAATACAAGTTCACCTTACAGAGTATTCACTAATCAATACAGAAGGTCACAGCAAACAGTATCGCTAACGTTTGTATGTACTGTATACAAGGAATAGATACAATCACCATGACATAAGTAATCAATTCCAGTGACAACTACTGAAGTTGATGAAAAAGAATGATCATAATTGTAACCGTATGCCGTATGCTCCGACAATCTCGTTGAGTATACATGTGGTCAATTCAATTTGCTAGTGGCTTACTAGAGAATTTTACGTTTCAAACGAAACTAACGTACGTAAACGCAAGTGACTTATGCTTACAATTATACGGACTTATAAGACATAAATTATTTTGTGGTTGTCTCCCTTCGCCGGTCTCAGCATGTCAAATTTCAGTCGGATAATATTCTTTTAATTCTAAATAACATTCATGTACTAAGCAAGGACCGTTCGATATTAGGGGAGGGGGTCGTGCTGTGAATTTAAAAAGAAGATATTTCTGCCCATTAGATAATTTTGAAAAAAATAATTCCGAATCAATATCTCTCCCCTTTCCCCCGAAAAATTAAATGATCGATTAACAATATCAGAAATGGCTGCAAAACATGTTGTTTGGAATATAGAAAAAATCATGCAGGCAAGCAATGACAAAATAGGCTCAATCGAAATTTCTCCAAAAATGTTAGAAATAAAACAAATTTATCCATGTACCCTCTCCCCCAAAAATAAAAGGGTTGCTTCCTTATCAAAAACATGGACATGCATTTAGCTGAACGAAAGTAAAATGTGTACAAAAGTAAGAATATAACACATTTACAGAAAAAAGGTTTACCACAAAGTTTTTTTGGTATTCTTTGTTTTTGAAAGTCAATATTTTTTATCCGTCTTCCGTTTTCTCGGGACTGAGGGAATTATCGACCTCACTATACAAAATTGATAGGTCTGCTTCGAAATGTACAGAAAGCTGTTCAACTATCTGACTATACCTCATAAGGTCAGGTCAAGTAAGATAAACGATACTGTAGTTCCATCGGGAAATCGGAGGAGTAAATCGGTTTAACTTAGGAAGTAAATCGGTTTATATGTTACAGTTCATAAGTTGACAAAGTAACATGCCGACAGGTTGACACTAGAAAGGTTGACAGGTTGACTCTAAAAAGGTCCACAATGTTGACAAGTGTAAAGGTCGACAAGTTGACAGGTCGACAAGTTGACAGGTCGACAATTTGACAGGTCGACATGTTTAAAATTCGATAAATGGATAGGTCGACAAGTGTAAAGGTTAAACATCGTGTGAAGTTGAGTTATGTGTTTGACTTGCAAAGGGAAGGGCTGAATTTATAAATGATCCTGATGAAGAACAAGATGTTCCTCCGGTTGCAGAATAAAGTTAAGATTTGTTTAAATTTCGTGCTTAAAAGATAAAATTGTCAATATTTAAAAAACCTTTTTTGTCCATTTTTCAAATTACAGTCCTTATGGTTAATTAAGTAGGGACGGGTCCTTTTCATTTTTTTGTTATACCTACTCGTGTAGGTGAGTGAGACTTAAACAGACTCAACTGATATACATAACAGCAAGGACTGTATAAACTGAAAAATCTAAACTTTTCAGTTCGATTTGGTCGTTTCAGTCTGATTATTAATAATTAGTGGCAAGTTTCACGTCGTCACTACGAAAACATTTATGTGCATCAAGTTTAATTTAGAATAAACAAGTTAAATAACTTAAACCTTTGTCTCATGATTATATGTCTTGAAACACAATAATTGTTAGATACATCGAGAAAAAATATATACTGAACATTAATGATATGTATTATCTATAAAAAATTTATGACTCAGAAAAGAAAATAAACCTAAAACCTAAAAATGTCAAAGGTCTGGGTCATGGAATTCTGCGCATCAATTTCAGTTGAACAGAAGAAAGTCAAATATCGTTTGTCATACTCGGTAGTTTGCCTGCATGCAGACCATCCAAGCTTACTATGTACAACAGATAAAAAATTACAAATAATTTACTCAGTAGCTGTACGAGGGGTGCGGGTCTGTGATTGGATATTTTTTTTCTTCGGAAAATTCGAAAAATTACGGGAAGATTACAGAAAGGGAGACAACAACAGTTTTTTTTCCTTTTTATTTTAGAACCCCTCTTTTTGAAATTTCTGGATCCGCCCCTTTTACTTATCTACCGCCATAGAACCACGATTTTGCTATATATCAAAGTTTCTTGTAGTCTGACGGTATGATCATGAAGCAGATTTATGTAAAAGAAGATGTGGTATGATTGCAAATGAGACAACTCTCCACAAAAGACCCAAATGACACAGAAATTAACAACTATAGGTCACTGTACAGCCTTCAAAACTGAAACAACTGTTTTTTTTTTCCTTTTTATTTTGGAACCCCTCTTTTTGAAATTTCTGGATCCGCCCCTTTTACTTATCTACCGCCATAGAACCACAATTTTGCTATATATCAAAGTTTCTTGTAGTCTGTATGATCATGAAGCAGATTTATGAAAAAGAAGATGTGGTATGATTGCAAATGAGACAACTCTCCACAAAAAACCCAAATGACACAGAAATTAACAACTATAGGTCACTATACAGCCTTCAAAACTGAACAAAGCCCATACCACATAGTCAGCTATAAAAGGCCCAGAAATGAAAATGTAAAGCAATCCAAACGCGAAAACTGATGGTCTTATTTATATAATAAAAAATGAACGAAAAAAAAATATGAAACACATAAACAAACGACAACCACTGAATTACAGGCTCCTGGCTAAGAACAGGCACCGTACGCGTACATACATACATACATAATGTGGCGGGGTTAAACATTTCAAGTTAGCGGGATCCCAACCCTCCCCTAACCTGGGACAGTGGTTTAACATTACAACATGAGAACGAACTATAAAAATCACTTGAAAAAATATAAACTCATCAGATGGACAAAAATGCAAGTGAATGTGGCCGGGTACTTGTACATCCCAACAACAAAAAGACTCTAGGAACAGATCTAAGAGTACTGACGGCTAGTTCAATGCCACTAACAACTAATAAAATAATCATGCATATAAGACTAGTCTGATAGCTACCCGAATTAAAACAACAGAAATTTTAAACAAATCAAATATGCTGCTTTATGCTGCTTTATGCAGCTTTGATTGTCATTTATGCATAACTTAGTTCCAATATTTAAGGCAATGCAACAGGAAAAAAAATATAAAGATTACTATTTCCAAAAAACTTACTCGGCATGGTTCACCTGTCATGGTAATCATTATGTATCTGTTTGATTGACAGCTTAGCTTTTACAACAATGCCATGTGACAGTCAATTTCTAAAGTTTATGCGCTGATCGTGGAAAAAGGGTCCAACATCAAAAGCTTCGTTGACATAAATGTTAGAGATATTATAACCCATTCTGCGTAATTTGATACCGTATCTTGTATTTGATAACATACATGTCGGCTTGGATTTTTTTGTCGAAACGCCGAACTTTTCTCTTTAAGAGACAGCCTTCTTTTTTTCAGAGTAATTACATGTCCCCAGCAATGCTTCGAGGGGTAATAGTAACATAATGATACCTTCAATCCCTCTGTCTGTCCGTCGGTCTTTCCGTTCGTAACACTCCTGTTGGCACTCTTGAACCTACATCCTTCAAGGAATTCTAAACATGAAACATGTCAAATGTATAACACAGCGATATGGTTTTTTTTCACTTTCCATAATGAACTTTCCAAGGAAAATAAAATTGAGAATGGATATTGAAAATGTGCCAAAGAGAAAACAACCCAACCATAGAGCAGACAACAGCCGAATGCCATCAATTGGTCTTCAATGCACTGAAAAACTCCCCCACACGGAGACGTCCTTCAGCTGTCCAAGTTTTCAAACTACTTTTCTTGATAGGTTATGGCACACACAACACAGATCATTAATTGAAAACAAGAAAAGCTGTGAAATCAATAAGACAAAACAAAAGTAAAGCCCTTACTCATTTTAAAGGCAATCAAATAAAATAACTCCCAGAACGATCTGATAATCAGATAATCATGGTATTTTAATATGCTCAAATATTAGAAAAAACATTACAACCTTCATGTATATATATTCACCTAATTGACTGAACTTGTACAAGGTCCTTTATCTTTGATAACATTTATCCTTTTTAGAATATAGATGTTAAAAAACTCATTTTCCCGTATACTCTTTGAACTCCATGTTAACAATTTGGTTGACCACAGAAACTCGTTTTGCACGAAAACATGAAACATTTGTAACTGTATATATCGAGGGCCGCAGTGAAAGTATATACCTGTGGCCCATGCGAACAAAATTTGGCCTTTTTGTATAAGACATGAGTCTCGCTCGTGGAATACGCTATATTAAATAAATTTGAATTAAACGGAGAAAGGGAGACAAACACAATTTTACAACGACCAAGTTAAGGTGTATTACGTACGTCAAAATATACGATTTTTGTTTAATTCAGAAGTTAAATGGTCAACGGGGGATAACAATGAACATATTTTTGAAATATTAAGGTTTGTTACGTTTAAGTACGTCAAAAAGTTAAAATTCTCTATTTCAACACCGTTAAATTTACTCATTAGAAATTTTTATAAGTTGCTGCAATGCATTGTTTGACCTTTAAGTTTGTTTTGTATGTACGTCCTTGTATGAACATCAATTAAATGAATAAAATCTATATTTTGTATATTTGTATATAATCAGTAAGATGGCTTTAATGGTTGAAATCCTGTACACTTTTGTTGACGATAGTTTTTTTTTCGACTGTATTTTTTTTCGTACCTGATTCTACAAATATCCTAGTTGTTAAGTTTTATTTTTTAGAACAGAGCATGACACTCTCAGCTATAATCATCCAACAGCACTCTTTGGTCGACAACGAACCCCTTCTAATTTGTATTTGTCAATGAGACACATGTCTTACGCTGGGGACGACAGAAAATACTCTATCTTAGATGACGATACAACGAACAGAGGCAGCGTATGTTTTATTGGATAACAAAAAGAATATTACCTATTTTTGTACAGATGTACATTATGCTTTTTATCAGAAATGAGAATCAGGAAAAACCTTATATCATATCTTATGAAGACATGATACATTTTTAAGCAAAATCACAGAGGACTTGTTTCAACCTTAACTTTAAGAATGTACTATTTCCGGTAACAATTTAACGCGTCCGCTGTTACCGGTTTCAGACATACAATTAACAGGCAATGTTTCAAAAACCATCAAATATGAAATGATTATACACTGGTATATTGAAATAAACGACTAAAAATACAAAGCTGAATTCAATAACATGAACCTTAATCTGGTTAATGATGTGTACGTAGGCACAAGATAATGTCGTTTTTAGGTGAAGTAAACAACTATTAAAACGTGAAAAACACAAACATACTGATTATGATGTTTGAGTTTTAACACCATTTTTAAGCATCGTATTTATGCTATTTCGTGGCGGCCATTTTTTTTATAGAAACTTTGATAGGAAACTGACAATCCTAGTTAATTAAGATTGGAATCGAGTGCAACCGCACAAGCAGGGTTCGAACTCATAACATCAGTGTTGACTGGCTAGTGATTACAGTAGTAAATAATTAGACCACTACTCGGCAATCGAACCCCCCTCAAACATACTGAACTCCGAAACACATCAAAACGGAAAGTCCATAATCCAATTGCAAAATCACAAGATCAAACACATAAAATGAATGGATAAGAATTGACATATTCCTGACTAGGTAGATGCATTTTCTTATCTAGAAAATGTGGATTGGTCCTGGTTTTATAGCTAGTTTAACGTCTCACTTGTATGACATTCGTATCAAATTCCATTATACGATGCGTGAATAAAACAAACAGACATAATAGGTAAAAAAGTCAAATATACAGCAGTCAAAATTATGTTATAATCGTAATCACTAAAACAAACTCAAACCCCCCCCCCCCCCCCCAAAAAAAAAAAGAAAACACAAAAAAAAACCACACACATATGTAAGAAAGAAGCAAAAAATGGCATACAGACTAAGCAAATTAAGCGTTATGCAATGCAAGGAAGTGTCTGAAGATGAACACCTTGTAAAATCTATAAACGATAATAAGTCATACATGAATTGTACAAGTACCATGCGCTTTTTGTTTTTCATAATTTTAAGTGTAGATGTTTTGAAAACAATAATGAAAATATCTTATCTCAAAGGTTTCTCTATTATCAATAACTGGAACAAAATAACCAAAAGGCACATGCAAACACATGGGTATGTTATTACATATACTCCTTTTGTTATAGACATATATCTACAATCCATCAGCAGAATTGGCAAAAAGACAAGAAATAGATCCTCGGAATGAATATTACAACAAATCGTTTTGTTCTGAAGAGGTAAAAGCGTAAACATAAGAGATAGATTTGAGAATGAAAATGAGAAATGTGTCAAAGAGTAGACAACAGCGAACGTCACCAATTAGTCTACAATACAGCGAGACACTCCGCCACTCGAAGGCATGCTTCAGCTGGCCCTAACAAAAATGATTACCAGTTCAGTGATAATGAACGTCATATTAAACTCCGAAATATAAACCCAAAAAATCATACAAGTTTAAAAAAGGCTCTCTGAAACAAATACACAGTAAAAACTCCTTATCCTCACAATACGTTAATTTGAATTTTTAAGATGTTACTTTTCATGAAAACCTGTTATTGTGATTTAACTACTGAAATTACATTCCATCTGATGACACAATACGTTTACATTGTTTTGGTCTAAACATAATTTTATCAGTTGAATAAGTTACCTCTCAAATCTGTAAATTTTAATTAGAGAAAGGAAAGGGTAATGTGTCAAAAAGACAACCCGACCAAATAGCAAAAAATAGACGAAGACCAAAACACCGAGAATACCTGCACCTGGAGGCGGGCGAAACCTGTTCCCCTTAACGAAATGTATATTAGTTCAGAGGACATTGACGTCACATTAAACTCCGAAATATATAAATGAACTTAAATAAAAAAAAAAATACATACAAGACCGACAAAGGTCAGTAGATTTTGGCTATGGAAACACACTCAAATGTGTCGCGGTAACGCCTGTTTTGCTGGATCTCAAAGCCTCTTCAATATACCTTTAGTCATTGTAGAATACACAAATACACAGCTATACGCAAGGCGCACAGTACAACTAAGTTTAAATAAAAGAGGTCCAAATCCGATGTCAGAATATGTTACAGAAGATAATACGCAAAATGACAATGATACATAAACTAACAAAGGAATAAGTGTAGCAGGTCCAGAAATCAATTAAATTGATCACAATAGCATGTCTCTGTCATATGAAAATCAAACACAATCTCTCGCGTCAAGGAGTAAGTGTCATACCATCATTAAATAAATAAGAAAATCATAATCTGTATCATTCCAACCATTGGGTTTGTAAGATCTAAAGCATAGACCCTATGAGTGAATCCACATGACTGTCAAAATATGTCATATTTAGTCACCTATAAACAGTATCGTAACTATGTCCCTTCTGAATGAGTCTGTTTTAAGGTTTTGTTAGATTTTCAGGTGAATAACTCGTTTTGTGTGCTTTGAATAGAATATCATCATAACAGATTGGATTCGTAATACATTAACGTATAAGCTGACTGTTACTTGTTTTCTATATACGAATGGTATGCCTCATGAGTCCATATTTTAGTTCTGAAAAATCGGTGAGAAAATAGGATTGAAAATTTAACTCAACACCGACAGACAGCATCTACTTATCTTTGTTTTTCTTCTGTAATTTCAGTTTGCTATTCGGAGACCACATTTACGGAATGGAGGTGATCCAATTTATTACGAACATAACAGGTTAGACACATTGAAACACTGTGTCTATTCTAATAAATCAGAACTGTCCTTCTATAATAGTATATCAAAAGATGGGAATGTATTCATTCCCTTTTCTGAAATTCATTTGGTAATCTGTTTCTTTTTTTTTCATTAAACGTTCTATTGTACGCTTCTGATACAATTTATAATAAGTTATATTTTTATATCATTTTCCAACCCTTCTTTTGTACTTTTTAAACTTTTCTTAGCATATTGGTACTGTAAAAACGATGTGGTTACTTAAGTAAAAAAACCAAAAAAGAAACAATATTTTGTAGCTGTATGTAGCTTATAGATATGATCTCTATTAACCGTTGTATGACATATTTTTCTGAATTAGGAAGATGTGGTATGCCTGTCAGTTATGTAATATCACTTCTCTAGAGACTTAATACCATACAAATTAACAAATATTGGTCTCTGTACGTACTTGAACAATGAACGTAGGATTAACATACATTTAATGTATACTATGAATACCATATACAGTGGTATTGGTCTGAGCGTCACTGATGAGTCTTATATAGACCAAACATGTGTCTGTCGTATTTAACATGTTAAATTATAAGCATGGTACCTTTGATTACTTTTGAATATGTATTGGCTTTAAGCATGTTAAGTATACCCTTTGAATTTTACATGATAAGTGGATAGATGTCAAACACATACACTACTTCTTGTTCAATCAAAATAACTTTATGTGAATTTCTGCATCCTTCCCTTTATGCCAATATGACTAAGACTATCTCTTCAACTTGCTTTCTTTATGACAACAGCTCGTTTTTTTTTAATTCTACACTACTTTAAAATTAAGATACATAAAACATCAATTTTTGAACATATGAACAATGCCAAGTATCTATTGTAAAATTCATTTACCTTTCATTCTTACCGACATGGCTTTTATAGAATATTGTAGTATTGATGGATTTATGTTATATACATCTTTATATTTTCAGACCAAAGACACATCGACCAGATTATATGTGAATCCTTTGAATTGACATGAATTTATATTTCACTTTGCATAATGTTTTTTTTTTTGTGAAATTGACATTTCCAAATTCGTTCCGTCCAACTGTTTTCAAAACATCACGCCGACGAAAATCTGAATCTAACATGGTGACAAAGTATATTTATTAGTAACGAATACACATGCATTGAACTATAAAGAGAATACAGTGCAAGTTGTAAAAAACTGTTATTTAAAGATTATTTTTAATTCATCTTATTATGTACTGTTGTAAATACCAGGTCGCGAATATTGACATTTGTCAATGAAAACAATGTATTGCTCTGAATCAAAGCAGAGTAAAATCATTTCGAATTCCAATTGCAAAATTCAAAAATTCAAAACTCATCTGGTATATTTTTGTTTCGTTAGTTGGATACTGACCAGCTAAATAGCAGCGATTTTGACAATTGGTGATTAATTTCTTCAAATTAACTGCAATATTATGTTTCCTTTTTATATACAGAAAACTTCATGTATAGTTTATCATGTAAATCGTACCGATTTTGTCTCAAATATTTTATTATTATATGACTTTAAATGTAACCAGTTAAATGTATTTCTCTTATCTATATCTATACTAAATTGTATTCTCAAAGAGGGACCACGACATGTACATATCACAATCACACGATTACTTCTGTTTATCATTTATTTTTTATAGATTATGTGTGTGTTGATATTGATAAAACAGTATACAATATGTTTGAAATTTGAAAAAAATAAAAATAAACAGTCTTTCAATAATTTTTAATTGTGTATAATTATTGTATGACGTACTTAAGGATACCAACGTGTATATAATACGACATTATTCGGAATAAACATATCATTAAGAACTGTTTTTATGTAACTAAACTAAACGAAACTGATAGCATACTGTTCTCGTGACATGATTTGTGTTCCATAACTGTTATAGTTGAAAGTATATACGAGTTTGACTGGAAAGCTGAATGATGGTTGGACTATTTTTTATTTGTACATTAGAAAAAATGAAAGGTCATTCTTTTTTGTGTGTGTTTAAACTTTTTTTATTCAAACGTCACTGATGAGTCTTTTGTAGACGACAAGCGCATCAATTGAAAGTATAAAAGTGCAATCCTGGTATTTATGTTGAGTTCATTCACCTCACTTCCAAAATAATCAGCAACCTAATAAAAAATATATGCAGTTAAAGGGGATCTTAGAAGGAATTAAGGGGTACTGCTACATCGGTACGACAACTACTTGCAATAAAAAAGGCAACATGAAAAATAAAATAGAACATGTAGAATTTGATTGAACTGTTTGCTAACGACATGTCGATTGATGTAGTGGTTGTCTACGTAAGTGAAGAAACAGAAAAGTTAAATAAACACAATGAGAAGATACATATTTAGTTTAACCAATGGTTTGTTAGTTCTTAACCAAATCGAAATAAAACTTATGACTATAAAAATCCAACAAACCTCGTCATCCATCGGATTATGTGAATAATAAAATGACAAAAGAAGTCGGGTCGCACAAACATTTCCATAGTTAAAACAAGACAAATTATAAGACTAATCGACGATTAGACTAATTCCAAAAGCTGAGATTCATTTCAAAAAACAGTCAGAAATTATTTTGTTATCGTATCTACTCGTACGCCTAGTCCTGGAATATGATGATACTGTTTGGGATAATATTCCTAATTACTTTAAAACATGCAATTAGCAAGAATCATCACAGGTTGTCCCAAATTATCATCGAAACATTTTTAGAACATGTTTAATGCACGATAAAAAGAGATTGTGTAACTCTCCAGTTTCATGGATTGCTAACATTTCACACAATGCCTCACAGTGATTGTTCTCATAATATTTCTGTACTACTTCTAAATCACATGTTAAGTCTACATGACTACAGATCTAGGGGTCGTAAAAATTACGAACTGCTGTGTTTTATATCTAAATGAGTTGGACGATTAATATTTTAAAATAAAATCCCAAATGACACTTTCAATTACGCCCAGCGTACTCCGCCTTGAGACCAATCAAAACAGGTATTTTTCAGCGGATCCATTTCTAAATCTGATTTGAAGATATATGCATATCCTGAATATGTTAGTCAAACATGGTGTTGTCAGTTTATTTTTGACTTATGAGTTTAAGTGTCCTTTTTGTAATTTTCGTCTCCTTTTTTAAGCTTACTGTCTTCAAGGTTCTAGTATTTGTAAGAATTAATAGTGATCTGTTGTTTTTAACTTTGACCTACTTTTTGAAATTCTCATCGTCTGTTGACAACGAATTGGTTTCCTTTGAGTTGTGATGAAATATGTTTGTCTTCTTCGCAGGGACTGTTTGTGTATATAATAGCTTTGAGTTATTCCTGTTCTTTAATAGTGTTGCCTTAAATAAGCTACCAGCACTGCAAAATAAGCAAACTAAGAAAGACAAAAATTGCTAGGATTTGCAAACTCAAATTGCATTTATCAATATATATTGTGTATATAAGAAAGTATATACAAACATTTTTCTTGTATTTATCCTCGGTGTTCCTTAAAAATGAAGCCCATACAGAATTGGACACATCACTGCCGTTGTAATAACATCTTGAATACGCTATGAACGAAAGTAGCTCTTTGATGTGAATGTTAATTGCAAACGTTCATTCACATTTGGTCTATGCTTTGTTAATCACGATATTTGTGACAATTTTCTTTTAACATAAAAAAAAAATGGAGTCCACAGACCAGAAGTGAAAGCACCATCAGTGATTTTATTAAACAAAGATCAATTCATTTTGAAATAGAGCACAGGAAATATATGAAGATCTTCTCGAGGAACCAGAAGAAGCTTCGCAATACTATTTTATTCAAAACTTCAAAATGCAATTATATGACAAGATGGTAAGCACAACATAATACGTTATATATTATTTTTGCTTTTTTGCTTGACAACAATTATGTTGATTTGTTTATTTTTGTTCAAAAACAAGCATGTATCGATATCAAGCTTACTTTTAGAGTTTAAAGCCGAAGATGTGTAGCGAATTTTCTTAATTATTATACATATCTAATTCTTTGCCTACCGTTGGACAAAAAAAATCATGTCATATATGCTTTTTTAAAAGTATATATCTAGCACTATAAATAAAACATTGATAGCTTGGAAATGACCTCAAAATATGTAGTTGTTTAAAATATCTAGACCTTATGTTAATTATTACTTCGTCCTTGTGTATTTCTGGTGCTGCAATAGATGATGAGCCTCGATATCATTTGCAAATTACTCAATATACATACAAAATACAGTCATTTCGATAAAGCCTCTGTACATTTTACCTTACCAAAAAAAGTACTTTGTCCAACTTCATCAAAAACCAGTTGTAAAAACATAAACTAAGAACACACGGCCTGGACACACTCACTTGTTATATATACATGCAGCATATGTGGAAGGATTCCACCAGTTAAACTTAAGCTACTCATTCCTTTCTTCTCTTAATGGAATGTCGTTAAACATCAACACAAAAAGTATATTCACAAAAAAACTGAACTCCCTGGAAAGTTCAATCGGAAAGTCCCTTATCACATGGCAAAATCAAATAACAAAATACATCAAACAAATGGACAACATTTGCATTCCTATCTATTGATAACAGAAAACAACCTGCAATGTGGAATCATGACGTCCAGCACCGGCACATTGATTTAATGCAGGATCAACAATAAGTTCATTGCTGCTTGTTTCCATCTGTAAATTTTACCTTGTTTTGTTAAACGTTATAAGCTGAAAACAGGTAATTATTTTTCATTTTTATTAAGTCCCACATCTTGTTTCCTTATCGTACCTCAAAATGTTGAAGTAAGTATGGTCACATATTGTTCTGTTTTACTATATATACCAATTATTACGTTTTTATAACGGTAGCCTGCGTGTTTTCCTGGTAATTCAGATAACAACACATTCTTTCATGTGTTTTTCAAGACACTCTGTTATCATACGTTATCAAATCGTTGACAATTTAAAGACTCCGCAAGCCAAAACGAAATTTATTTGCATACAAAGCAGAAATATAGTAAGGCGTTACAGTAATCTAATTTAGTACATTATACGGCCATCATCGATGAGTAAAACGCATACCTTATTAGAAGCTATAACTTTGTGCAACTATAACCAAATAAAACGCGAAAAGTTTTTAAAAAGAACTTTATTCTCGCGTTTTCAATTATTTTTTGCTACTGTTTTGATTTTTGGACGATCTGTTCGATTGGTTTATCATGTGTGTCTGTGTGCAATTTAGTTTTCTCTCTTTTACCAATGACATCAGATTAGAAATGACAATTGAAGATGTATGTGGAAAAAACATTCCAGCCATTATTGTTTTCACAGAGGCCATAAGATTTTTAAAGAATCACTGTCTTGGAGTATTTAATGAACGGGGTTTGGAATTTACAATAAACGACATATTCTTCGTTATAACTGTACCGGCGATATAGACAGATGCAGCAAAGCAGTTCATGAGGGAAGCATCTGAAAGGGTTATCGTTGTTTATCATTTTACCAATATGAGTTCCATTGTAGTGTAGAATAACAATCTTTTTGTTTTAAGGATGTCTTTTGTAGACAAAACGTGCGTCTGGCTTTAAATACAAAATTTGACTCTGGTATCTATAATGAGTTTATTTAGGTGAGGTTTTGGATAACTCAAATCTATCGAAAAGGAGCTCCATGACCTATCAATATCTTTATCTTATGTTGATCCTCTACCTATACTCTTCAAGCTTTAAGTTTCAATTATGAATTCTTGATTTATTTAATTTTACCTTAGATCACTAAGAACATTCTTAAGGCAATAATTTGTTTTGGTTCAGCATAATAACAATGGAATTGAAACGAATTTTCGATCGTGATATTCAAATTATACAAAGGAAAAATGAGCATTCCATCTGGTTTCTTTGTCAGTTAAATCGTGTATGCCAATGATCTCCCTAATGTTATTATTTTTTTCTGTAAGGCAGGAATTGAAAACTCCCAGATGAACTTGGCATATGAACCAGAGGCCGCAGCTTTATACTGTAGCCTACTTCCTGCAGATCAGGGCATCGCATAATTCTTTCAGGAAAACAGAAAAATAATGATAGTTGATTTACACGGTGGGTATGGTTGTCCTGCGAGCGACCGTTCTGTGCTGGTGATTCGGTCCTGACTGGTGCTGGTGATCATTGAAAAAATGTAAACAAAGACGAAAATGATGATTTTTGACTTTTTCTCTAATAAAAAATGGAAGGAAACAGTTGAGATTTTTCAATTATGTTTCTTATGGGTTCTTAAGCAAACCATTAAAATTTGACCATCTAAACTGTTTCAGTAAACGTAACACAAAAGTGCTCATTTTCAGAAAATCTAGAACTGGAAAAATAAAACAAAAATGCTCAAGAAGTCCGCTTTCTATACTCAAATCCAAAAGACAAAATTATTTTGTGAAAAACCCGTGCAATTTAAGAAAATTTTGCATTTTCTCAGTTTATTTATGTCCTGATACTGTGCTGGTGGGTCCTGATACGGTGCTGGTGATTTTGGGTAAAAAGTTTGTCATATTTGAAACAAATGTTACAAAATCAATAAAATTTGGCTGATAATTGTATTCAATCGGATCTGTGACTCCTATTTTTACTTTAGTGCATCCATTTGGCTGTTTTGTAAGCGTTTTCAAATAATAGTAACTCATATTACATAAATGAGCAACATCTTCCGTTTAATATCAGATGAAAATGTATCTAATTAGAATAGTTTTATTCAAGATAGTAAACGTCCTTGAATTGATGATTCTTTACATAATATGTTAACTTAAACAGTTTTAACAGGTGCTTAAAGTAAAGCGACATTTATAAGAGGGGGTCTTATATTGACATTAAGGTTTGACTGGTTTATTCAGTTAAATATGCGTTCCACACACCGCTCGCAACTCCATCAAACCAACCCCTCCTTTCCTTATTCATTGGCACAGTGGTGTAACAACACAACAAGTTATCACATAAAACAAGAACATTAAGACACAAATTATTGAACAACGCATACTCGCAGCTACTGTGAAAGCTAGTTCAAAGCCGCATTTTCAACTAATACCGGTAGATAAACCAAGTTATCTTAGAAGATACAAATATCAATCGTACGGATCATAAAGTTCATGTTTTAATGTTTGATAAAGCAGAACTTTGAAAGTGTGCAGTGAATCTTGTGCTCACAACAGTTATTTCATAACTATGTATAAATCAGACATCTTAATTGAGAAGATACTGAGAAGTATTTTACAGTTAATGATCATGAAGGGGTAGAGATTGCATGGAAGTTTAACTAGGATAAGAACAAAAATTAATATGTTCTGGCGAAAGACTTTAAAAATTCTTTGCATTAAACTCTAAACAGCTTCTTATTGTCGTAAATTGTTAAATTATCAACAAAATCTCAATAACTTTGTTGAAACAAACAGAACAAAGGTGACCTATACATGTAGTTGTTAATTTCTGTGTCATTTTGGTCTCTTGCGGAGAGTTATCTGATTTGCAATCATACCACATCTTCTTTTTTTTATACTTACATAAAAAAATTATAGAGTTTGATTTACTTTTAAGCTTCAACCCTGGTGAGCCATGTTAATTGTCGGTATGCTGTTGCACCCATCGCACATAAATTTTCATATTTCCATTTTTTTCCCCTGATTTATTTTACCAAATTCATACGTGACAGGATTATTATCCTAGTAACCGGTGTTACCCATGTATATATTGAACACAAGTTAAAAAAATAAACAATACTATACTTATGTGTGTGTCAATTTGTTTAGGTAAAACAAAACTACAAAAATTCGAAAACAAGAGAGATGTTTTTTTTTTTAAATGTCATGATTATCTGTCGATTTCTAGAGCTATGCTTAGTATTAACTTCAGATGACAGCTAGGGACTGCACTTACTGGTGATCATGCTGTCTTTCATAGTTATATTCATATACATATATATGAGACTGAGACTGAGACTACTATAACACAGAGATTGATCACTGTCAATTTATCGGATAATGTGAGTATCCTTATAGTTAGCTACGCTATTTCAACCTAGTTTCGTATTTAATCGTAACATACAACATATATCACTACCTTATCACTCAGACAACTATAACACTGAGACTACTATAACACAGTGTTATAGTAGTCTCATATATGTATAAACAAACTAAAGAGGTTGAAACTGGTACTTTTGCATTTTTAATTATTGGGCTGAATGGAAACTGTGTTGGTCAAAATCTCATAATGGTTATAAATGTTGTTGTACCAAGTTTCGTTATCTGATCTGAATTTTCTGAAAAGTGCAAGGTAGATAGGCATTTTTTTGGTTATTACTGACGCCAAGTCAATACATATAGCTCACACCGCCCCTCGCCACAGGAAAATACGAATGCCTACTCAAATCCATTCTATTAGAAAAATCGAATTATTTCAGTAGAGTGTCCAATATGCACTTGTACTGCACTATTATTTATATAGTAGAAAAGAATGATATACAAATACATGAACATTAGAATGAAATTCAAAACAGTGTGGCTGTGGCCATTGATTGACACATTAAATTCATCCATTGACTGGGACAATTTACGTGAACGTTTGTCTGAAACGACCACTGTTGCATTAATACAGAGCCATTACACTGTTCATTCTGTTTTTCAACACATAACTTCTTTCAACTAAATATTTGGATATTTGGTATATTTTAAAGCTTTATGATGATAAAGTACAAATTATTTTTTTCAAACTAAACTCATTAAAAGAGTAAGAAAGTACATCAAGTTGGAAGCAACACATACACTTTTGTTCAGTTGGTTAATAAATGTATTAAGAAATGGGTGTTTGTAAAATGGCTCTGTTATATGTCCTCGGTCAGTTGCCTCGGCGTTGCCTCGGGCCATTACAGACTTCCTCGACCATTATTACAGACCTTGGACATATAACAGGGCCATTATAAAAACACCCATTCATTAATACTATAATAATTACCACTCAATTGGTAGTATGAAGCTACGAGATATTTTATTTTTTGAAATTAAAAGCACATTTAACAAAACCGATTTCTGTAGGTGCAAACAAGTATAAATTCAACTGAAAAAAAAAACCGTACACGAAAAGATAAAATATTGATTTTAATTTGCATATCTGACCCTCCTTCCCCATCCAGCAACAGCTCTTTTTTTTTGGGGGGGGAGTAAAAATGGGCAATAATTTTATCGCATTCTACTTCCAAGGCGTGTTTGAGTTGATTGTTTTGTCCTGAAAACACATAAATAAAAAACAAATGTTTGATATATCTGGCTTTAGTTTCGATTTAAAAAAAAATATATATAAAGGTTACATGTTAATGTGATAGTACTAAGAATTCACTGTATCAAAAAATTAAATGAATGCGTGAAGTGAAATACCTCAGTCACGAGTCATTACTACAGAGAAGGTGTGTTTGGAACACAAAACTTAAAAGCCTCGTGATATTACCTATATTTAGATAAGTATTTCTAGTCTGGTATTTTTTTCGTTCACTCGTTTTTCACTCAATTTCAATTAAAATTAAGGCAAATTTTTACTTTTATTCATGAAATATATTTAAATATAGAAAAGTAAGACACATCATTCACCCCCCCCCCCCTTTTAATTCTTTATCAAAAATCTTTGACAACAGACTTTCTTTTGGAATTATAAAATACAAAACTTAAAAAATCTTATTTCTGTTAGTGTTATCTAGGTTATATCGTCTTCATTCTCTACCCCCCACCCAAAAAAAAAAACACCTTATAAAACGTTTTTAGTCTTTCAGTCAGCACTAACTTGTTTACAAAGAAATCTGATTGTAGCTGCTGAAGACACATGATTCTAACGCACAGAAACAAGGCTGAGTTTCATTTGGTTGAATAAAAAGAAAAGTATCTACAGTATCATACAAATTTGTCAGAGAAACAATATTCAGGATGTTTAGATTCCAATGTATTCATTATCCAAACTCATTCAAGAAGTGTTAGGCTCAACTGAGTCTGATTGTTTGCCTTGATCAACTTTGTTTGTTTTTGATTCCGAATTTCGTACAAAACATGTTAAATCTCAAAGCATTTTAGCGCCCGGTCCAAGTCAGGCGACTCTTGGATTTGTAAGTCTTGTATGTCTGTTTTGTTTATAATTTTAGTACATTGAAATGTTGATAACCGATAACAGCTGTTAAATCATTTTAAATGAGAAAAACAGAAAACAGTCAATTCAAAAATTATGGGTTCTTTTTTTCATAATTGCAGTAAACAGATTCACATAATGTCAATTTTAAGAAAACAGATAACAGCTAATTGGTCAACTACAGTTAAGCATCAATGATCTTGAAAATTTGCCACTTTTAACTAAAATATAAAGGCACAGAACCAGGACATAGGAGCACAGAACCAGGACCGTTTTTCTTATCACCAGCACAGCGTCAGGACAATTTCGTTAAACGAACTTGCACGACTTTTGCAATAAAATATTGTCGTAATATACTTTGCATGGTACTTATGACGTACATGTATCAGAGAAAAATTAAGCAACAAAACAGTCGTTTTATTGCCGTTCTGATACAATGTAAACAAACCCACCAGCACAGAATCAGGACCCACCAGCACCCGTCAGGACCGAATCACCAGCACAGAACGTTCTCTCGCAGGACAACCATACCCACCGTGATTTAGGTGGTAGGTCAAGCTATTGTACATTACATGTGTTGCTCACAACATTTTGTTATGTGCAATTTGCATATGCATATTGCAAATGATGAATTGTGTTTCTTAAACGCACACTGTTTGTTTTCAGGTAACAATTAAAAGGATCTTTTAAGATTTGTATCAGTTTATAACGTTGATTATATTTTGATAAAACCCTGATTGTGGTTATTGGCAATAGTAAACACATATTGGCAATTTGCCCAAGCATACATGAACAACACGTAATTTGCCTTTTTCTCTCTTCATTTTATATTTAGTTCTACAATTATCTCGTAAATCAAATACCAATGGGGTCAATTTTAAATAATGTGATTTAAACGATTAAAACGCAAAGTTTCAACGAAATATGAATATATTCTTTGCATCAATCTGAGATTTGTCTTATTTTACAGGAGCTACTGTGGATATAACTGTTGTAAAGGTTATTAAGAACATTGACAGGATTACGTATTTTGAGCATGTGCATAAAGTAGAAGGTGGCGCATGGGGCTGTTATCATGTAAACACACAATACGAATTCTTTCTTGAAGATTTATTTGGAAAAGATATCATGGATGAATTTTAAAAATCGAATATGTCGAATTTTATTGAAATGATGAATGACTTCAAAGTTGAAAAGAAAAGTCTGTCCGACGAACAAAGAAAAGTCGGAGTCAAAATAAGTGGGGAACTTAGAAGTCAATATCAATCAAAACACGGTAAAGATATAAAGAAAACACTTGAAGAAAAGTTCAATGGTCAAATTAAAGTTGTTGGTGGCAAGTTTAAATTCGATGTTGAAAATTTTAGACAAAATATTGTCAATTTGATTGGTAAAACATGGGTTTTAAAGGTTGTGAATATCCGTCCGTTATGATTTTTGTTGGAGGATTTTCTGATTCAAATGTTGTTCGTAAAGCCATAAAGGAGTCATTTCCAGTTATCTAATCACTAGTGTCCCCAGTTGGGGCGGTCTTGTCGTTTCTTAAAGGATCTGTTGTCACGACCCATCCATTGTCACTGGCCGGATTTGTTCCAAAACCATAGGCGTTGCTCTTCACCGGCCATATAATCCTGCAATACACTTGCAAGAGAAAACATTCAAACTCGGTGGTAAAATACGCGTAGATGACTGTTTTGAAACAATGTTTACCGTAAATGAAGTTGTACACCTTGGTCAAATGAAAACAATAGAGGTGCATGATTTACTTACTGATTCACAAGTGCAAAGTCGCCGAAAGCAACCCAAATCCATTGAAGTATATGCAACACAATCAGATGATCCTAAAAACATAACAGATCCAGGGTGTGTACTTTTAAGAAGAATCACTGTAAATCCGCCTGGGGGGGGGGGGGGTAACTGGCCGGAAGTTGTTGAAGGTTATATAGAATTGAAACCAGGTGGAACGAAGATCACTGTAAGATATCGTGACAAACAAACTGGTCTTATAACCGAGGGTCAAATTGATTTTATTTGATGAATCATTGTACAAATTGAGCTCCAAGTCAATTTACATATAGTAAAAACTTATTTCAAGATTGACAGGGAACTAATCAGATGAATACCGATTCAATAATACATTACAATTATACGTTTTTTCATAAAATTTTCCGACATTCTTCCTTTCATTATTCATTTTATTCTCAAAATGCATTTTTATGTCAGCAAATAAAGAAAATAACCAGAAATCATAATTTTTATCATTAAAGAGATATATGAACCGCTTTTCTGGATTTCCCTGTATTTGGACTTAAAAAATATTAAAAACCCTAGAACGTATAAGACCTGAAAATATGGTTACAATATGACCAAAAAGGGCACATCTAGTAGAGCCTGTAACATGATGCATCTAAGGTCAACTTTGTCCGAAAGGTAGAATGTAGAAATTCAAAATTGATACCATTAGTGAAACTAACATTACTTAAGGTGTAAAGGAAGCTTACATCTACCACCACTTTCTTTGAGTGTATGCTAGCTATATTTGTATGTTTGGAAGGCAAATGCATAATCGAAACTGAAGAGCCTTAATAGAAAATTAAAAAACATATTGTTGTGCTAAAATGACGCTATGTGACATCAAATATACAGAAAATGAACAAATCAATGATATTTCATGTCGACAATACTAGGACAGATTCACATTTGAAACGTCAAAATCATTCAATTGCGTAGTGGAATTAACTATTTGTGGATTCTTATCAATTCTATATATAACTTTTGGACTAGTTTAAATCTCGGTCTATTTCTGAAATTTATTCTTACATACTTTTGATTTTTTAACCCTGTATGCTAACATTGCCTTTGTAAAATTTTAAAATCGTTTGTATGCACATTGAACTACAAATTTATGTGAAGTATAAAATTTTCTGACGTCAGACGCTCAAATCAATGAATCTGTTCGTAGATAGTAGATGTTTTTATGTTCTGTTAAATTGTTCCTTTTAAAATTGTTATACGATACGATAATGACTGATGTACCCATATTTTGACTATTTTATTTATTGTGTCTGTTCATTTAACGCATCAATGTAAATATAACGGAATTTGATGAGACTGTCATTAAAGTGAGAGGGTTAGCGCTAACGAACCAGGTTTAATCCACCATTTTCTACATTTGAAAATGACTGTACCAAGTCAGGAATATGACAGTTCTTGTCCATTCGTTTTTGATAAGTTTTGTTTTTTGATTTTGCCATGTGATTATGGACTTTCCGAATTGATTTTCCTCTAAGTTCAGTATTTTTGTGATTTTACTTTTTGATATGTTAGCCACCATTTTGTCAGTTCTATTTCGACTTTTGAATTTGAATGTCCCTTGGTTTCTTTTGTTTTTAATGTTTCTATTTGCAAAGTTGTTTCTTAAGTCTACATCTACACAATATTACAGTTGTTTTCAGTATAGTATTGACTGTTTCTTTTAGTATTTTTTTTTTTATTAATAATAATGAATGAATTTGCTTTATATAATAAAAGTATCAAGATGTTATTTTTACAGAGGAAAGCAAGATACTCTGAGCTATAATCATCATACCGGTCTCCTGGGACTTAATAGAGTACCATCCAGTTTATATTTTTCAACAAGAGACAGTACTTATAATATAGATAACAGACGGTATAGCGTGATAAAAGACAAAGACAACAGAAGTAACGTAAGTTTTACGATGTGATGTTACACATTTTAGAAGATCATAGCATAGTATTGCAATTTAATGAATATTGAGAAGGATTGAATTGTATATTATAACTTTAAGAATAACAGGCAACACTACGAATATGACGAAGCAATGATAGTATCACTGCGATGAAAACGATAAAACAATACCAATGAGGTTGAAAACGCAATTTTGTAGAAAATAGAAAGTTTGATTAGCTGAATTACAATAGACACACCTGGACTAAAATTTATTTCACAGAATTTTGACAAAATATTTACTCTGACTCTTTGTCAGAAATAAAAAAAATAACCAATCAACCACACACTTTATCGGATTAATTTCAATAGATATACAGCAGTTTGACAAACAGTTATGTTGATCATTGTGAAACTTTCTACTTCCATCCAAATAAAACAAGCATAAAACGTTTAGCTGATTTTTAAAGAGGTATCTTCGTTTAGTGTTAGATTCCATCGTATAACAGTTAGCGCGTTCAATCGTCATGTGAAAGTTATTATGCCGCTGTACAAAATCGAATTTACTTAACTTTTCCGATGGAACTGATACAGTATCGAATTGTATGTTGTGGTAGAATCTAGAAAAAATGTAATATTGCATCGTTCTAAAAGAAAATTGAGCCAATAAATATATGAACAAACCAAATGCACAACTGATAAAAATTAACTTGAAGACAAGATATGATCGTCAATAAGACAATTCTCAACAAGAGACCAAATGACACAGAAATTAACAACAATAGGTCACCGTTCGGCCGTCAACAGCGTTTATTAATAACCAAAATCACAAAATCACATGGAAGATGTTTTTTTTTATTTTGCATTTCACTTGAAAATATTGCACTTACTAATGTTTTACAGACATATATCTACAATCCGTCAGCTGAAACTTCAAGATATCCTGAAAATGAATCAAGTTCTGGACAAACTTATTACAACTCATCATTTTGTGATGAAGAGGTAAAATACGATCAGAAAAAAAGATCAAATAAATATGATAAACGAAGAGTTTTCTTCAAGAAATTCTATTGTATTCATGTTGTTAAAAAAAAATACCAGCCGTCAATTAACTTTTGCAACGACAAACACAACTACAAAAATTAACATGATTTCAAAAGAGTTTCACCATTTTTTTCAATTTTAAAACTCGTTTTTGTCAATTATACACCACATGCTTGGTTTCTGTTGAAAAAAAAGTTTCAAAGTAATATTTTCAGTTTGAAGCTGTATCACCATATACTATTTTTTTATACATGTGATGCATACTTTCCTATATTATAATCTAGTTTTGTATCGTCGGTACATTATATCTATGTCTATGATTTGTCAGTATAGTGGAATTACTCGTGGTTCAACTACAGTGTTTTGTTTTATTTGTTTATTTTTAAGTAAGTTTACTGTTTTGCATTTCGGTTTTTGACAAAATTACACATTGCAATTGCTGACATGATGATGTTTTCTTGATTGTATTTAGTTCGCTATAAAGAGGCCTCGTTTAAAATCGGGAATGGACGAAAATTACAAAGACTACAATCGGTAAGTTATGAATGAAACTTAATTTATTCAATTACACAGAATTAAAGCATACTACAACCCGTGTACAAGACAATGGCAGGTTCAATACTAATTATACTAACAAAAACTCATCATAGATACCAGGATCGTAATTCAACACCATATTTTTTTTATTAATAAACAATAAGACTTGTCAGTAGAACAATTCCCCAAAAAAGCAAAAAACAACAAAACCAAAAATAAACAAAACTAGAAGAAGTGTGAGTAATATTATTGTATATTAAATAGATGATTAGGCAAAAGGTTCGGAATAAGCATGAAGTTCTGAATACAGACGACCACAGGAGCAACAACAAGTATACTCACGTTATTAATAATGTTGAGCACATGTATATATGCACATGCAATTGAAACAGAAACATTTTTCAAATTCAACTATCTTTCGTTTATCAGAAAATTGGAATTATACAATAACGCGATCATTTATTTCTCACTACTTACATTTACCTATTTAAGATTTGTCTAGTTGTAGTTTTTCGTCTTGACATCAATAGGAATAAACAGACGCTTCACAATCATATAAATACAAGAAACTCTAAACATGAATCCATTGTAACAATACATTTTCAAATTATTTACTAAACATTTTTTAAATATGTTGATGAAAAAAATACAAGTTATCGTTTCAATAAAAAATATGTTATTGCAGAATGAAAATTATCAAGTTGTATAAAAGAGGATGATAGGCCAGCAAATGTAAATAATCATAGTTTAATGAGTAATTTAAAATATAGTTTGTGTGCACGTACAATAAAAACATTGATATTCTACTATCACAGAATGTTTACTTTTTTAAATTGTTTTACTTTCAGAACTAACATACACAGACCGAGCTACACGTGAAGTCGTTCTCGAAGCTGCTCAACATCCTATAGTACATGTAATAATGTATATAACATGCAAAGAACCTTAACATGTGTCATTAATTGAATATGTGTCGATTCATTGAAATTAAACCATTATATTATAAATCATGATTCCGTCCAATTGAATTTAATAGACGGGATGTTATCAATCCTGATGATAATTGTGTGTGATTTAATGAGTAACATATACATTGTGACATTAAACATTACATTAATACATCTTGAATTGTCTCATTTCGTCTTATCTAGGTTGATATTTTCTCAGCAAATTAAGCGACCCCTTCGGCTGAGTTGTCTAAGGGGTCTTCGTTCGAGCAAAGCACGTGACAGGGTCGCTCTACTTCATAAATGATGGGGATTGCATGGTTATCTCCGGTACTCCGTCTCAACCAATATGAAATGGCCGCCACCAAAAGAACAAAAAATACAAATCACTCAATCAATCAAATAATCAATTTCTTCCAATCCGTTTTTTTTTAGTTTAACTTCATGTCACCATTAGGAAAACTTTGTTTGTTTTTTTCTTAAATTGAGAGAAAAACATATTGATACTTATTTACTGTTTAACAAATTCGTGTTCATTTATATTTTTAACAGAAATGCATGTCATATGGACATAACATTAGACAAACTTATTTAATGTCTGACGTGCATGGCCGTTCAGATGTTAACAGTTGTCCCATTGGCACTCACACCACATCTTCCTATATCTATTTGTCTTTCATTCACTCTTAAATTAAATCAGTTTTTATCGGGTTTTCACTAATTTGAACACCACGACAGATTACACATTCTTACTCATCTGGATCACATGAGATCGCTCCTATTTTTTGGTGGGTTCGTGTTGCTCAGTCTTTGGTTTTCAATGTTGTGCTTTTTGTAATGTTGTGTGTCTATTGGCTTTTATCCTTGTTTAGCAATGACGGTGTCAATTTAATTTCTAGATTGTACTTATGAAATTTAATGCCCATATGTTATCTTTCACCTCTCTTTTGAAATGGTTAAAACAGTGTAGTTCTAAATTTCAATCTCAAACATGTATCAATATAATTGATCGCAAAACTTAAATCAACACAAGCAAATAGGATTTTTTTTTTCAAGGCAAAGCACGTGTTCAGAATAATAATTTGATAATGGCAATAAAACACCAAAATCTTTAAATGACAAATCATTTATCGTTTATTATTTTTTTCGATTGGTGTGTTATATTTTGTACCCAGGGGTTATTTAAAAATATATATTGAAATATAATTTAGTTGGACTCACATATTAAAACATTGAATATCTCTGGTATGGTTCGAAATTTTGACTTTTAAATCATCCCTTCGTACATCTTACGGACGCCACCATGAGTTGGATGACCGTTATAGAATAACCGTTTAACAGATGCTATCCGATATGTTCCTTATGTCGTTACTGCAATACCGTTCGCCTGTTGACGAATGTGACCTACCGAATAAGACTACAGTGTTTGTAATAACATGAGCAACATGACGGGTACCACATGTGAAGCAGGATATGTTTACCCTTCCGGGGCACTCGAAATCATCCCAAGTGTTTAATGGTGTTCGTTTTAGTTAGTCTTTGAGTTTTTGTGTTGTGTCTTGTGTGGTGTTGTTTGTTTGTTTGACTTTTTCTTTTCAACCATGGCTGTGTCAGTTTTTTTTTCTATCTTTGAGTGTGACTGTCCTTCTGGTATTTTTTGCCCCTCTTTTATGATAATTGATAATCCAAAACATAACACATAATGTAGTTAATACAGATGGGTGCGGTCCTAACCTTGACAAAAGTTAACTTAGAGTTAACTTGTTGACTGCTTTTTAAGTTAACTTGAGAATTTTTAAGCAGACCAGCAAGTTAACTTCATCTACGGTGGACCAGACCTACGGTCCGCTTTTTTATGACTGCTGCAGACCTATCGACGGGTCTGTTCCAGACCAGACCTGTGGACAAGTCTGCTTTTGACCAGTCCTGAGGACAGGTCTGCCCCAGACCAGACCTGTGGACAGGTCTTCTTCTGACCAGACCTGTGGACAGGTCTGCTTCTGACCAGACCTGTGGACAGGTCTGCTTCTGACCAGACCTGTGGACAAGTCTGCTATTGACCAGACCTGGGGACATGTCTGCTTATGAAATGTTATCGTGTTTGCGACTTTTCATATCAGACTTGAGCTTTATTAAAATATGTATAAACAACATTCGCATTGTTCTTCCCAAGAAGGCCTCTGATAGCAAATTTCTTTACTCGCTATACTCTACTAGACATTATTAATAACAACACAATTCTTTCTTTTTTTATTTTTATATATTCTTATAATCATTAATTTAGTCAATTACATAGAGCTATCATAATTTTTTAATTGGAAGGCGGATAGAAATTAGGGTTATCCAACGCATCGGAACAACATTCATATATCATGGGATATCAACATCTTTGTCGACGTTACTTCGTTCCCCGTGATTTACCTGCCCCTTCATAATTTTTACTTTACGCATTTATACATGCATGGATATTTCATTGTTATTCTACTTATTTGGATTGGATTTACTATTCTTTTTTCGCAGAATATTCTAACGAAAATTGTACAGTTGTACAGTGTCCGGATATGTACGATGTGGTAAAACTACCAACAATCTCGTCAAATTCGTCAGATTTGTCGAGAGATTTGTACACATGAATGAAATAGTTGTCACTTGACGTTTAACTACAAACAAAATCAATCAACCGACATAATAGATTAACAGTATACTATTACCAGAAGAGAACCTCAAATACATTTTTTATTAAATATCACAAATGAATTCAGACATGTCAGTGTTGGTACATGTACTTGGATGATGCGGCCTAATAGTTTCGTTTTACACACCCTAGTGACTGTTCAATATTATGAATACAGAGATGAAACGCTGACATTCTTAATGTATGTGGAAAAAAAATTGCATTAATTGTTTTCCTTATTGCTTACATTTGCCGTCCTACTAACATGTTCACAGGAGTGCCAGGAGAAGACATAATTAGGCACCATCCCAACAGCGGTCATTTATTTTATACATTGAATCCAGACATCAAATATATGGCTGATTTACTATGCGGATATATATAGATTTTTAAATTAAAGTGCACATATGCAGGTCAGTTTTTGGTCGATGCAGTCAAATGATTTTGTTGTATAAGTCAGCATGAGGTATCAAATCTACTGAAATTTTGTTACGTATCAATATTTTGAATAAAAGTAGGACATGCTGACATCCAAAATTAATGCGAACAAAAATTTGTTGTTATTATATTGCAATATTGCAATCCATTGTATTATACATTGAATCCTGACATAAAAAATATGGCTGAATTACTATGCGGGTATACATGGTATATAGATTTACAAATTAAAGTGCACATATGGTCAGTTTTGGTCAATGCGGTCAAATCATTTTGTTGTACAAGTCAGCATGAGATATCAAAACTACTGAAATTTTGTTACGTATCAATATTTTGAATAAACATGATAAAAGGAGGACATGCTGGCACCCTAAATTTATGCGAACAAAAATTTGTTGTTCATGTTGTTATTGTATTGCAATATAGCTGACCGTTGCATTATACATTGAATCTTGACATAAAAAAATATGGCTGATTTACTATGCTGGCATATAGATTTACAAATTAGAGTGCACATATGGTCAGTTTTGGTCTTGATCAATGCGGTCAAATTATTTCATTGTACATTTTGTACAAGTCAGCATGAGGTATCAAAACTATTGAAATTTTGTTACGTATCAATATTTTGAATATAAGGAGGACATGCTGGCACTCAAATTTATGCGAAACAAAAATTTGTTGTTATCAGCTGGTTATTGTATTGCAATATTGCAATCCATTGCATTATACATTGAATCCTGACATAAAAAATATGGCTGAATTACTATGCGGGTATATATGGTATATAGATTTACAAATTTAAGTGCACATATGATCAGTTTTGGTGGAAGCGCTCAAAATATTTTGTTGTACAAGTCAGCATGAGGTATCAAAACACTGTAATTTTGATACGTATCAATATTTTGAATAAAAAGAGGTCATTCTAGCACCCTAAATGTATGCGAACACAAATTTGGTGTTATTGTATTGCAATATTGCTGTCCATTGTATTGTACATTGAATCCTAACACAAAAAATATGGCTGATTTACTATACAGGTATATAACTTTACAAATTAAAGTGTACATATGGTCAGTTTTAGTTGATGCGGTCAAATAATTTTGTTGTACAAGTCAGCATGGTCAGCATGAAGTATCAAAACTAATGTAATTTTGTTACGTATTAATATTTTGAATAAAAGGATGACATGCTGTCACCCTTAATTCATGCAAACAAAAATTTGTTGTTATTGTATTACAATATTGCTGTCCATTGTATTATACATTGAATCCTGACATAAAAAATATGGCTGAATTAAACTATGCTGGTATATAGATTTAGAAATTAAAGTGCACAAATTGTCAGTTTTAGTTGATGCAGTCAAATAATTTTGTTGTACAAGTCAATATGAGGTATCAAAACTACTGAAATTTTGTTACGTATCAAAATTTTGAATAAAAGGAGGACATGAAGGCACCCTAAATTTATGCAAACAAAAATTTGAAAAAATTTGCTGATTTAGTATGCTGGTATATAGATTTATGAATAAAAGTGCTCACATGGTCAGTTTTCGTCAACACGGTCAAATAATTTTGTTGCACAAGTCAGCAAGAGGTATCAAAACTACTGAAATTTTGTTACGTATCAATATTTTGAATAAAAGGAGGACATATGCTGGCACCCTAAATTTATGCAAACAAAAAATTGTTGTTATTGTATAGCAATATTGCTGTCCATTGTAATATACATTGAATCCTGACATAACAAATATGGCTGATTTACTATGCTGGTATATAGATTTACAAATTAAAGTGCACATATGGTCAGTTTTAGTTGATGCAGTCAAATAATTTTGTTGTACAAGTCGATATGAGGTATCAAAACTACTGAAATTTTTTTACGTATCAAAATTTTGAATAAAAGGAGGACATGCTGGCACCCTAAATTTATGCGAACAAAAATTTGAAAAAATATGGCTGATTTACTATGCGGGTATATAGATTGATAAAAAAAGTGCACACATGGTCAGTTTTGGTCAACACGGTCAAATAATTTTGTTGCACAAGTCAGCAAGAGGTATCAAAACTACTGAAATTTTGTTACGTATCAAAATTTTGAATAAAAGGAGGACACGTGGTACCCTAAATTTATGCGAACAAAAATTTGAAAAAATATGGCTGATTGACTATGCGGGTATATAGATTTATAAAAAAAAGTGCACACATGGTCAGTTTTGGTCAACACGGTCAAATAGTTTTGTTGCACATGTCAGCAAGAGGTAGCAAAACTACTGAAATTTTGTTGCGTATCAATATTTTGAATAAAAGGAGGACATATGCTGGCACCCTAAATTTATGCAAACAAAAAATTGTTGTTATTGTATAGCAATATTGCTGTCCATTGTAATATACATTGAATCCTGACATAACAAATATGGCTGATTTACTATGCTGGTATATAGATTTACAAATTAAAGTGCACATATTTGGTCAGTTTTAGTTGATGCAGTCAAATAATGTTGTCGTACAAGTCAGTATGAGGTATCAAAACTACTGAAATTTTGTTACGTATCAAAATTTTGAATAAAAGGAGGACATGCTGGTACCCTAAATTTATGCGAACAAAAATTTGAAAAAAATATGGCTGATTTACTATGTGGGTATATAGATTTATAAAAAAAAAGTGCACACATGGTCAGTTTTGGTCAACACGGTCAAATAATTTTGTTGCACAAGTCAGCAAGAGGCATCAAAACTACTGAAATTTTGTTACGTATCAATATTTTGAATAAAAGGAGGACATATGCTGGCACCCTAAATTTATGCAAACAAAAAATTGTTGTTATTGTATAGCAATATTGCTGTCCATTGTAATATACATTGAATCCTGACATAACAAATATGGCTGATTTACTATGCTGGTATATAGATTTACAAATTAAAGTGCACATATATGGTCAGTTTTAGTTGATGCAGTCAAATAATGTTGTCGTACAAGTCAGTATGAGGTATCAAAACTACTGAAATTTTGTTATGTATCAAAATTTTGACAAAAAAGGAGGACATGCTGGTACCCTTAATTTATGCGAACAAAAATTTGAAAAAATATGGCTGATTTACTATGCGGGTATATAGATTTATAAAAAAAAGTGCACACATGGTCAGTTTTGGTCAACACGGTCAAATAATTTTGTTGCACAAGTCAGCAAGAGGTATCAAAACTACTGAAATTTTGTTACGTATCAATATTTTGAATAAAAGGAGGACATATGCTGGCACCCTAAATTTATGCAAACAAAAAATTGTTGTTATTGTATAGCAATATTGCTGTCCATTGTAATATACATTGAATCCTGACATAACAAATATGGCTGATTTACTATGCTGGTATATAGATTTACAAATTAAAGTGCACATATATGGTCAGTTTTAGTTGATGCAGTCAAATAATGTTGTTGTACAAGTCAGTATGAGGTATCAAAACTACTGAAATTTTTTTACGTATCAAAATTTTGAATAAAAGGAGGACATGCTGGTACCCTAAATTTATGCGAACAAAAATTTGAAAAAATATGGCTGATTTACTATGCAGGTATATAGATTTATAAATAAAAGTGCACACATGGTCAGTTTTAGTCAACGCGGTCAAATAATTGTGTTGTACAAGTCAGCATGAGGTATCAAAACGTAACTAAATTTTTTTATTCATCAATATTTTTAATAAAAGGAGGACATGCTGGCACCCTAAATTTATGCGAACAAAAATTTGTAGTCATGTGTTAAAATGATGCTTTGCTCTAAAATACGTCCTTTCATAGATATACATATAAATAAAGTGCAAATATGGTTGAATTTGATAGGTATTGGAATATATATTCAGTGCCCGTTATCATTGTAACCAAGATCGTTTTTTAATTTATAGAATGGCAGATCACAGATAAATTTGTGTTTCAAGCAACGTTTTATGCGAACTTTATTTTCAAATATTTGTATTAAATCCTGTTTATTTAACGGAAGTATTAGTTTTACTTTATTTTCGATGTTTATACTACGAAACAAAGATATTAAAAAATATTTTTAAAAAATCGATGTAGAGCGGTCCTGGTTACAAGTTAACTTAGTGTTAAGCAGACCAGTCAAAAGTTAACTTGGGAACAGGTCTGGTTTCGATAGGATTTGTCAAAGCAAAAGTTAACTTTGTGGCAGGACTGGTCTCGAAGTTAACTTATGTTAACTTTATGACAGGACTGGTTTCGAAGTTAACTTATGTTAACTTTACGGCAGGACTGGTTAGAAGTTAACTTATATCAATAGCGGACCTGTTTCGAAGTTAACTTTTTGGCAGACATAAAAACAGTCCTAGGACCAAGTCCGCTTTTCAAGTTAACTAGATTTTGGTCCTAGGACTGGTCAGAGCAGTCCTAAATTTGGTCACAGGTTAACTTTGACCAGTCCAAATGACTGGTTATCAAGTTAACTTGCTGTACAGGTTAGGACTGCACCCATCTGTACATTTTGTGAATCACACAAGGATTAATAGTTTAGTGAAACTAAACAAAAATTATTATAGCATTGCATGAAAGAGTTACATACTAAATTTAGGTAATTTCAAAAATTTCAATAAAGCAAATTGCAGTTATCTGTATGTTGCTATATTGGAGTCGACGGCTGGGCTTGTTATATTTCCATGGATTAAAAGTAACTTATCAAATCTATTTCCCAATAGCTAATGAATACACTAACGATGTCTTTTTTACTGCATGATTGCTCATCTCGACTGATAAGCATAGATTATAACATGCCCTTTTCCATATTGGTTCAAGTATCATACCGAGACTCCCATAGCGGTCTCGAGGCCCTACCCGAGTGTCGATATGGGTCAAGGGATGATACCAGGGCCAATATGGGGAAAGATATGTTATAATCTATTGATCACATATTTAAGTTTTGCAGAAAAGAGAAAAACTATAACAATTTAATGAAACATAACAAGTAAATCTTAATTTTTTTTATTACAAAAGCAATATAAAAGTCGTTATGGACGCAATGACGTCACGTCATATAAAATCAGAGCACAATAATCAATACACTCTGTTTTGCCCCGGGCAATTTTGATGTTATTACATGCGCAAAAACCAACGTATTCGTAACAAATATGTGATAATGTCTCTTCAGTGATGTTTTGGACTGACATAATATCGGAAAAAACAGTATGCGTTGGTGATACGTGAATTATCTACACTTTTCTCGTATTTAATGAACTCTAACTACACTCAAAGAGTAAATCGTTTTTATATATTGTATTAATAAAGGTATAACCGGAATGTTTAGTATTTTTACATGAAAGCTATTCACTCATGTGTCACTTGCCTACTTGAAGCAAGTCGAATAGATATAGCATAGGCAAATTGAATAGATATGACTATGTAAGTTTCAGCTGTGATGCTATAGTACGTTTTTTCTACTCTTACACATTATACTCCGGATCATTTTACTTTCTAGGTGTTAATGTCAGAAACTTAATTGCAATAAAACAGAATGGAGGACATTTTTCACATTTGTAATCAATCTTATTTTGTTTTCCGTGAACTAAAGTTGTTATTAATCTCATTATATGTTGCTTGTTTTATCATCAACGTGCACACATTGCATTCTAAAGGACACCTCGTCGATGACTTGACACATGTTCATTTAGTCGTCCAAAAGGAAGTACAATTGCAGTTTATTATAATCATCTATTTACCCTGTTGTAGTGGCCTACAATTATAATATATACATATATATATGGCCACGTGTTATGTTGATTCGATTGACCTTTTGTACAATTATGTGGTTATGCATCTATAAGATCAAAACAAATTGGTAATGTATACGATGACCACTGAGCGGTTCAGTATTTGATAAAAAGAAGACATGTTAACGCTTTTATTTGACACACAGGTTCAATTTTGACTGAGACTTAAAATCAAAGATATTAAAACTACACATTTCTATATGTCAAGATTTAGTATTTTGTATATAGATGATACAATAGAAATTGTTTGAACCCTTGAATAACATGAATAAGACTTTACACTTGTATTATAAGTCTGTACCAATGTTGGTATATTATAGAAGCCTTAATAATAAACTAATCATAGATACCAGGATTAAATTTTGTATTTCATGTATTAACGCCAGACACGCGTTTCGTCTACGAAAGACTCATTAATGACGCTCAAATCCAAAAAAGTTAAAAAGGCCAAAAAAAGTACGAAATTGAAGAACAAGTTATCTAATTTCCTCATACATATGATATCGGTAAAACAAATCATTAGTACGTTTTTTGAATTTACTGATTCGGGTACTCACATTGCGTACTGATAAATCAAAACTAACATTTTTTTTTACGGTTTGCGAAATTTGAAAATTCGCACCAACTAACGTTGATTAAACATGCTGAAGAAGACCTATTCTAAAGTTTCATTTTGAAACGGACATCCGCAGTATGATTTTGTCTGAGAAAGACGGATTTGTGTCTCTTGAAAATCATTAAATATGTGTCTTTTTATCGAAATGAACTGAATAGCACGTATAAACCTTTGATCCCGGTGAAGACTAAACAATAAATTAAAAAGTAAATAGTATAGCGAATAGTGCTGGAAGATGCATTTGCTAATATGTTTCGTCTATATGCAATTTTGTGCTTCTTTGTTACATATTTGTTTGCTTTTATAGTGATAAAGATTATAACACGATGTTGACTGCTGTACCCTTATTTTTGACATTTTTAACTATAACGTCTGTTTGTATTGTTCACACATCATTGTTAATATAATGGGATGTGATGTGACTGTCATACAAGTGACAAGTGGGACCAGCATTGAAATAACAAATAGCTCAGAACTACAAGTCATAGGGGAAAGGGGCGTCCGTTTGATAAAACGGGATTTTGAACAAACCGCAATATCATTCAGAAGTTGAATTTCTATATTCAATTTCAAGTCTAAAATGTCATTCTGTTCCCTGTAGACAAGTAAAGTGTGATAGGCAAGTTGACAAACAGTAGCATTTGGTGTAAGACAAAGACCGAATGGATATTCTAGTAATTATGAGAATTTCTAATAAGAACAGAATATTTAGTTCTTTTTTTATCTTATTTTTCGAACCAAATAATCAATTTTAAGAGCGTTGTTGTAAAACATATCTTGAACTGCATATTGAGTCCTTTTAGTACATTATTTTCTCTGAGACAGGCAATATGTCTCAGCCAAATAGACACTCTGAACAACATTACTGAAATGAATAAAACAAAACTCAGAGATACCCTACTAAACTTCCCTAGTTTTTAATATATATTTGTTATACAGTGTGTTAAAATCAGTATTTGTAAATATCTGTATACTGTCAATGGCGTGTAAGTGATTACAGTGAGAAATGATATTTTATTTGCTTGGTTTTAAGTCAGTATTTATCAGAATTATGGTGCGATGGAAACTGAAAAGAAATACCTTTACCAATTATTGGTATCATATTATTGAAGCAAACAGATTGGACTGATATTTTTTTTCTAAAATTGCGATTTTTACTTTCAAACGTAAAGTTCTTTGTGTATGATTATTCATTCACTGAATTGTTAAACCTCTTAATTAGGTCTTTCCACTTTTCTGTGGAAAGACCTATTGTTTTTCTTCTGATTATTTTTTTTTTCTTCCGCCTAATTTTGTTCTTGCGATAAACATTTGTTTCGCAATATGTCGCTTAGATATTTGGTATATGATATCGAACAGTTTATGCGCTTTTGAAATTTACCCTGCGTAAACGAATACTTTTCTTTGTAGGAGTTATCTCCCCAAACACTGTTTTCCTTGTTAGCGCATCTCCTTCGCAACCGTAAAAGATTATGACAAATTTATTTTACAAAATTGCTCGTTATATCCTTCGCATGATTTGTCCTATTTTGACCGAAGCGATATGACCGCTCCATATGAGAGTTATTTCCCCTTATGCATCTGATATAAGTGATATGAATTTCTATCTTATAAATCATAAGTGATAGAGACCTACAGTTGGGTGCAGACCAAGCATTACATGTAAACGGGCCTAAAAAGTGAACGCGGCGTTTACTCGCGTGCACTTCATGTAAACGTCACGTTAACTCTGCGTTAACTCCGAAATTTTAGTAGACATAAATAGTAAACGGGCGTTTACTTTCGCGTTTACCTCCGCGTTAACGCGAAAACCGCGCGTCTTCTAATCTTGTAAAGAGTAAACGGGCGTTTACTTTCGCGTTTACTTCGCGTTAACGCGAAAAAGGCGTGTCTTCTATCTTTTAAAAAAAGTAAACGCCCGTTTACTGTTTGTAGTAAACGCGCGTTAACGCAGATTGTCCTCGTATCCTGGATACACTGACCTAATATATCACATGATAAGGTACATTAAAATATCCATCTGTCCATTTTCGATCAACATATTGGCAATTGCATTTAAGGAAATGAGACCTCTTTAATTAATTTATTGAAAATTAATCATTGCATATAAGAACAAAATGGAAATTCTTCCTGGGACTGTAAAACCTACAAGACTTTCAGTTTACATTCGTGAGAGGATATTAAGTTTTGGAATATTTAATTTTGGCATATTTATTTTTAAATATGCCGGTTTAACTGTGAGTCGATATTTGTACATGTAAATTTTGAACAGAAAAAATAGAAAATCCGCTGTTAAAAGTTTTTGGAACTGACTATTTTTGCAATCAATAAATGTTTATATTTCTAATAAAAAGTGTTTTTTAATGTTAGGGTTCAAAACCCATATACGTAAAATATTAAGTCATTTTAACAACATAAATAAATGTACAAATGCACACGGCGATTATTTTATAATATACACAATTAGTTAACGCGAAAAGTAAACGCCTGTTTACTTTCAAGTGCGCATAAAAATACAATTGAGTAATCTGTAGTAAACGCCCGTTTACCTTTATGTGCACGTAAAATTAAACTTGTGAAATCTGAAGTAAACGGACGTTTACTACTGACTAAACGGACACATAGTAAACGCGCGTTTACTCGAGTAGACATTAGAAATTTCCGTTTTGACCGCGTTAACGTAAATGAAGTAAACGGGCGTTTATTAGTAAACGCGAAATTTATAGTTAACTAACGAAAAATGTGCACGCCGCGTTAACTTGCGTTTACTTGATGTAATGCTTGGTCTGCACCCAACTGTAGGATCTTTTGATTTGAGGTCCTTGGTCCCAAAAAATGAAAATTAGGTCAAGGTCAAAGGTCAAGGTCATATTCTAATATTTGAATTTGGCTTATTTTCACTTATATCCAAAGACTGTATAAGATATCAACAAATTATTTTTACTAAATTGTTAGTTGCGACATGTCGTAAGATGTAAATTTTGATTGCAAGCGTACGTTGAATGTAAAAGGGAGTTTTCTCCCCTCTTGTATTTAAAAATACGCGTTTGGTGATATAACTCATTAACTAAATATAATAAAGACCTATGGTCTTTTGATTTGAGGTCCTTGGTTTATGACCTTGAAATTGATCTCAAGGTCATAGCTTAATTTGACGTTCTAGATTTTGACCTTTGCTTTTATTCTATATGTATACATGATAAAGATATACAACTTTTAGAAAAAGGTATCAAACCATTTAACCTTGTAAAAAACAACCGGAAGTGACCTTTTGTAAACCGGAAATAGCTATTTTTTTTGTACTTTATTAATATAAAAGTATATAGAACCAGATATTTTTGGAATCAGTGTCAAGTAAATATTCAAATATAATCGGAAGTAACATTTTTCAAACCGGAAGTAACAAATTATCTCCCTTATTTAAAAAAAATGTATGGAAACAATATATTTTTGGAATCAGCTTACTAGGAGCTATCATTTGACGATTGAAATGACATTTTAAACTTAGTTTCACAACTTCTCATATCAAAATACATTGTTTTGATGGAAAGACCTTCAATTGTTCTCTGAACAATTGGTTTTTAATTTTCTTTTTATAATTGTATTTAGGTTTTGTTATTTTTATCTAAAGGTGATAATGTATGTATGAAGCTGAAAACTTAGTTGATAATACTGTTATATATTATTAAATGCATTGTACGCATGAATTAAGTATCTCGTTATCAAGTTGAATTGTACAACCAGTAGACTTATACATATAATTGAATTACATATTATCAATTAACCTGTTTTCAAAATTAATGCAATATAAATCATACCATTTTTATTCCTATACTCTATGAATATGAACAATTATAGCTGTACTATTCTAATAAAAAATACCAGGTAAATTACAAAAATCCGGTTTTCTTAATTTATTTATTACTAAAATACTGCAAGATTTGAATGCATGTTCTCAAAACGCGTTCTTTTTTACGTTTTTCAAAATTAAATCCTGGCGCAAATGTTGCACCCGAAAATAACACGCACTATCTGAATTAATAGTGCTCTGATTAATGCGCAAACAACAAAAACAATTCCCTTCATTTATAAGCACAGTTGTAAAAACATTAATGAAGGGAAACTGTTTCATCCGTTCTTTTTTGTTAATATAAAATTTGTCCTCAAATAAATTTCGATATATACTATCCCATTTACATTTTTGAAATATCCATTTACATTTGTGTTAATCGGCAATTTGAATGTATCGGGTTTATTTCAAATTTTGTTAATCACTCTTTTTTATAGATACTTAAAATAAAAGGGGTGGGGTCTATTGGTTTTGATAACATATTCTTCAATCGATATCCGTTTCTCTTTATCAGCAATATCAAACAATAACTGATAACATAGTGTGATTATTATTATTTTATACTTTAGTACACTGCTTCTGACTTCTGAAGTAAAGGTAGGTGCGATTAGAATATAAGTTTTCGTTAAAGTAATAAAAAGAACATTAAATGAACCGTTCGGTGTCTTATATACCCTAACATCATCGTCATTTGGACTGGTGGATAACTGTGTTTTCTTAAATTCTTTTATTCTAAAGTGGATTTCCATTTTCCTCGTACTTCTTTTTCGAGAAGTCGATTTTTTTTATGGTTGAAGGAAATACATTGGAAGATAAATAGATATGCTATTTGATAGGATATTACGCTGAGGCAAAACATCAACATACAAAATGGCATTGCGAATGATTTATAAAGTTCATAAAACAATATTTTACAAACACCAAAACAAACATTTTAAAATTATATTAACTTTATTACAATAAACACCTGAATATCTGTACTAATAGAATTATTATGTAGAAATTATAATAATTTCAATTGCATACTTGGTCATGTCTCCATACCTCGATATATTTTACACATAAGTATCTGTTTCTTCATTTTGATTTAGCTTCGCAATTATTGAACCAGTATTTGACAACTAAATGCACTTGGTAACTATATTTTATAGCAAATAACTTTAGCAATAGAAATGTCGAAATACCGTACCATGTTAAGTGATATTCCAACAACGATTTCCTAGAGTAATTATAAGACTTTAGGGCGTACGATACAGTTTTGATCTAAAAATCAATTATGTTATAAAAAATATACTACCATGAGCTACTTTTGGAGAATAATGGGGTCAATATTTTGTACATTTATAGAAAAATTGGTTTCTAGGATATTTTATCCTTGTTAAAACAAATTAAACTGTTTTGGTTTTTAGCGCAAGAGATTTTTTGGTAAACTCATTTCAAATCTCTTTTTAAAATATAAAAATAAAATGAATTTAAATGTCATAGTTTGAAAGAGATGTACATAAACTCGTTTTCAAGATAAATTAGTCTGAATGAAAAACCTTATATATAAGATACGCATTTAAGCAGAATAATATAGTTTCAAAATAAAGTCATTCATCTTAAGATTTCAACCTGTATTTTTGCAAATATCAATAGAAATTTACTTTTTTTGACATGAATTCGTAATATCACCTATATACATGTGAATGTGGAAATAACTCAAACAAGTTAAAGTCATATTTTATCAAAATGATGAATAGTTTATCAAGGTTATCAAAAATCAAAGAGAACCTTTTTCAACGTATATGACCTATAATTTATCTTTACCCTTTACAGTTCACATAATTTCAATGTCAGGTAATTTTATCGTGGACATCCAATTGCCGAAATGTTATATAATATAAAACCGTTGTCCTTATAGAAAGATAACGAAGTTAACGTTGTTATAATCTTCAAGGTACATTTTAAATTCTGTTTTCCTTAACAAATAAATTTGTGATATATTTCTATCATTTGTCTATTACGATCATCATCGATACCATTTTAAAGCTTAATTAAACGTTAACGTTGTGCCCTGCAACCACTATATAATTCAGATATAGACATATGTCAAAACATCAATGCTACCTTGAATGAAATACATGTTTAAGATGGAAAAAAGCATACACAAGATCAAACATAAAATACTACATCAGTTCATGGTTGTCACTACATTATTTTGAAGTACTCGTGGCTCTATTAGTTTATCGATGTTCAAGGACTAACATATCAGAAGATCTTTTTTTTTTTGCAAAGAAATAGCAGACAGAGCGCTTTGAAGAATAATAAAGGTACCTTCACCTTTTATTGTACAACCTAAAAGGTTACTGCTTAATGGTGAAGACAACACTTGTTAAATTTGTATCGTTCAACACAGTACACAACTATTTTATTACTTAAATATGCATGCCTATCGAGTTTTAAGTGTATATACAAAATAATAACTACACTCATGTATTTAATGAACAAATCATCACTCATTCGAATTTGAAAGTAAGAACGATCTTTAATAATACCACTATACCCTAATTGTCACCAAAACGGAATAAACATAATTTTATTTGTTATTCATATTGACCTCAATCTCAACCATTTAAATTCAAAAATGCTGTATTGTGGTAGTGTGTTCTACAACGTATATACCATAGAAGAATTAATACTGAAAATGCAAAAGGGCAGCTCTTAAAAAAAGTCCCTTATACAGTTATCAATATAAACACTGAAAAAAAAAATATACACATACGTGTTTACCATCAAGCGACCTCACAAATAAATTCGTCTAAATTGTATGGCAGATCAGTCTCGTATGTCTCAAACAATGTTGCAACTTGTTCGTTTGTTGATATTTGTTATAGTTCTTATAACACGAGACAGCAGATACAACGGAAAGAATCGACTTTCTGAAGATATCAGATGCGACTCCAGTTCCATTGTCATGTGGTCGATGAATGGCCTTAATTTAATGAGACTTTCCAATGATGTTTTCACGTGTTTGCATGATGATTGGTTCTGGTAGTCTGTCCACCACATTCCCTTGTCATATTTTCAACAATATCAAAGGGTTCGGATCATCTAATGCCAATTAGTTCATCTCATTTCCGAGACATTTATTCGTAGACTTACATCATGTTTTTATATCAATTTAGCATATGCAAACACAAGATATTTATGCTAAAATTTACTACAATTGAGAACACGGGAACCGTGGAAATAAGAAACTCGTTAAGCTGTTTTTAAAACAAGCAATTCTTAGTGAGTAACAACATTAAAGTAACACAATTCCGAGTATAAACTGAGAATTACAAGTGGTAGAAAAAGAGAGCGATAGTTTGATAAAACGGGATTTTAACGTAGTCAAATATGCATTCGAAAGTTTAATTTCCGTACTCAATTTCTAGTAAGAAATATTGATCATTCCGACTTCTGTAGACAAATCAAGATTAATATGCAAGAAATATAAACATAAGCATTTGACTAAGTTAAGATTGAAATAATTGCCGACATTTTCTAAAAGTAATATATTTAGCTGTTTAAGTTCTACTTTTTTAAAGCATATGATCTTTTTTCGTGAGCGTTGTTCTTAAAAGTCTTGAATTGCCTATTGAGGAACTCTTTTGCTGTTGCCAATAGCACATTATTCCCGTTTCCGTTAAATAGGAACAGTATTACTGAAACAAAACCTAACAAAATTCAGAGATACCCCACTAATATTCCATAGTTTTTATGATATATTTATTATACAATGCGTTGAAATCAGTATTCGTGAATATCTCAATGCTGTCAACGGCGTGTGCGTAATAACATTTGAAAATATTATTTTATTTGTTTGATTTGAACTTACAATTTATCAAGATTTTGATACGATGACAAATTCATTGGTATCCTAGTATTAGGACAGACAAAATGGGTCTGATATTTTTACTTAGAAATGTGTAGTTACCGTTTTTTTTATTTATTTATTTGTCTTTCATTATACTTTTACCGAATAACTAAATCTCTTTCTTTACATTTACTTTTTTCGTTTTCATTCTTTGTTGTTATTTCTATCAAAAGACCATAATGTATCACTGAATCTGCTAAACTATTTTTAAAAACTTAAATACCTTTTCTTATGCATTTTACGCACATATGGACTAATGTCTCATCATCAAATATGATCAAATAAATCAAATCATAATACATATAAGTCATAAAAAGATAAATTTCATACTCACATATCATGGGTTTTTTTTTCAAATAATTAAAGGTAATTCATTTTTCAAACAAATGATGAATACTGCTAGTTAAATCATACTACTGTGATCTTGGAGTTCAGTATTTTTGTGATTTTACTTTTTTCTTAAACTTTGACACTCTGTAAATGTGTACAAGTATAGTTATCGTGATGTATGGTGATATTTCATTGTTTAAAGACTACCTGAAAAAATAAAAAAATCTTTCTTGCATAATTTTGCGATTATAAAAAGACTGCACGATTTAAACACATGTTCTAAAATGCTTTGATCACTTTATGTTATTTGTTTTTTCGGTTTTCGACAAACTAAAGATGATATATTTTGCACCACATTTATGGTATTCGGCAATGTAAATTATTGTGGAAACTAATACCACACAGTGTTGTATCGGATTCATTTCAAAATTGGAATTTTCTCTCTCTAATATTCTTTTAAAATAAAAAGGATGGCGTCTAACTGTTTTGATAGTATATTCATCAATCAATATCCGGTTTTTCTTATCATACAATAACTGATATAATAGTGTTATTATGATCATTTCATACTTACATGTAAATACACTGTCACCGAATTCCAAAAGAAAAGAAAGTGCGATTACTATATACTTTAGGTTTTTCATTTCCTAATGAAAAGGAACAATACATGCAATGTTCATTGGATTAAATCAATGTTTGAAGATCGTATGGTGACTAAAACATGTCATATATGCCAAAGACCATCCTATTCCTTATAAGTTTTTCTAATATTTTCTTATATCATATTTTTTTTTATGAAGGATAGTCATATTACTCTTACCGGTTTCTGACTGTCGTTTTTATTTATATAATAAATAAATACAGATGGAATTATAAATAATTATAATAATCTATAAAAACATATCAAAAAAGTATTTTTCAAACATCAAGATTATCATGATTATATCAATTTTTATCAAAATAAACACGCGGTTATTTCTATTGGTGTCATTGATACATGAACATGTACGTGGAACTTGACATATTTTATCTAAAATGACTAGTATACACGAAGTGCGTATTACACAACACATAACCACGATAATGTTTAAACAAAAGTATCTTTGTATAGTACAACTTGTCATAGCCTTTGATCATATCTCTGAAAAATTATACAACTATTTAGACAGTTTCTGCAGTTTTGCCCTGATGCATAAATGTGTAACAGCAATTTAAAAGAAATAATTCATGCTATTGGCTGACGCAATATATTCAAATGAGGACGATTATGACAAATGAATAGTATTTTATTTTTTAAAATTTTTGACTTTTAGGATTGAATCAGGAGTTTGATCAGTCTTTTTTTTATAGATAAGGCCGTTAAGTTTCTCGTTTGAATTGCTTTACATTGTCATTCCGGGGCCTTCTATAACTGACTATGCGGTATGGGCTTTGCTCATTGTTGAAGACTTATAGTTGTTAACTTTTGTGTCATTTTGGTCTCTTGTGTACAGTTGTCGCAGTGGCAATCATACCATATCTTTTTTTTTTATATTTCTTCTCTGAACCTTTTAATTAAAAAAAAGGTGGTTGTGAGCACAATCATGAAAATACACGAAACTTACAATTATTAGATTGTGACGTGTTGCTTTATGCATATTTTCCTTGAAGGCCTTGTGTATCTATATTTTTAAATAGATTGCTATCAAGCGTTCTAATATACACTTCTGTTCGGTTGTGTTATCTTCTTTTTTAAAGTATATTCGTAATACAGATTGCATAAGTTGAAAAATTAGTGCTATCTATGTGCACTTAGTTAAAAAGTTTCATCAGGAGTAAAAAAAGACTTTGCTTGATATCAAATCGAGTCATTTAGATCCTATATAATAGATTGACAGGCAAAGGCGAAATAATATTAATAAATTATTCAGAATGATCATAGCAAGAACTCTTTTACTACTGATAAAAGTCCCCTTGTAAATTTAGAAACTTTGTGACAAAAAACATAAACTACGGTAACAACAGACAAGTTTGTAAGTGCTTTATGATGTAATACAATTTTCAAAAGTTATATTGTATAAAAAACCACAAATCTATGTTTTTAAGCGGGGAATGTGACCATTAAAAGGCATCAATAACGTAACGAATAGCAACCGTCACACGATATGTGATAGACCAACCAAATTAATTCATTTTGCGTATCTCTGATACACATTACTCTACGTGCAGTGTGATATGAAAATTCATCACTTCACAGCAGGTTATAGATTCAAGGCAAATTGTGGTATATAACAATCAGTGGGCTAAATGAATATATAAAATATTCAAATCATTCAGTTTTTAAGATGGCAACATAAACCTCCGAAATTATAAATTAAAATGAAAAGAGCACTCAAATTCATATGGTAACTTTCACGAAAAAAGATTAAAAAGATAAACGGGATCAAAATAATGAATAGTTTATAAATGTTATCAATAATTAAAGGAGATCTTTTACAACGTAAATAACCTATGTTATTTGAATACGTATTTTTCAAATAGCTTACTGTTCAGAAAATTGCATTACCGACATTCAAAAGCAGTAACGCAATATGTATCAAAGAGGGACGAAACATACCAGAAGGACAGTCAAACTCATAAATCGACAATAAACTGACAAAGCCATGGCTAAAAAATAAAAGGACAAACAGACAAACAATAGTACACATAATACAACACAGAAAACTAAAGAATAAACAACACGAACTCCATCAAAAACTGGGGGTGATCTCAGGTGCTCCGGAAGGGTAAGCAGATCCTGCTACACACGTTGCACCTTTCGTGTTGCTTATGAGATAACAAATCCGGTAAATAGTCTAATTCGATAGGTCACATTTATGAAAGGGAAGGAGACTGTAGGTACGACGTAAGGAACGTATCCGATATCATTTGAGAAACGGTTAATCCTTAACGGTCAACCAACTTGTGATGGCGTCCGTAAAATTTACGAAGAAATGATTTCAACTTCACCATTTGGAACTTTTGATTTAATAGCTTCTTTGTGAGCAACAACCCTCTATCAAGAAAATCATGATAGGAAATGCAAGCACGGGAATATCGTATCAATTGGCAGATATATACACCGTATGCAGGTGCTGCTGGAATGTTGCTACTTAGAAATGGAAAGTTCACAATTGGAAAGCTGAAATCATCCCTTTTGTCGTAAAGTTTTGTTTTTAATCGACTATCATTGTCAATTTATAGATGTAAGTCAAGATATGGGGCCGACTTAACTGTATGTGTTGTATCCTTTATCTCTAGTTCAACATGATAAATGCTGCTTACTAGAATTTAATTACGATTCATATTTCCTTGACAAATATATCCAGGATGTTTTCTCCATCGATAAATATCTTCAATTTTGGTAGCTGGCTTTAGAGTGATGCCCTGTATATACTCACCTTTTTATATAGACATATTTTTAACATAGCACGTACCATTTAAAGTGCTTAGATTTCAAGAAGACTTGTTTAAATAAAACTCATTCCAACTACATGTATACTGTTCTTTCACATTACTATATGTTTGTTTTATATGATGGATACCAATAAATACATATTAAGTTTTTTAAATATTCGATTGTTTCAGTTCACTGTTTTCGAATGCGCCTTTATATTGATATGTATGAACCA